>CP139508.1:106966653-107479153 GCA_021014915.2 Artemisia tridentata subsp. tridentata
TAGACTATATTGCCCTTCCTAAAGCAAATATATACTTTTGGTCACCTTATCTTCTTCATGTAATTCATCCATATAATGAAGAAGCCCCATCTGTTTTATTGTATAGTTTTAAGCCTTTCTTATGCCTTTTGTTTGGTTGTTTTGTGATGGTTCTGATTATACAAACTGAATAAATGGTCATATTGGTTAAAAGGACATAATGGTAAAAGTATCAATATAATATATGAGTTTATCTTTACTACTTGCCAGTCATCTTTGTATTTTGATTCAACTTGAGAACATGGATAAAATAACAAAATCCTCATCCTACCCCCTCCCCGTGTCTCCTCCTTCTTTAACTTTCTTTTCTCTCCCTTAAAATGAAAGTTGAGAACACAGTGTAAGAGTCTGAGGTGTGGAGCGGAAAAAGGAGCATCAAACCCTCTTTCCTGTGCGGGAACCAAGAAATAACCATACCCTCTTTGATGGAAAAGCACATTTTTTTTCATGCGCGGGACTCAAGTCCCGAAAGGTTAAGAGAGAGAAAAGGTAATTTTTGGGAGAGAAATTGTGTATTATTGGTTGTTGTGAGTGGGTGTGTGTGTATGTGGGGTATTTTTAAATGATAAAAAATAGAAAAGTTTGAGGGAAGGAGAGAGAAGGTGCCGCAAAGGTTGAGGGAAAGTTGAAGGAAAAAGTAACGGAAGTGTTTTTTGTGACGTGGAGATGATGTGGCGAGGGGAAATTTATCACCGCACCTTCCACCCTAATAGACTTTAAAATAAAGTCATGTGTATCGTCAACCTCGAGAGGTGCTTTTGCAGTTGTCATTTCAGTGTCTATAATGGCTCTTTCGACGTCACGTCGCTGTCACCATAGTCGCCTCCACCACTAACGTCATCGCCATTGTCACTGGAGATGCCTTGACTGGAATTTACTTTGATGAGACCTCGTGCCGGACTACTAGAGTTGACCTCATCTCTGTTACTCCGTTAGACTACTAGTTATGGTAACCCAACCTTTTTGGTGTCCCTTTCACCGCCTCAGCGCCACGTCAGATTCTCTCTCTTAGACCAAACACATGACCTAAGCCCGTGGTAAGGCGACCCTAGTTACAACCAGATGCATACCCCACAAAAATTAATAAACAAGAAAACACACTCACAAATCAAAATACAAAGTTGGGTTGCTAAGCAGATCGACCAAGAGAAAGTGTGGGGGGTGGGCCGCGTCGTTCTTGCTGCTTCGTCGAGGGGGGCACGCGTTCCACACACCCAACCGATCGATCGGTGGGTTACCATAATGAGTAGCCTTACCTTTACTTTTTACGTCGATGGATTCAACTTGCTTGTCGAGATGCATGAATGATATATCATGATTCATGAAGACATTACTTGGAATGATCGAGTTGACCACTCTAACTGAATTCATATAGTATAGGTCCTATTTCTGTTTAGATGTAATTGTTTTTGGTGCTCTTGTACTTCTACCTTCTAGCTGGTCCGTTTTCTATTTTATATATATTTTCATTTAAAACACGTACATGCCTAAGGAATTAATATTGTAAACTTTGCAAAAATAACTAGCCAAGTAAGTGAAGCTTTCAAGAAACTGTGAGAGGGAAAGTATGTGTAACTGAAATATGAAAATGTTATTATTATGGAAAATGAGAAGGGTACAAGAGTATTTATACACTTGACTAAGCTATGACATATACTACTACATCTAATGTATCTGGACATACTACTAGTATAAATACATTGCTACATCTTATTACAAGTGACAAGACTAAGACTTTGTAGGACTTGCATCTTGGATGGTTGCCTTCTTTGTATAGAGTTAACTGAGCAACTTTATCCTCTTTAGAAGCTTTCAATTGGCACGCGACCTTGGGAATATATACTGCATTATATATATCATAAACATATGAAAATGCTCGGTTGAACCATTCACTGCATCTATCTTAACAACTTATCTTTTCCTGTCTTCTATAGGAAGTTAGAATAGATATTTAATCTATGATATATGTACCCTTATGTCCCTTTCTAACAACTTGTTATAAATTTGTTGAGCTTGTAGTTGAACGTAGAAACTTAATATCATTGGAAATGTACCTTCATACTGTCGGAGGTGAAAACCAAATGTTACGTCGGTTTGATTTTGATACCATCAGTGTTGCAACAGAAAACTTCTCTGTAGCTAATATAATTTCAGAAAATGAAAGGCATGGTTACATCTACAAGGTATCCATAATCATAAATCTAACTAAATGTTTTTTTAAGTACTGTGCGTGTTAGAAAAAAATCTGTTATTCAAGTTTTGCTATATATATACTCCAAGTTTGTTTCATTATTCAGGGGAAGCTAAAGAATGGACAAGATATAGCAATTTTTGGACCTCATGAACTTTCTTCTCATCGCCCTCAAGAATGTATCAATGAAGTGTCGATACTTGTACAGGTAGAACATAAGAATTTGATTCAGTTGCTTGGATATTGCATTAAAGGAACAGGCACATACCTCATCTATGACTTTGCACCCTATGCTACTCTGAGTAGCTTATTATTTGGTACATTTCTATATTGAAACTGCATGCATACCCAATGATAGTTTTTAAGATTATATATTTGAGACTAAACCTTGTCAAACTTGTGTTTTGCAGATCCTGATTGTGCTCTCTTGGGCTGGGATGAGAGGTACAAAATAGTACTAGGTGTTGCAAGGGCACTTGTTTACCTTCAACAGCATGCTCCCAGTCGGATCATACATCGTGATGTCCAACCTTCAAACATTCTTTTAGATGAACAAATGAACCCAAAATTATCAAGTTTCAAGCTTGCAAAAGGTTATACAAATACTCATGAGGATGATTTCTGCCGAACGACTCGGATAATTGGAACCTTGTAAGTACATAAACACATTCATTCATAAAACCATCTGAATCTTTTTCACCTTACTTCAACTCTCTAATTAGATGTCATGTTTTTTTTAACGAATCAATTGGATCCAATGAAAGGGGTATCTAATTGTTTTTTTTTTTTTTTTTTTTTCGCCACTAAGGTTTGTGCATTTATTATGCGGTTCAGTCTTTTAATTCAGTTTCTTTTTGTCACAGTAAAGTAGTGTGAACTCAATTTGTATCTAGTGTTGGTTCCATTTGAGCATTGAAGAGTTTAAACTTAATTAGTTAAAAGAGTAAATTACATAAATGGTCATTATCGTTTGTCCAATTTTTCACATTTAGTCACTGAATATTTTTTTTGACATACATGGTCACTGAAGTTTCAAATTGTTACAGATTCAGTCACTAAGGTTTCAATTTCGTTACATAAATAGTCACTATGGTTTGTCCAAAAATTACATAAATGGTCACCAAGGTTGACTGAATCTGTAACGATTTGAAACTTCAGTGACCATGTATGTCAAAAAAAAAGTTCAATGACTAAATGTGAAAAAATAGACAAACCATAGTGACCATTTATATAATTTACTCTAAGTTAAATATGTTGTTAAGCCTAGATGACCACTATCATCAATAGTCACAAAGTAAATCCATAACTCTTATAGATCATTAGCAATCCAATCAATATATGACGAGGTAATCAATTGCTTTTTACCCAACTTGTACTAATTCAATATATTAGAAAATGTTATAGTTATGGAAAAATATTAAAACGTATATAACTAGAATCGAACCCGGGACCGAGAGATTGCACACTTTACGTATGAACGACTAACGTAAATAATTAATATATATAATTGTTATATATTTAATTATTTGGACACGAAATGATAACTAACGGAGGTTAAGTAATTAACGGAATTGACTAACGACCGTTAAGTAAATAAAGGAATGACTGTTAGTGAAATTAGAGGCTAAGAAGGATCTAGAAACCCCATTGTGTGGGCTTGGCCGATCGGCCTAGGGGTTCCCTAACCCTTGATCGACCCAACTTATGCTCCAAGAAAGGGTTTCACTATAAATACAAATCAAAGGGTTATGAGTTTTCACCTAGTGCATATTTACTATAACCATAAGATTTCTTTTCTCTCTTCCTTGCTCAAAACCGGTCGACATACTCATAAGGGTACTCGAACCATAGTTTTCAAAGTAAACAAATTGTTTGGTTTTCTTGTGTCTTTACACTAGCATCTAACGTTAGTTGGTTATAGTACTGTGTACAAGAGCTCGGATATAACTTACTTTAGTTATTCCATCTTTGATTGTGAAACAAAACGGTAAGGGGTTTCACGGTAATCCTTTTCTTTGTTCAAGAGAAGAAAAGAGAAGTTTGATCCTTGTTGTGCTAGGATCAAAGTACGTTACTTTTAGTTTTCGGTTAATCAATTTATATGTTAAATTAATGATCTTGCTTCCGCTACTTGCTTTGATGTGTGTTTATTTAGTTTTATAATTTTTATGATTTTTAAACTCAACAGTGGCATCACGAGCCGTTTAACATGTAATTGTATTACCGAAACACATAAAATTGAATTTGATTTGAATTAACATGTTAGTTGATTTTTTCTAGGGTTTTTTAAACATACAAAAAATGACTAATAATTTAGGGAGGGAGGGGGGGGGGGGTTCGACCCTCTTTTAATTAAAAAGTTAGTTTTGTAACCCTAAATTAGAAAACATGTGTGTAAAGGGTTACGTTCCTGGAACTAATCCATGATCTTCATGCAAGGTAATCATGGATTAAGGTTTGTTTTATATGCTACATGTGTAGATAAATCTAAAATTAGGGAAGACCTAATATATTAAATTAATGAATCAATTATGTGCAACGTGGTATATAATTAATAAGGCTTACGCAACCAACTTGTTGGTGTATGTGGTCCATTGGGTACAATGAGCTCGAAAACTAACGGGAGTCTTACTAATTATATACATAATAATTCACATATAGATTATTAATAGGGATTTATCAAAAGGTTTGCATATGGCTATATGATTTAATGGTTAAGATTATATATGTGTTATTATGTGTTTATTTTTAATATTAAAATTACTTGTCTTTTTTTGTTTAAATTATTGTTGAATTGTAAGCAAAAAGAGGGTGATTTTATGGAATAGAAAATAAATTGACATAATAAATATGAAACCTTGATGTGTTAAATTATATATTGCCAAGTCTTATGTGCCGACAGTAGCTCGCTTCGCACGGTAATTTGCTCCCAGGCGAGACTAGCAATTTTATAATTTATTACATATAATCTTTTAAGACTTAGAGTCATAAACTTTTTATTGAATGATGAGTTTTGTACCAATAGTTGAATGACGGACCTAGTTTGACAAACTATAAGGTGGTTGTAAGGTTGTTTTCGCATTAAATTGTGACCTTAAAGAGACTCCATTCTGTCTCTCCGCTTGCTTGTGCGTCAAATTAGACTTACCAAGTACCACTATTATTTTGTGCAAAATCATCTTAGGGGTGAATTAACCTCAATTCTACGTGCCACTTTTGTGGTAGTTATCCGAATAACTTCAGTCTCTTGACGCATGCAGCAGTAAGATATAGTGGGTGATAATTGGAGGTAATTCTTTGATTGGTGAACCCAATACCTCAATTAAAACTTTGTTGATTTAACTCTTAGCCAATTGCTAATTAAAATTGTTTTGAAAAACTTATGATACGAAGATGTGTGCATGCTTCTTCGTACATATTTTGATTGTCACATCAAAATAAATACCCGAAAACTTAAGTGCATGCTATCTAATTATAAGAGACACTTGAAGTTAATATGTAGCGTAAGTGAGACCTTGACCTAAATATTAATGACAAGGTAAATTTCTAATGATGTGAGACCGTGCATTGGAGTATTTACAGTTTCTAAATTAGACGACTTAATTAAGTTGTAAGTGAGACCTTGAAACTTAAAGCATGAGATGGGAAGAAACATGCTTGCATTGCAAAATTGTTTTTTGGCAAATGTAATTCCCATAATGATCTAGGAATCGGAAAATGTTTTGCCGATTATTGTACGACAAGTTATCATCTTTTGTACTTTCACTACTAGCAGATCAACTGATGTAGTGGAACTATGGAAAGTTGGATCCTAGTTTTCAAGAGAATTAAATGGTTATATGTTTATTACCTGGGTAATTTTCTTTTCTTGAAAAATGTATTATTGAAAATACTAATATTTGAACTTTTTCTGTAGAAATGGCTCAACCCGATAACGCTCAATTAAGTTCCGCTTTCAAAGCTCACTTTGAGAGGGAAAAACTGACTGGCAAAAACTTCAATGACTGGCACAGGTCACTTAGAATTGTTCTGAGGGTGACTAAGAAGCTAGAATATTTGACTAAGCCTTGCCCTACGCAGCCTGGCAAAAGGAGTATGATACACATAATGATGTAGCATGCCTCATGCTCGGAAGTATGATCCCCAAGTTGCAAAAGCAATTTGAGAATCATTTTCCTAAAGATATGCTAGAGGAACTCCAAAAGACCTATGAAAAACCTCCAGCTGTTGAGTTGTATGATTTGATAGATCAACTGCACAGCTGTAGGCATGGGGATGGTAAACCAGTTTGTGACTATGTGTTGGAGATGAAAAGCTACATGGACCAACTATTACTCATGAACTATGGATACCCTGAGAATGTGTATGTGAACTTGATCAATAGGTCCTTGAATAAGGACTTTAAGGGTTTTGTTCATAATTACAACATGCATTGCTCAGGGAAGACAGTAAACGAATTGCTCGCAATGCTCGTTGACTATGAAAAGAGTTTACCAGGCAAGGCTCCAACTCCTACTCCTCAAGTACTAGCAATACAAGGAGGTAGGGTTCATAAGCCAAAACCGCAAGGGAATAAGGGGAAAGTAGGTAAAGCTGACAAGGGCAAACAAGTTGTGATCTATCAGCCTGCACCTAAGAATTACCCTCAGAAGAGCAAGGCCAATCCTATTAAGAAGGATCAGGGTTGCCACCACTGCCACGAGCCAGGACACTGGAAGAGGAACTGTCCTCTTTATCTCGAGGAGTTGCGGATGAAAAAGATGAAGGGTGCTTCTGGGAAAGCAAGTACTTCATGTAACTTTTTTATGATTGAATTATTTTCACTAACTCGAAAATTAAATTCCTGGGTATATTATACTGGATGCGGTATTCACATTTGTAATACGCTGCAGGGATTTAGAGTGGAAAGAAGACTCACCTATACGGAGCAATATCTGCAAGTGGGCAGTGGAGCACAAGCAGCTGTTGAAGCCATATGATTATTTAGATTAGTTTTGCCTTCGGGCTTTGTACAGAATTTGAATAATTGTCATTATGCACCTTCCATTGTTAGAGGTGTCATTTCCTTTTCTTGTTTATTGGATAATGGATTTCAACATACTATTTTTTTTTTGTAAAGGGGAGTAATCCTGCACCCTGGTAAAATGTATTAACCCAAAACGTTTAAGTACAAAGGATATGGGTGAAGTCCCATATCTCAGCCCGTTACATGGGCACTTACATGCAATGGTTAATAAACCAAACCACTATATAAGAATGACAAGCCACTCTTATAACTTACATATTAAACTTACAACCAATAATAACTTACATACTATTTCAAGCAATGGAATTTCTGTTTCATTAAATAATGTTTTTTATTTTAATGCTATTGTTGTGAATGGTGTTTTTGAGATTGATATGAATGAACATAGTTATTATAATTCGATGTATTGCATCAATAATAAAGAGAGTCAAGAATGTCTTGGATTCGTCTTATCTTTGGCATTGTCGACTTGCTCACATAGGCAAGACTCGCATGCAAAAGCTGCAACGTGATGGGCTTTTGCAAGATATCAATGATGAATCATTTGATAAGTGTGAATCTTGTATATCTGGGAAGATGACAAAGAAACCTTTTAATAATCGTATTGAAAAGGCTGATGATCTACTTGGTTTAATACATAATGATGTGTGCGGACCACTTAGACATACGTCAAAGAGATGTGCTAGCTACTTCCTAACCTTCACGGATGATTTCAGCCGTTATGGTTATGTTTATTTGCTTAAACATAAACATGAGGTGTTTGAAACATTTAAGGTTTTTAAAGCTGAAGTAGAATTGCAACTTGGAAAGAAGATTAAAGCTCTTCGATCCGACAGAGGTGGTGAATACCTAAGTCAAGAGTTTAAAGATTATTTAAGTGAGAATGGAATTGTTCAGCATCTCACATCTCCATATACTCCACAACAAAATGGTGTATCTGAGAGAAGGAATCGTACATTATTGGATATGGTACGATCTATGTTTAATCTTACTACTCTTTCTTTATCCTTTTGGGATTATGCTTTGGAATCTGCGATTCGCATATTAAATATGGTTCCAACCAAGAAGGTTGATAAGACACCCTATGAGTTATGGTTTGGGAAAACGCCTAACTTGTCTTATTTAAAGGTCTGGGGTTGCGAGGCGTTTGTTAAACGTGACTCAGCAGATAAACTCCAACAGAGATCTGTGAAGTGTATCTTTGTAGGATACCCAAAGGAAACGATGGGTTACTACTTTTACTACCCACCTGAAAACAAAGTAATTGTTGCTAGGTATGGAGATTTTCTTGAGAAAGATCTCATATCTCAAGAATTCAGTGGGAGGCTCTATGATCTGGAAGATGATCAAGAGGATACATTACCTTCTGAAAACACTAGCGAACTTCCTGTGGAACCGGATAGTCTGGGTCCTCCACCTGAAGTAGTTCCCATTCGCAAAACCGTAAGGACTGTGAAAGCACCTGAACGTCTATGTCTTAACGTAGAGGTTGAGGTGGAAACTATATTAGGGGATCTTGGAGAACCTGCTAATTATAGAGCTGCCATGAATGATCCTGAAAAGGATAAATGGCAGATTGCTATGAATGGGGAAATGCAATCCATGAAAGATAATGAAGTCTGGATTGAAGTAGACCTTCCTCGCAATGCCAAGGTAGTTGGGAGTAAATGGCTCTTCAAGAAGAAAACTGACATGGATGGCAATGTACACACCTATAAGGCCCGTTTGGTAGCTAAAGGCTTTACCCAAACATATGGCGTTGACTACGCGGAGACCTTTTTTCTGGTAGCTGACATTAGGGCCATTATGATTCTCATAGCCATAGCAGCACACTATGATTATGAGATTTGGCAAATGGATGTCGAAACTGCCTTCTTAAATGGTCGCCTAGATGAAGACATCTATATGGCGCAGCCTGAAGGGTTTGTGAATCCAAAGTTTCCAAACCGTGTATGCAAACTTCAAAGATCCATTTATGGATTAAAGCAAGCATCACGTCAATGGAATAAGAAATTTGACGAAGAAATCAAAAGGTTTGGATTTACTAAGAATTTCGATGAGCCATGTGTATATCACACAGCTAGTGGGAGTGATGTTATTTTCCTAGTTCTATATGTTGATGACATATTGATCATGGGTAAAAACATTCCAAGATTGAATGAGGTGAAAGCCTATCTTGGGAAATGTTTTTCCATGAAGGACTTAGGAGAAGCAGCATACATTCTGGGAATCAAGATCTATAGAGATAGATCAAGGCGGTTGATTGGTTTAAGCCAAAGTGCTTACATTGATAAAATATTGAAGAGATTCAGTATGCAAAATTCCAAAAAGGGATATTTACCAATGCAAGTAGATCATGGCTTGAGTAGCAAAGCTTGTGCTTCAACACCTGCAGAGGTAGCACGCATGAGTAGAGTCCCTTATGCTTTGGCTGTGGGATCTATAATGTATGCGGTGAGATGTATAAGGCCTGATGTGGTGTTTGCTCAGAACATTACCAGTCGTTATCAGCAGAACCCAGGTGATCTTCACTGGACTGCTGTGAAGCATATTCTCAAGTATTTAAGATCTACGAGAGAAATGTTTCTAGTATACGGGGGAAATCCAGAAGCAGAACTGTGTGTTACAGGTTACTGCGATGCGTCCTGGAAGTGTGATAAAGATGATACGAAGTCTCAGACGGGTTATGTCTTTGTCATTAATGGAGGAGCTGTGGATTGGAAGAGCAAGAAGCAGAGTACTATAGCGATGTCTGCAACAGAAAGCGAGTATATTGCTGCTTCAGAAGCTGCAATGGAAGCCGTCTGGATTAGGAAATTCGTTTCGGGGCTTGGCGTTATGCCCTCAATCGAAAGACCTATAAAAATGTATTGTGACAATTCTGCCGCAATTACATTCGCCAATGAGCCTGGAGTCATGAAGGGCGCCAGACATTTCCCGATTCGATATCACTATGTTAGAGAACAAGTGGAGATAGGCGAGATCGAGTTACTCACAGTTCACACCGATAACAATCTAGCTGATTTGTTTACAAAGGCATTACCTGGTGGAAAGCTTAATGAACTTTCTAGAGGGATAGGACTTTGTTTAGCTAGTGATTTCATGCCCATCTGTGATTAGTGTTTGGATAATGGGATGCTTTTTGAACAGTTATTATTTTAATGAAATAAAATACTTTTTATGTTTGATTATCATTTCTTTAATAATATATCCTATATTTGCATATTTTATCCTTGAATATATTTATATATATTCTAAATTGTCCATTGTCGATTAATGATATGTGAATATCATTGAACTAAGACAAATCTGAGTATTGGTAGAATATACTTGAAAGTATATTGATGCGTTGTCATACCAATTTCACATGATATTCGATGATATTCGATGAATCGAATATAGGACTTATCCCAACTTCATGAGTTTACTTTATGGATCTTGTCATTAAGTAAATCATGTGAATATAGTTATCCCCAGAACTGAGATGCCAGATAAGTGTCATGCATCTAGTACATTTCTGTGATTCAATTTACCGCTATACGTAACTAGTAGCTATAAGGATTGTTTTCAGGAGTGTTGCAAAGTGCGTGAGTTATGCTCGTAGTCAAGAAAGAATTTGTTTCTTCAAATTGTTTGGAGTTTAATACTGCTGGGCCCCTCGTAGGATTAGTAAGATGTATGTGTGGCCACACCCAAGATCTCCCCTGAATAGTTCAGAAGATTTGGTAATCTTGCTCAATCGTAAACAACGAGAAACAGAATTATTAATAAAGAATGACTTTGATCCGTATCTTTATTAATGTATGTGGAAATCGTAGAGGGGGGTGAATACGTTTCCATTTAAAAACTTAAAACTTTTGTATCAAACACCTGATCAAGTGTGACGTCATATGAAAAGTGTCAACTATGATTATATGTCATCTTGAGATGAATATAGTAAACTACAACATATGCACAATCAAGCCATGGAACAAACATAATCAATAACGACATAAGCAACTAGCCACACAAACATATACGCAATGCAAATATAAATATAAAGCGATAACGAATGAAATGAAAGTAAAGAGATAAGTAAGAAGGCGCAAACCGGACAAGGTGATTTATAGTGGTTCGGTCACGAAGCTCCTCTTCGCCCTACTCCACTCCCCGAGTACCCAACTCGAGAGTTACTTCACTAATCAACAAACTCCTTTCAGGCGGAGAAAACCGTACACGTCGCTTAACTTGTTTTCCGACACTAAGCTAGATGTCGAGTGCTAATCTTAGCTAGCACCAATCTACCACGATCTTCCCGATCTACATCATACACGTCGCTTATCCTATTTCCAAAACTAAGCTAGATGTCGAGTGCTAATCTTAGCTAGCACCAATCTACCACGATCTACCCGATCTACCCTTGATCCACATGATCAATCACACAAGCCCGATGGCTTCAAGAGATCTCCAAGATCTCAACACAATCACAATGATCTACTCCCACTTGACTCGATCTACCCTTGATCCACATGATCAATCACACGAGCCCAATGGCTTCAAGAGATCTTCACTATCTCTTAAGATCACAATGATCTTGACTCTCTCTCTCACAAAAGAAAAATAATCTTGATGTATGCTATGATACAATCAAGAGTGTAACAAATGTTACACGACCTAACAACTCCAACTCTTGTATCTTCTTGGATACCTTGAGTTCTTCTCTTGCAAATGAAGAGGAATGATAACACTTTGTATCTACTTTGATACTTTGTGTTCTTCTCTTGCTAATCAAGAGGGATGACAACACTTTGTATCTACATGGATACTTTGTGTTCTTCTCTTGCTAATCAAGAGGGATGACAACACTTTGTATCTACTTGGATACTTTGTGTTCTTCTCTTGCTAATCAAGAGGAATGAAGAGGATCACTTGAATGGATGATTGGATCACTCTTAAACAAACTAAGACTCTCCAAATGATCAAAGAAATTCATCTAAGTGAGGAGGGATTAAACCAGAGAAAAAGGACTGGAAAAATCAAGTTGGAAGTGTGAAATGGTCCACTATTTATAGGCAAAGAAAAATCTAGCCGTTACGTACGGACGGCTCCGTTAAATACCCGACGGCTCTGTTAAATTTAATGGAGCCGTCCCTATTTAAAGGTGCCGTGGACGCTCCTTCATTTGTCTTTAGTGGGGAAGGTTTATTTTGGAAAGTTAGGAGCTGTTTTGGGGGGAAATTTGACTGTTGGGATTTTCAAACATATTTTTCAAAATAAAACATTTCTTTTTTAATTCAAAACTAATTTGTGAAATATATTTTTGAAAAAATGTTTTGTCACATTAAAAATGTGAAGTTTAGAAAAAATAAAATCCTTTGATCATTTGTCAAGTAGTTGATTTGTTTGTCCATACCTTGAGTGATTTATGTCGGGATGAAAATCTACGACTTCGTTGAAGCATACTTGAGACGTTGGGAGGTGTTGATGTAAGTATGCATTGATGATTTGTGTTTACAAGTAACTTGCACATTTTACGTTATGTATTACAAGTTACATGTTTGTCATTATCAAAACCGAAGAAATCGTTTAGTTTAAATATCGTAATATTTGCACTAACAATCTCCCCCTTTTTGATGATGACAAATATGTAAACTGTAACACATAGTAAAATGTAAAAGTTACCTGTTTACACTCCCCTTCTCCCCCTTTTTTCGAATCAAAAAGGTAGTTGCCTCGAGCGCTCCCTTGAATTCATTCCCTACTCCCCTTTATTGAACTACATTCCTTTCTTCCCAAAAATGAGAGTTTGCATCATCCCAGTGAAGTCTTCTATTACCACCATTAGAAAGACTCCATGCTATGTATTCAAATTCTCCCGAGCTCCCCCTAGCTCAATGCTCCCCTATGGTGACTTAATCCCCTCGTTTATTTACCTTAGTATCTAGCGGATCCATGGATCAAATTTATACGAAGACTTTTCCTACATCAAGGGTTAGCTTCGTGCAACATAATATATAATAGTATAGGAGCATATAGGGATAGAATACACATAGCAAGACATGCAAGGGTTAAACTATGTTAACACGTAAGTGTCACAACCCGACCAACAACCTAAGGTGTAATTGTTCAATTAATCACATTAATCAAGAACGAGATTCATTCGTTGACTGACACCCTAAATGAATTCTTCCAAGTTGTCATTGGGAAGGAAAGTTCTAACAAACTTTTTGAACAACATAATCATCTACCTAAGATGATTGATGTTAAGGATAGTTTGTTGATAAGACATACTCTAAATGATTACTATTATGACAAGTCGTGCCATAAAGTAGACTCGATAGAGGTTATACCTAAATGATTCCATAAGGTGGGAGAGTGTTGGTTGTGGTGACAACAAGGACAACTTGGGTTATGTGGTTGTGGGGGATAAATAATGGGATGACCCATTAGTGGTTAGTGTGAGAGCTAAAGGTTGTGGTAATGGTGATTGTGATAAGGATGATGTGTTGGTGCCAAGTCCAAAGAAGTTTGATGGTGATAGGGTTAGTGTGATAGCTAAAGGTTGTGATGGACTTGGTGGAGGTAAGGGTGTAGGAATCCTAAAGGTGGAGGATGATGATGATGTGGTTGGAGATGTTGGTTTTGCCCTTTGAGGAAAGGTGGGAAAGGATGGTTTAGGTTAATATATCGTTTGCACTAACAATGAGATGCATGATATATTTCAAAAGGAAAAGGAAAAGGTGTATGTGATCCTAACAGGATTGTTGGTGGATATCTCTAACGGGGTTAAGGTAACGAAGTTCTAGGTTTCTGGGTTGGATGATCCTAGTTGTGTGTTAGAGATAATTTGGTGCATGAAGGGGTTTTATGTGTTTGTGAGGATTGAAGGTTGTTGAACTAACTATCACTTTCAAGAGTGAAGTGTAGCTAAAAGGTTTGAGTGGGATTGATATAAGGGTTGAAGGTTGTAAGGTTTGAGTGTGATGATCGATGAGTTGAAGGTTGTAAGGTTTGAGTGTGATGGTCTATGGGTTAAGGTTCTTAGACTAACTATCACTGTCAAGAGTGACGTGTAGCTAAAAGGGTTGAGTGTGATGATGATGTTAATGTGAGGTTTGAAGGTGATATGCAAGATAAGCTTGCAATGGTGAGACCTTATATAGGCAAGAGTTGTGGGATTCGAACTTAAGTTGGTGTTAAAGTCCTATGGTGCAGTGAGGGAATCCTAGGGTGTATGTGAGTTTGCAAAATTTTGCAGGTTTGAGGTTAGGAATGCAGGGATCTAAAGGAAACAGTGAAAATTCGTCAAACATAGGCACGGTACCACTAAATACCACATGGTACCATTAAATTTAACGGTACCGTGGCCTATTTAACGGTACCGTGACCTGGAAGTCAAGAATTTTCCTGTGCAGCCTAGTTCTGGACAGCAAAAAGGGAAGTTTCCTAGGGAATAAGAACCACATTTATGTGTTCTTGAGAGTGTTTGGTGAAAGACTGTATGAGTGTGTTTTCGCTCCCCCTTAATCTATGACCATCCGGAAAAGATGTAAAAGATAAAGAGGAAAACAAACGTTGACAGAAGCGATGAGCTTAGTAACGTCATGACAAGTGGTGGATAGCATACGATAAACTTCACCTTTGAAGTCATGTAGCTCTTCTCAATCATTGTGAATATTCATTGAATATTATGATGAGGCATGCGATCACTAAGAGATATCCTAAGGGTTAAGAAGATAAAATCTTCAAAGTTGTGAGGTTGGTGATAAGGTTCTAGTGGGGTTATCTCAACTTATCCTAGCGGTTCTTTGCTTGAGGTGTGTGGAAGGTGAGTGGGATGCGGAAGCATTGGTAGTGTTTAGTACCATGCGGAAATGTAAGGGAAAAGGCTAAGGAATCAGATGATAGATACAATCTATTCTGATAGGAGACGATTTTGGGTTCAAAACTACATCGAGTGGGTTTTGATGGTGTTGGTAAGAATTGAAAGCAAGATTTTTGACAAAGAAATTTCACATATGTTGTGATTTTTCTAGACTTTAGATTAAGAGAATTTATACCGAATAAATTATTTTATGAATGAATCCAATAGGATTCGATGAACGTTGATCGAGAACGAGAAATGACATTTAATTGCATTTCGCAAATTAAATACACTTTAAATATTTCGGATGAAATATTTAAGTTGTCATTAGAATTCAAGAGGATTTTACGAATAAATCTCGCTGATTTAGTGAGACTTTTCGACACGAGGAGAGAATTTATACCTAATAAATTCTTTGAACGGTATTGGACGAGACACACGAGATGACTACAATATTTCCAGTGAAATATTCAAGTAGTCACAAGATTTATGGAATAGGTTCCATCATTCCTAGACCTAGACGAAGATGGTTAAGGGATTCTCGGTTGATTTATGGATTTTGATGTGCTTCGCACGTGAGTGTTTCACGGGGTTTTGAAAGACGTAAAGCTAGGCCTATGGTGCTGATTTGCAGCAGGGTTTGGGATCTTAAGACGTGTATATTCACACGAGGATGAAATGAACTACTAATCACTTATATAGTAACTTGTGAGTCCTTTGTCATCCGAGGGTTGATGTTAGCTTTTAGCTTTTGGATGAGCGTTTTAACATATGTTGTTAAAAGGCTTGAGTATGATGTTTCGGATATGACATTTAACAATTGCGATCGCAAGTTAAACTTAATTGAATATTTCGGATGAAATATTTAAGTTGTCAACCCTACTCCGAGTTCTACTAGTTTGTATCTAACATTCCCATGACAAAAGGGTGCATTACTTGGAAGAAGGCGAAATGATAACTTGGGAATTAGAACAACTTCGCGACTACTCTAACTTATAGGTTTTGACACTAGTGTATGAGTCTATGGCTTCTAAGGGTTCATAGTGATAGGCATACCTAATTCCTAATGTGTCAAAAGGACATAGTGTGGGTGCAAACTTTACAAGCAAATCATATAAAGTGCACATAAGGAATAAATGCACACATCATGCAAGACATGATAATCATTTAGCATTTAAGATTACAAAGACATTTAATCATATCTTACAAGAACATGCTATCATTTAGTAACACGTATGTGGGATGCAAGCAATCTAGGTTTGCTAAGGCAGATCCTAATTACTACTTGTTCAAGATGACATCCTAATGGGAGATATAGTTCAACGATGTAAACTATCTCTAGTCAAATGTAGGAATGAAAATTTTTCAAGTTAGAGAATGAGTATGAGACTATCACTAGGGGTTCTCAATTAAGGCTAAATACGACCATTTTTACGGGTCATACACGAGCCCAACTTCTCTCCTGGAAGCAATTCAATCGTTAGGTCAAATTGAATTTCTAGTGCGATAGGTTCTCCAGTAGTCATTCTCATATTAGAAAAATTCAAATTCCTATATTTGCCTATCTAAGTATAGCAAAGATGATATTAGCTTATTTTGCTAATATTTGCCCTAATATGACTCAACTAACCATACTTTGAAAGTCGGTTAAGAGAATGACATGTCTTACACAACTCCTAACAAAGGCAAGCGAAATGTTTTAATTTCATGTTTGAGATTTAAATGTTGTTTGATGGAGATGGTGTATTTTATGATCTCTTGGACAACATCTTTGTTTGTAGAGTTGTTACATGTTATTTTAATATGATTTGGTTTCCTAGAACCAAGAGACACTTTAATGTGATACAATGTAGAATCTACTACATCGTGTGTGTTTCAAGAATGCTCCTTTGCATATCTTGAGTGAGAATCTAGTAAAGGTTACTTACCTCAATACATCTTGTGAGCATTTCATTTGAAATGAGACATATTGTTTATTTCAACAAGTGTGCTTTTCTAGGAGGAAACTTATCACTCTTAAGAATGCTTTGTGAAACAAGTATTTTAGTGTATGACCAATTTTACTTGTTTATGCAATGACACATGTCATATTAGGTTATTATTCAACTCTAATATCCTATATTTGTTAACAGGATGCAATGTATTCTCTTGCAACATAACCATTCATGTCACAAAGAAAATAAGATGCATAGGATATAAGTTATCTTTTGTCAATCTTTTGATAAGATAAATACATGTGATATTCTCAAACATTGATGACTTACATAACAGGATGCAATGTATTCTCTTGCAACATAACCATTCATGTCACAAAGAAAATAAGATGCATAGGATATAAGTTATCTTTTGTCAATCTTTTGATAAGATAAATACATGTGATATTCTCAAACATTGATGACTTACATAATAGTTAATAACATATTATGTGTGACACTTTTACTAGACATGTGATTTTGAGTGTTGAGTCGTTTATGAGCAAAGTTTACATATGTTGTTTGTTTGCTCGTGTTTGGTTTTTCAGAAATGGCACATTTACTAATTGCATTGCAATGTAAATTACTTGTATATTTCGGATGAAACATCCAAGTTGTCAATCCTACTTGGTTGTGTATTTTATGCATCTTTTAAACATGTTAGTGTAAAGTTTGGAACACAACCTTTGGACAAAAAGACTTAACATGGCATCTTCAACACAAGTGTGAGTTATGATCCGATGCATATTATTTTCGTCTTGAGAGGACATCATTATTTTCATAACAGTCGAGTGTGATTGAGTATGTAGATTCAAGATAATATGTTTCATCATGTTTTGATGTTATCTTGAAGCTAAACAAATAATGACTCCAATTTCATGTCCACACTCGAAAACTTGTCAATTAGATTCGATGATGATATCAATCATAATTTGAATAATGAATTGATATGTACTCGAAATCTTTCTTAACCCTCACGATCACTCCTTTTTAAAAATAAAATAAAAATTTAAGGAGTGTGTTCCATTTATTCTAATACTACTTGTATGTGTGAGGTTAATGACATATTAAGTTACTACTTCGACATTGCCATTTATTTTTATTTGAGAAAAACTATTTATATTATTAAGTATAATACTTTTAGTTTTTCGACACCTCATTAATATAAAAATAATTATCATAACCATTTTTATACCACATACTTAAAATACTAAATGTTTAAAACATTTTGTATGTTTGTTAAATCAATGCAAGTTTAATACATTTTCTTTTACTTAAACACTAATGTATTAAAATGACCTTTTATCTTGTTTAGACAACCCATGGTCAAACAAGACAGAATGATGTAATGTTTTAAAGATCATGTTACGGATTTTATGGAAGTGTTAAGTATTTTGGGGTGATATACTTTTTACACTTAAACCTTTTGAAAGATAATTGTGTAAGACAATATCTTTCGACACACATGATCTACCAACTTAGTTTCTATTCCTAAAAAGGTTACTAAACCATTTTAAAAGCTTGCAACAAATGCAAGAAAAATGGTCTATGCCTATATGCAATGCAAAATCAATTACGCTACTTAGTGCAAGAAGTCTAGCCTAAGTCCTATTGACGCATAAGCCGAAAAGCTAATATTCGACACATAGCAACAAGACATGAAAGACATTTATGCTTATAAATAAAATTAGCTCAACTAGAGATAACAATAAGCATACAAAAGTATTAACTAACAATACTAAGACATAAAGAAAAGCAAATAGTCATTTAGAATAACACACAAAGATACTTATCGTCATTTTGTGTGTTAAGTATAACAATGTACATTTAGCTTGACTTTATTTGAAAATGAATTATTTTCCACCCCATTTAAAATTTGATCAAGTTCAACACCTTGAAATCATGAATGCATCAACGTGTGATGTTCACTTTGTGATTTGACAAAAATTTGTGCAATCGGCATGACCGGAAAAGACTCTGTTACGAATTAAAGGCATTCGTAAATTTTACTTTACAATCACTTTCTAAAAATATTTTTAAGTGAAAGTATACTCAATTACGTTTAAAACGATAGGTGGCACGACTCCTACGGACTTACGGTTGATTTTATACGAATTTTTGAAAATTACCGAATTCTGAAAAACAGACGAAGGTACCGTTAAATTTAGCGGTACCGTCCATATTTAATGGAGCCGTCCATTATATTTAACGGTGCCATACGCGTTACTTCAGTTTTTGACCAGAAACAACGTTTATCAATTTAATAAAACTTCAAGCTAGTATGACAACATATACTTAACAACAAAACTTGTAAGTATTATGCAACTAAATACTTTTCATATTTTTATCACCTTCGTGGGTAATTTGATACATGTATCGTACTCAATTTTGAAAACCATTTGTTTTAAAAATTTGAGCGACGTGGCTCTGGTACCAATTGTGGAAACCGTAGAGGGGGGTGAATACGTTTCCATTTAAAAACTTAAAACTTTTCGTATCAAACACCTGATCAAGTGTGACGTCATATGAAAAGTGTCAACTATGATTATATGTCATCTTGAGATGAATATAGTAAACTACAACATATGCACAATCAAACCATGGAACAAACATAATCAATCACGACATAAGCAACTAGCCACACAAACATATACGCAATGCAAATATAAATATAAAGCGATAACGAATGAAATGAAAGTAAAGAGATAAGTAAGAAGGCGCACACCGGACACAGTGATTTATAGTGGTTCGGTCACGAAGCTCCTCTTCGCCCTACTCCACTCCTCGAGTGGCCAACTCGAGAGTTACTTCACTAATCAACAAACTCCTTTCAGGAGGAAAAAACCTTACACGTCGCTTAACTTGTTTTTCGACACTAAGCTAGATGTTGAATGCTAATCTTAGCTAACACCAGTCTACCACGATCTTCCCGATCTACATCATACACGTCGCTTATCCTATTTCCGAAACTAAGCTAGATGTCGAGTGCTAATCTTAGCTAGCACCAATCTACCACGATCTACTCGATCTACCCTTGATCCACATGATCAATCATACAAGCCCGATGGCTTCAAGAGATCTCCAAGATCTCAACACAATCACAATGATCTACTCCTACTTGACTCGATCTACCCGATCTACTCTTGATCCACATGATCAATCACACAAGCCCAATGGCTTCAAGAGATCTTCACTATCTCTTAAGATCACAATGATCTTGACTCTCTCTCTCACAAAAGAAAAATAATCTTGATGTATGCTATGATACAATCAAGAGTGTAACAAATGTTACACGACCTAACAACTCCAACTCTTGTATCTTCTTGGATACCTTGAGTTCTTCTCTTGCAAATGAAGAGGAATGATAACACTTTGTATCTACTTTGATACTTTGTGTTCTTCTCTTGCTAATCAAGAGGGATGACAATACTTTGTATTGTTGGTCCCTTTACACGATTAGAATTAACTAGAAAGTTAATCTATTGGTGTTAATGACTAATACAATGTTTAAGGATTATTCTAACAGTTATAAAACGTTAATGTAAAAACAACAATATTTTTCAACGTTTAAATTCTTATTAGAAATAATTCCAAGAATCTATACCCAAGTGTTTTGCGGAACAAACACTTGGGATTGAATAGACAAGGGTATGGGGTGTCTCCTATCGAAACTCAAGTTTTGCTTGAGTGGTAACAATATACCCACTGAGCTATCTCAGTGAGTTGTATACTCTTTGTAGGAGAGAAGTTCCTTTTGTAAAAGTTCAAGACTTTAATTATACAAAAGCACACCTTAACTTCTCTCACAGTTGCTCTATTTATACACAAGTATTCTAAGTATAAGTGATTAAATATAATACAAGTTGTTGAGGTTGCGTGTCTGACAATTACAAATAGTAATTGTCATTTCCAAGAACCAATAGGAAAGGGCTAATAAGTCTTTGGGAGTTGTTGGCTGACACTCTATGACTTTTAGCCGCAATAGGGAAGGTTGGATCTGACAAGAGAAGAGTGTTGGGCTTACACTATTATCTTCTCAGATCTTTTCCCTATTGTTCCCGCCTTTTCTTCAGGCATTGGTTCCTCAGTCATTCAATCACTTTGTTGGTTGAGGAGACTGGGGTTCAGTGAGTTCTTATCCAACACTCACTGAACCCATCATCTTCTTCTTTGGCTTAAGTCCTACTCAGGGAGTACCGCCTTCCTGAGTAGTGAATCCTTCTTCTTGAATTCGCCTTAAGCATCCTGAAGATGACTCACTGAGAGGCTGTTCTCTCAGTGACTTGAATTGTTCTCGGTTTAAGTTAACACTTAGTTAATTTGTGTCCAAATCATGTTCGAAGCATTCTTGGGTTTTACATGACCCAACAATCTCCCCCTATTTGGATATAAATTATTCCTAAGTGTTTTTGATCAGATATGAGTGAGCTAAAGACTTCTGCTCATACTGAATGTACTAGAATGTAAATAAGGACACTGAAATAATAAAAACATCATCTTATTAATATCATTTACAAGTCCTAACAAAACTAAGTACAAAAAAAAAGAGGATAGTGGTGGGTATTCAGGCAGGTCATCAGTTCAACTTGATTCCAAGGGCTTCAAGCTTGGGCTTCTTTGACTGCAGCTCATGTTGGTCAGGATGTTCATTGATTTTTCTTTTCAGGTCTTGACAAAACCTCACATTCTCAGGACTCTTGAGTGGAGAGGCCATCATTAGGAAGCCTAGCATTGCTTTGATCCCTGATAGATCAATATCACTCCACCTCTGGAAGGCTTTGTCACCAAAATCATCAATGAAGAACAAACCTCTTTCAGGCTGTTCAATGACCATGTTGTTCCTGAAAGGAGCACCTTCAGGGAGAGCCCTATTGCAGTCAAGACCAGGAATCTTGATCTCAGGCTCAGCTTCTATCTTATTTCTTTTCCTTGAAGAAGACTGAGAGGAAGCAGGTTGTGCAGATTTAGGAAGAAGAGATTGAATGCCAAGTTCCTGAGGTGCTGCTGCCAATCTTTCATACCTCAGACTCAATGACTTCATCAGATTAGGAACCACTACATTTGATTTCTTTCTTATTAATGGACCCAACTCGTCCAATTCAGTGATCCCAAAGTCAGCGAATCTGAAAGGTGAATGAACATCAAAGTTTCTCTTGTCAGCACCTCTGTAGACAGTGACAACGGCAGGATTGGTGTTTTTCTGAATATGAACATCAGTGATTGGTTCTGGCTTCAACCTTTCAGTCATATACCACTGATATTTCTTAATCCTATTCTGCCTGATCTCTTCAGCCCGTTTGGCTCTTTCCTCCCTTTTCTGCCTGAGAGTGGTCATCTCCTCAGACTGAGCTTTCACAAAGGTCATACCACCTTTTCTTCCTGAGAGATCCTTAGCCTCAAGACCAATTTTCTCAGCCTCTTCATGAACAACCTTGATTAAGGCAGACTTGCTTGCCTTCTCCTCTTCCTTCAACTTCTTCTTTGTCTCCTCTTCCTGAAGATAAGTACTGAGTTCATCAGCTGAGAAGTGGTAAAGAACTCCATCAATTTCATATGGGATCCTGAGTGGTGATTCAGGATCCTTTGCAACCGTGATAGGTGCTGGTTGAGGCTCAGGCTCAGTGAGAATGCCTTTGCCTTTATCTTGATGGGAGGAGGAGGTTTCAGGAATTTCCCCCTCAGTGTGAGAAGGAGGTTGTTGGCTTTGGCTTGAGACTCCAGTGTCTTTCTCCCCCTCAACTGTTGCTTGAGCCATGGTGATAGCAAGAGTTGGAGTCACTGGAGCAGTAGGACCTTTGAAGGCCTGATAGATCTCAGTCATCATTGATTTGATGTCCGAGGTGTCTTTCTGAAGACTTGAGATCTGATCCGCCAGAGAAGCCTGAGAAGCCTCGATGCCTGACATCCTTGACCCAAGAGACCATGCCAAGGATGTGGAAGATTGTGCCCAAGTACCAAGATGTTTTTCCTGAAGACCCATGGAAGTCCTGATTGAGTCCAAGGAGGTAGTAAGACCCTGAAGTTTAGAATCCTTCAGTAAGCTGAGGAGATCATGGATTTCAGCTGACTGCTTCTGATAAGTCTCAGCAGCTTGAAGGATCTTTTCAGTGAGTATGGGGTCATCCTTAACAGCTGACTGAATAGTACCAAGGCTTTTGGTGATGCCTTCAAGAGAAAGAGTGAACTTCTGGAAATGAAGATCAATAGCTGTCAGGGAATGTTTGGTGTCTGATTGGATTTCGATCACATCTTCATGAAAACTTTCAACATCTGCCTTCAGGTTGGCATAGTGAACAGCTGCTTCAGTGTGTTGATCAAACATCTCATCAGTGAGACCAGTGAAAAGAGCTCTGTTGGTCTTCAGTAGGAATTTGACCAATGTTCTTTCAGTGAGGGGAAGAGAGTTATCATACTTCTGTAGAATGTCAGTAGATGAATCAGAAGATTGAGAGCCTGATTCTTCACTTTGGCTTGGAGAGGACTGATGTGATGGTTCAGGTTGTTCAGGTTGTACATCAGTTTCCATATCCTCTCCTGCCTCAAAAATTTCTTCTTCACTTTCTTCCCTGAGCTCTTCATCAGACTCCATAAAAGCCTGATAGTCCCCCATGGACTCAATACCCAAAAAATCAACCGGCTCTTCTTTATAAAAAGATTTGCCTTCGGTTTGGTCAGGTCCTGACCCCGTTGTCATAATAACTGAGTGGGTTTTCTCAGCCTGACTAGCCATAATAACTGGGGTAACACCAGCCTGGCTTTTGGGGGCAGTTCCTGAAAGACTGGATCCGCCTGAGGGGTTGATGGGTTCCATATCAGCGGGTTGTTTCTTTCCCTCTGAGTCTTTGTCCCCCTTAGCACCTTCAACTACTGATGGGTGCTTTTCAGTAGTATCACTAGGTACTGATTGTGAGAGTTTGTGGACCCCCTTCCCATCAGGATTGTACTGTCCTTCAGGGGATTTAGGATCCTTTTCTCCCTGAGATCCTGAGGGTGATTGCTCAGGAACGTTAGCGGGATGTGAATGTTTGTGGGTCCCCTTCTCAGTAAGGTAGTGCTGCCTTACCGAGGATTTAGAACCTTTTCCTCCCTTGGGAACTGATTGTTTTTTGACAGCTCCTTCATCGGGATGTGAGGGGGTGTGGGTCCTCTTCCCAGTAGGGTGGTGCTGCCCTACCGAGGGTTCAGGACCCTTTCCTCCCTTGGGCACTGATTGTGATTTATCAGTACCTTCATCGGGATGTGAGGGGGGAATGTTTCCTGATCCCTCTGACTTGTTTATGTCAGTTGGACCATGTGGAATGGGTGTGCCCGAGGTCACTGAGGATGATTGCTCAGTTACTTCCGTTGGCCTTTGTTTTGAGGTCAAGAGGGTCTCAGAAATGGGTGTCTCAGAGGTCTCGGCCTTTTTCAACCTCTTTTTAAGGTTGAGTTGGTTTTGAGGATCAGTCTCAGTGGCGAGTGGCTTGGGTCTAACCACCTGGCTGGACTGACCCTTCTTTGTCTTCTTCACCTTTTTGGTCGGTGAAGGAACTGGAGAGATAGCGTCATTACCCTGAATGACTGATTGCATGTATTCAGTCAGGGCAATCTGTGTAACCTCACTGATGCTACTAGTGAAGTTTGACTTGTGCAGTACCTCAGGCTTCGTACCTTCTGCATCAGTCCTCACATAGTCAGAACCGAGTAGGTCCTGAAGCACACAGGAAACAAATCTAGGATAGGACATGTGCCTTTGCCTATGTTTTCCTGAGAGCTTAGCAACGAGGTCTCGGAAGATTATTCCTCCGATGTCAATTTTTGTACCCTCAAGGAGACTGAACAACATCAATTGTTGTGATGAGTTCAACTGTTCCGTAGAGGATTTATTTCCACCCAGGACCTGAATGACAAATGTCATCAGTATCCTCCAAATAGGGTGGAACCATGTTTTGACTACTGGAGCCTTTTCCAGTAAGCCTCCCACAGACATTGCTGGACGTCTGGGGTCATGGGGTGCAAGAAAGATCAGTTCATTCTTTATGTCCTGATCAGTAGGGTTGGGAGAAAAGGCTTCAGCAAAGTCAAGGCCTGTGGCTTTGATGAATGCTGAGTAGTCAAAGGAGAGGGTTCTACTCCCATTCATCACCGTGAAGGTGATGATTGACTCTTTGGTGTCTTTGGGGCTGGTTGCCACAGCCGTACACCAGAATTCCCTCAAATAGTCATGGTAGATGACTGAGGGGGTATGGGTGAAAGCCTTTGCAAGAAAACAATTACGAAGATATTTCATAACGTTCTTGTAGGCTGGGTAGATTTGTGGATGTGAGAAATTTCCTACCACATTATTTTTGGTTAGGTCTACACCCTCCATTGTGAAATCCACGTTGGGGGCATATTTCACAGCTTTAGAAGAAGCCATTTATGGGTAAGTCTGGGTTTGACTAAGGTTAAAGGGGTTCTAAGGCTTAAGAATGCACACACAATTTGTTTTTGAGAATAAAAAATGGCAGAGTTTTGCTTAAAATTCTTATAAAAAATGTGTGTATGTATTCTTCTGGTTGGGGTATTTATAGGAAAGAGGAGATGGGGGTGTTTTGGTCATTTGAGCAAATCTTTATTTATTCAAAAAATTATTTGGAAATTGGTTTGAATAATAAGTTTTGGGATCCGCATTTAATGCCAACACTCTACTTTCCTTGTTTGGCGCAACAGTCGAGGTGAACAGTTGAGCAGTTCTGCAAAAGTGCAACTTGCAGAGATGAGTCATCACATATTTGAAATGTGATTGGAGAGGCATTTAATGCCAAGTGGGAATGTGGTGGCCCATAGGTGGAAGCCAGAAAGGCTAAAAGAACAAATATTCTTGAATTAAATATGTGTTCAGTTACCAACCTCGGACATTTACTAACTAGATACTTAGAGCATTTAAGTTAGTATTTAATGTCCTTTTCAGGGTCCTGAATGACTTTTCATTCAGTGATTGGTTTTCAGGGACTTGGGATTAGTCACTGATGACTCAGGAATGAGGAATAATTCCTGAGACAAGGATTCAGGAACTTGGGTTTAGTTCCTGAGGATGAGGATTCAGTGAGAAGTTTTCACTGATATACATATTGAGTCAGGGACCTGAGATGTTAAGAATTTACACTTTAGTTGGAAGAGAAAAAAATTAGTCAGTGGACTGATTCTCTATATCCAACATTCCTAATTCAGCTTTCAGTCTTGTGAAAGTTGGTTCATCCAAAGGTTTGGTGAAGATATCAGCTAACTGATATTCAGTAGGAATGAAGTGTAATTCAATGTCACCATTTATGACATGGTCCCTGATGAAGTGATATCTGATATCAATATGTTTTGTTCTCTGATGAAGAACAGGGTTGTTAGAGATTGCAATTGCACTTGTGTTATCACAAAAGATGGGTACCATCTTGTACTGAATTCCATAGTCACTGAGTTGACTTTTCATCCAGAGTACATTTGCACAACAACCAGCTGCTGCAACATATTCAGCCTCAGCTGAGGACAAGGCAACTGATTGTTGCTTCTTAGCACTCCAACAGACTAGTTTCCCACCAAGAATTTGGCAAGAGCCTGAGGTGTTTTTTCTGTCCATGTTGCATCCAGCATAGTTAGAGTCTGAGTATCCTTTGAGATCAAGTCCTGAGCACTTTGGATAATATAATCCAAGGTTAGGAGTGCCCTTCAGGTACCTGAATATCCTTTTCACAGCAGAGACATGAGATTCTTTTGGGTCAGATTGATATCTGGCACATAGACATACTGAGAATTGGATATCAGGCCTTGATGCAAGTAGATACATCAGTGATCCTATCATTCCTCTAAAGAGAGTTTGATTGACTGGTTTACCAGTTGGATCAGGACCAAGGTTGTTTGGGGGAACCATGGGAGTTTTGACTGAGGCACAGTCACTGAGATCATACTTCTTCAGTAGATTCTTTACATACTTCTCTTGACTGATAGTGATTCCTCTATCAGTCTGCTTGATCTGAAGACCAAGAAAGTATGTCAGTTCTCCCATCATGCTCATTTCAAACTTCTTTGCCATTAGTTTTTCAAATTGTTTGCAAAGTTTGAAACTTGTTGAGCCAAAGATGATGTCATCAACATACACTTGTACTAGTATGACATCCTTATTTGTCTTATAGATAAACAATGTATTGTCTATCTTGCCTCTGACAAATTTGTTTTGGATTAAGAAGGCTGAGAGAGTCTCATACCATGCCCTGGGAGCTTGCTTCAGTCCATAAAGGGCCTTGTTAAGCTTATAGACATGATCAGGAGACTCATGGCTTTCAAATCCAGGAGGTTGCTCAACATAAACTTCTTCTTTCAGTGAACCATTTAAGAATGCACTTTTAACATCCATTTGGTACACTTTGAAGTTCATGTATGTAGCAAAAGAAAGGAAGATCCTGATGGCTTCCATCCTTGCTACTGGTGCAAATGTTTCTTCATAGTCAATGCCTTCTTGTTGATTATAGCCTTTGGCTACAAGTCTGGCTTTGTTTTTAATTACTATGCCATTTTCATCAGTTTTGTTTTTGAATACCCATTTCATGCCAATGACTGAGACATTCTCAGGACATTTGACCAAGGTCATTACCTTGTTTCTGTCAAATTGTTCTAGTTCATCATGCATGGCCTGAACCCAACTTGGATGTTTAAGTGCTTCTTAAACACTTTTGGGTTCAACTGTGGAAATGAAGTCCACAAATAGGCATTCATTGGATGAGGCTGCTCTCAGTTCAGCAGCCATGCTTCTAGTAAGCATGCCTTCAGAAGGCTCACCAATGATATTGACAAGTTCTATATCCTGAGATCTGGTCCAACTATCCTGAGGTCTTGGGAGTGGGTTAGAACTTGTAGAAGCCTGATGGGTAGGATCATGATTAGACACAAGATTTCCATTTCCTTGTGTGTCTAAGTGGGTTGAGTCATCACTGAGATTGTTTGGGTCCTGAGTATTTTGTTCAGACTGAAGGATATCATCAGTACTTGTATGTGCTTCAACAAACTCAGTGATGGTTGGGTTTGGTAGGTTGTGAGGGATAATGTAGTAGGAGAGGTTAGCATCATCTTGATACTGAGTAGAAGGATTGTTTTCAGACAGATATTCATCAGGAGGATATCTAGAAGAATTATCAATTCCTATCTCTTCTACTGAGGCAGTTGAGAACCTGATTGTATCAGTGCTCTCATCAAAGGTAACATGAAATGTTTCCTCAGTCTGCTGTCTCCTTGTGTTGAACACTTTGAAGGCTTTTGAGACAAGTGAGTATCCCAGGAAGTATCCATCATCAGCTTTTGCATCAAATTTTCCTAGGTGATCCTTGTGATTATGAATAAACACAGGACACCCAAAGACATGAAAGTAGCTGATGTCAGGGATTCTTCCTTTGAATAACTCATATGGGGTTTTCCCATGTCTCTTGACAATTATGGATCTGTTTTGTGTATAACAGGCAGTTTTGACTGCTTCAGTCCAAAAATGGTTGGAAAGGACTGATCCACATAGCATTGTCCTGGCAGCTTCAATGAGTGTTCTGTTTTTCCTTTCAGCAACAGCATTTTGTTCAGGTGTGTATGGAGAGGAAAAGTTTTGGGAAATACCTTTCTCATCACAGAAACATTCAAGTTCATTATTTTTGAACTCAGTCCCATTGTCAGTTCTAATTTGTTTAACCTTAATGTCATTTTGATTTTCAATGTTCCTGACAAAGGACATGATTGTTTCAGCTGCCTGACTCTTTTTGATCAGGAAGAATACCCAGGTGTATCTTGAGTATTCATCCACTATGACCAGAGTATACTTCTCATGGTTAATAGACCTTGGACTGACAGGTCCAAATAGATCCATATGGAAAAGATGTAGGCAGTTCTTGATGGAAAAATTGGTTTTGGTTTTAAAGGATGCTCTGTGATGTTTACCTTTTTCACAAGCTGAGCATGGTTTGTCCTTAGAAAACACAAGTGATGGTAAGCCAAGGACCTTGTTTTGTTTTACAAGATTGTTAATGTTTTTAAAGTTCAGGTGGGTTAGTCTCTTATGCCAAAGCCAGTTGAGTGCATCAGTGGCCTTAGCAAAGAGACATGTTCCATCCTGAGTTAGACTTGACATGTCTAATACATAAACATCTTGTCTCCTTGGTGCAATGAGGACAATTTCCTTATTTGCATTGAAGATGGTTCCTTGCTTATCATCGAACTGAACTATGTACTTTGCATCACATAGTTGACTGACACTGATCAGATTATACTTAAGACCATTTACATATGCTATCCTAGTAAAGACAATACCATTGCAGTTAACTGAACCATAACCTTCAGTGAGACATGATGAGTTATCAGCAAATATCACTTTGGGTCCTGGTTCTTCCACATATTTGTGCAGACACTCCTTAACACCAGTCATGCTCCTTGAACATCCACTATCTAGATGCCAAATAGGGTCCCTAGCATGTTTCTGCACAAATAGTAAACTAGGTTAGTTCTTTCTAGGACTCCATTTCATGGAGGGTTTGGTATTGTAGGTCCTTATGAAAGTATTAATTGATTCATGGTCAGTGGTTGAGTGGACTGAGCTACCACATGTTTTGCATTTGGTAGTAGGGGTAGCCTCAGTAGTCTGAGAGGATTGCTTCATTCCTCTTTTTGACTGAATGACCTTGTCTTTTCCTGAGGATTTCTGAGTGGAGCTTCCACTAGATTTACCATGTTTGTCATATTGACAATCGTCAGGATGGTGGTCATTAAACCCACACAAAGGGCAGGGAGGAAAAGGCTTGGCCTTTTGCTTCTGTTTCTGCTTAGAATCAGAAGGGTAGTTCAGGCACTGAGCCTTGAGTCCTGAAAAGTTTGACATGACTGAGCATTGTTTATGATCAGAGGTCCTGTGATCTTCCTTTTTGCAAATCATGCAATAAAGGACTCTATAGCAATCATCAGTGAGATGATTTGTATAGTTGCATAGCTCACATCTTTTCAGGGGTTTGGTGGGTTTGGGTTTGGTCTTTGAGGAAGTTGGTTTTTGTTCCTTCTTGGATTGAGAAGATTTCTCAGAAGATTCAATCTTCTCTCCTAGCTTCCTGACCATTTCAGCCAACTGATCAATTTTTGAGTCAGGGCTTTGAGTTGTTTCTTCAGAAGGGACTGAAGTTGATGAGTCATCAGTATTTACTGAGACATCAAGGTTTGCTCTCTTCAGGATGGTTGTTCCCCTTCCTGATCTCTCCTTAGGAGAGTGTGGTGAGAAGACCATAGGTGGGAGGCCTAGGTTAGGTGTAGCACCCTGAAGGGTATTCAGTGGAGGAAGTGGAGGGTATGATTCTGATTCGGACTCATCCAAGGACTCAGTGAGTGGTTCAGTAAGTTCAAGCTTACTGAGTTTTTCAGTGAGTCCTAGCATATTTTTCAAGGCCTGACTTTCAGGAAGCAAGATCTTTCCAGTCTCAAAGTTTGGTAACTTACTGACTGGGTTGTCCCTGACAATCCAGTCATTTGACTTGGGAAGCATTTCTTGCTCAAAAGATATGCCAGCTGGAACAAAGTTTAATTCATTTTGACACATAATTGGATCAACCATAAGAGGGTCAATGCCAATGGTTTTCTGAGAGATTAATCCCATAGTGTCAAAAACCTTAGGGTTCTTCTTGGTCCAGCTTTGAATGATAGCCTTTTCTTTGTTAAGTTCAGTTTGAAGGACTTGGTTTTGTTTCAAAATCTCAGTGTTCTGAATTTGTAGAGTTATTGTTTCTAGTTTGGCTTGCTTAAGTACAAGCAGTTCATCTCTACATTTGTTCAATTCTGACACAATATTGTTATATTTTGAAAGCAAGTTAAGTCTTTGTTCTTCAACAAACTTTAAATCAACACAAATATAATTCATGTAAGACCGCCAATCAGAATCATCATCCATAGAAAGTAAAGTATTTACCTTTTTCATGGTGATGTTGACCCATTCTCCATTTCTAGCATGGCCTTTTCCCACAGCCATCTGATCCTCTTCTGAAAGTGCCATCAGTGCACTAACTCTTATTTCCTCATCTGAAGAAACTTCTTCATCATCCCAATCATATGCTTCAGCTATTAAAACCTTGTTCTTTGTCTGAATAGGTTTAGGTGTTTGAGAAGCCTGAGACAATATGGGGTTAGCTTCAAGAAGTGCAAGTTTAGCTTTGATATTCCTATATTTTGTTTCAAAATCCTTTTGACCCTTGTTTTGGTATTGTTGGGTGGACTGAAACATTTTAGGTTGAAACTTGCTAGTTCCTGAAAATTTGTAAGAGGGTTCTGAGATAGTTTTAGAATAACAGTCCTTAGCAAAATGACCCTTTTTACCACATTTAAAGCATTCTGTGATTTCATTTGCTTTTGATTTTGTAAAGTTGGACTGATTTCTTTTGATGAAACGTTTTGAACTAGCAAGGAGTGCCCTCTCTTGGAATTCCAAGTTCAGGTCATTCAGGTATTCCTCATCAGTCCTTTCATCAATTTCTTCTTCAGAAACCTCTTGAGTATCCTGCACAACACCATTAGAATAGAAAGCAGTTGATATGGGTGTTGAGGTTAAGGCCTTTTTGGACTCATGTGTTTTTGAGTCAGGGTATCTTCTTGAGATCAAGTTGTCTTCATAGACAAACTTCCCATAAATTTCAGGGAGCTCAAGGGTCTGAATGTGGTTAGCATTCCTCAGGCCTTGTGAGAAGTTGAGCCACTTCTCAGGGAGACTGTTGACAAAGCCAACATTTGTCTCATGTTTGGTCAGTACAACACCATCATTTGATAATTCATTTATCAAAGTTTTGTATCTGGTGTAGGTCTGTGAGAGACTTTCAGAGTCCTTTGCCCTGAAAGTATTATACTCAAGTTTAAGGTCCATGACCCTATTTTCCTTGGTATCTGAGGGACCCTCAAAGCTGTTTACCAAGTCATCCCAAGTTTGCTTGGCTGTTAGACAGTTGATGACTGATTCCATTATATCGTCAGGAAGACATGATATAAGGATGCTTTTCAGGCGTTGGTCTTGATTGACCACCCTCCTCTCATCTATGGTCCATTGGGCTTCAGGCTTGTTTAGCCCTGTGCCAGTCTTAGGGACAAATGGGCCATCCCTGATACAGGTGATGTAGTAGGGTTCCATACCAGTAAGATAGCAAATCATACGCTTCTTCCATTTGCTAAATTTCCCAGTTTCAAGTCTGGGTGCAACAGCTGAGTAGCTGCCACCCTTTTTGTCGACTAGCTGGGGTACATTGATATCAGCCATAGTAGGATCTTGGTTTTAAAAACCTAGAGCACTCTCGGTTAGTTTAAAAGATTTTATAAACCAGAGGCTCTGATACCACTTGTTGGTCCCTTTACACGATTAGAATTAACTAGAAAGTTAATCTATTGGTGTTAATGACTAATACAATGTTTAAGGATTATTCTAACAGTTATAAAACGTTAATGTAAAAACAACAATATTTTTCAACGTTTAAATTCTTATTAGAAATAATTCCAAGAATCTATACCCAAGTGTTTTGCGGAACAAACACTTGGGATTGAATAGACAAGGGTATGGGGTGTCTCCTATCGAAACTCAAGTTTTGCTTGAGTGGTAACAATATACCCACTGAGCTATCTCAGTGAGTTGTATACTCTTTGTAGGAGAGAAGTTCCTTTTGTAAAAGTTCAAGACTTTAATTATACAAAAGCACACCTTAACTTCTCTCACAGTTGCTCTATTTATACACAAGTATTCTAAGTATAAGTGATTAAATATAATACAAGTTGTTGAGGTTGCGTGTCTGACAATTACAAATAGTAATTGTCATTTCCAAGAACCAATAGGAAAGGGCTAATAAGTCTTTGGGAGTTGTTGGCTGACACTCCATGACTTTTAGCCGCAATAGGGAAGGTTGGATCTGACAAGAGAAGAGTGTTGGGCTTACACTATTATCTTCTCAGATCTTTTCCCTATTGTTCCCGCCTTTTCTTCAGGCGTTGGTTCCTCAGTCATTCAATCACTTTGTTGGTTGAGGAGACTGGGGTTCAGTGAGTTCTTATCCAACACTCACTGAACCCATCATCTTCTTCTTTGGCTTAAGTCCTACTCAGGGAGTACCGCCTTCCTGAGTAGTGAATCCTTCTTCTTGAATTCGCCTTAAGCATCCTGAAGATGACTCACTGAGAGGCTGTTCTCTCAGTGACTTGAATTGTTCTCGGTTTAAGTTAACACTTAGTTAATTTGTGTCCAAATCATGTTCGAAGCATTCTTGGGTTTTACATGACCCAACATGTATCTACATGGATACTTTGTGTTCTTCTCTTGCTAATCAAGAGGGATGACAACACTTTGTATCTACTTGGATACTTTGTGTTCTTCTCTTGCTAATCAAGAGGAATGAAGAGGATCACTTGAATGGATGATTGGATCACTCTTAAACAAACTAAGACTCTCCAAATGATCAAAGAAAGTCATCTAAGTGAGGAGGGATTAAACCAGAGAAAAAGGACTGGAAAAATCAAGTTGGAAGTGTGAAATGGTCCACTATTTATAGGCAAAGAAAATTTTAGCCGTTACATACGGACGGCTCCGTTAAATACCCGACGGCTCCGTTAAATTTAATGGAGCCGTCCCTATTTAAAGGTGCCGTGGACGCTCCTTCGTTTGTCTCTAGTGGGGAATGTTTATTTGGGAAAGTTAGGAGCTGTTTTGGGGGGAAATTTGACTGTTGGGATTTTCAAACATATTTTTCAAAATAAAATATTTCTTTTTTAATTCAAAACTAATTTGTAAAATATATTTTTGAAAAATATTTTGTCATATTAAAAATGTGAAGTTTAGAAAAAATAAAATCCTTTGATAATTTGTCAAGTAGTTGATTTGTTTGTCCATACCTTGAGTGATTTATGTCGGGATGGAAATCTACGACTTCGTTGAAGCATGCTTGAGATGTCGGGAGGTGTTGATGTAAGTATGCAATGATGATTTGTGTTTACAAGTAACTTGCACATTTTACGTTATGTATTACAAGTTACATGTTTTTCATTATCAAAACCGAAGAAATCGTTTAGTTTAAATATCGTAATATTTGCACTAACAATGTAGTATTAGAAACAAAAGGATGAGTATGATGATGAATCATCGAATGGTTTTTCCAAGAGACCACCACACGAGGTTGTACTAGGGGCATTGGCGTGTTGCTAGACACTAACCAATGTCAATTATACTTTTAATAGATTTTCAAGTGGGAGATGTTAGAGTTATGGAAAAATATTAAAACGTATATGACTAGAATCGAACCCGGGACCGAGGGATTGCACACTTTACTTATGAATGACTAACGTAAATAATTAATATATATAATTGTTATATATTTAATTATTTGGACACAGAATGATAACTAACGAACGTTAAGCAATTAACGGAATTGACTAGCGACCGTTAAGTAAATAAAGGAAGGACTGTTAGTGAAATTAGAGGCTAAGAAGGATCTAGAAACCCTATTGTGTAAGCTTGGCCGATCGGCCTAGGGGTTCCCTAACCCTTGATCGACCCAACTTATGCTCCAAGAAAGGGTTTCACTATAAATACAAATCTAAGGGTTATGAGTTTTCACCTAGTGCATATTTACTATAACCATAAGATTTATTTTCTCTCTTCCTTGCTCAAAACCAGTCGACATACTCATAAGGGTAGTCGAACCATAGTTTTCAAAGTAAACAAATTGTTTAGTTTTCTTGTGTCTTTACACTAGCATCTAACGTTAGTTGGTTATAGTACGTGTGTACAAGAGCTCGGATATAACTTACTTTAGTTATTCCATCTTGGATTGTGAAACAAAACGGTAAGAGGTTTCATGGTAATCATATTATTTGTTCAAGAGAAGAAAAGAGAAGTTTGATCCTTGTTACGTTACTTTTAGTTTTCGGTTAATCAATTTATATGTTAAATTAATGATTTTGCTTCCCTACTTGCTTTGATGTGTGTTTATTTAGTTTTATAATTGTTATGATTTTTAAATTCAACAAAAAAAACCCTTGTGTGTTTAGAAGAAAAAGAGAGGAGGTGGGTTTAGGTTAAAACTTAGCTCAACAGGAAATAATGCAATTACTTGGGTATCTAGAAATTTATCTTTTATAGTTGTGTCGTGGATCCTCTTCAGATTTGGGAATATATAACATGTCAGTATATAAGTCGTACATTTCAAAGAAAGATTGTATATGGTAATAATAAGGTTTTAATCTCTATTCACATTTGTGTTTCTCTGCATTCTTTTATGATATTATGGTACTCCGAATCATATAGTGTTGGTCATGACTAATACCTGCATTGCATACGTGACAGCGGATACTTGGATCCAGAATATTATCGTCATGGTCATCCGTCAGCTAAGACTGATGTCTTTAGTTTTGGTGTGGTAGTTCTGGAAACTCTAAGTCGACTAGTAACAAAACCGTACCAACGGTCGACTTTAGGGACTGGTACCAACGGTCAACTTTAGTCGACTGGTAACAAAGCCGTACGAACAATCGACTAACAAATAAACAATAAAACATTAACGTAGTAAAACATAAATCGTAAATATTTATATTTTCTCTTCCGCTGCCTTAGTCAACTAATCGAATATCTACTTTTCTTTTTCTTCAACGCTGCAAACCTTCGGTTTCCTTTTGTTGAATTATTTGAATACGAATCGTGGAGAGCATATGTTCACGTATTGTTCTCAAAAGCATCAAATAAATTGCTTTATGAATTATAAACTAATTGAACAAATATAGATGTGAGACGAGCAAACAATATGAATATGCTAATATGGATGTGGGTTCTGCCAACGCAGTTTTTGAAAAAGAAAAAGAAAATCAATAATTGAAGAGATCAAGTACCGATTGCCAAACCAATAAGCACAACACATGTCGACAAAATTTTGGTTTAAACTAAAAGAGATAAATAATAAAATAATGGTGGCTAGAGTTTGACGGGGTGGCTTAGGGGAGGCGGCTCAACTTAGCCACCTAGGTTTGAGGATCAGACCCCCTCTGATACCATGTTGAATAATGAAATCCCGTAGGTATAACTTTATTATTGATCGATATTTATAGAGTACAAACCCTAATGGACCCTAAGAGCACTTTCAACCATAACGTGGGTTAAACTTTAACACACCTGTCACGTCAGCTTTAACCCTTTCACCTTAACTCACCTTAAAATTCTTTCAACCATAACGCACCCTTAACTCACCTTTAACTCAACTATTTTCAAAATCAACCCTTAAACTATACTTAATACTTCATTTAACAACTAACATAAAATTTTAAACACGAATTACATTAATCATTAAAGTCAAAACACAAATTACATTAAACATTAAAGTTAAACCATAATAGATAGTACGATTAACAGAAACTATGAAATTTTAATTTGAAATTAAATTATCCCGCTTGTAGTTGAAATTTGAATTTTGAATTTGAATTTGATTATCCCGCTTAAGAACCAAGGGGTGTGTTTTGTAATTTTTTTTTCAACACAACGGATACATAGTACTTTAGAGGGGGTAGATAATGTTTTTTTTTTTTTTTTTTTTTTAATAAAGTGCCTTAACCCGGCGTTAAGGGGTTAACGCACCTACGTTAACTCACCCTTAACGCCCTCCCATTCAACCCTTAACGTGCGTTAACGCACCTAAAAAATCCCTTTAACGCACTTTAGCGTTAACCGTTGGGAATGCTATAACCCCACACCGGGCTTGGGCCATAATTATCATCTAATACTCTTATGGATCAATAGCAATCCGATCAATATATATTATGCAATGAGGTAATCAATTGCTTTTTAACCCAACTTGTACTAATTCAATATCTTAAAAGAGCCCTTGTGTGTTTAGAAGAAAAAGGGAGGAGGTGAGTTTAGGTTAAAACTTAGCTCAATAGGAAATAATGCAATTATAGTTGTGTCGTGGATCCTCTTCAGATTTAGTAGTATATTACATGTCAGTATATAAGCCATACATTTCAAAGAAAGATTGTATATGTTAATAATAACGTTTTAATCTCCATTCACATTTGTGTTTCTCTGCCTTTTTTCCTGTTATTATGGTATTATATAGTGTTGGTCGTGACTAATACCTGCATTTGCATACATGACAGTGGATACATGGCTCCAGAATATGCTCTTCATGGTCAACTGTCAGCTAAGACTGATGTCTATAGTTTTGGTGTGGTAGTTCTGCAAACTCTAAGTGGGCGAAAAAGTTTTATTGCCGGAAAGCAGGGCTTGCTAGAATTTGTAAGTATGATTAGATTCTGTGATAGTAGAACTGTGTTTGTTTGATTTATTTTCCGAAAGTAGAGACATTCATATACTTTTTCAAGTCAAACTTATAGAACATAGAGTTGACATGGATTTAATATCAAAGCAAGCCCGACCTTTTTTAGCACTTCTCATATATCTGAAAAGAATGTCTAAACTGTGGAAAAGTATTTTAGTTATTAATTCTATATTCTTCTCTTTCATATAATAATATGTGACAATTGTGATGTGTGGAAAATGCAGAAATAATAATAAGGGACAATGCTTATAAACTGTAGCTACTGACATGTTTGTTGAACTAATTAATGTAGGTTTGGAGTAATTGGGTGGAAGGAACATATTCAAATATACTTGATCCTAGAATCAATATTAATGCTGATCCATCATTCATGAAAAGATTGATCCAAATTGGGTTGTTGTGTATCCAAGATGATGCAAAAGACAGGCCAACAATGGAGGAGGTTGTTGGCATGTTGCTTGGCACCTCATCTATGGATCTCCCTATCCCAAAACAGCCAGTAGCTTATACTTCTGATTTTGAGTATATAGATCCAATTGATGCTGATTATTCAACTGACGAGGAGTTTGAGGGCCATAGGGAGGATATAGATCCAAGTGATGCTTATTATTCAACTGACGAGGAGTTTGAGGGCCGGTGATGAGCATGTAGAGCGTGTGCAGGCTGCACCAGGCCAATACTTCATAGGCCCTTGAAATAAGCTAGTCCAATATGTAATATATTCCATTGATTATTGATATATTATTTTGGGGCCATTTAGTAAGCCTAGTAATCGAGACCCTATTGAAAAGTTCACACATTTGCGCAACGATTGTCCAACTGAAGAATTCCATACTTCCATTTGGCTAATAATGATATAGTGCCAGAGAAGCAAAGTGCATCTTTTTAGATAATTCACCCATCTTGTAAATAGATCAGACGACCACTAGTGCACAAGGATGAGAATTTGTGGCGGCAGATAAATATAGTTACGAGGTGATGCTGATGGTTCATCTGAAGAGTTTGAGGGCTAGTGATGAGACAATGCATGTGGTGCAGTGGCACCTGGCCAATATTTTACAGGCCTTGAAATAAGATAGTCCATTATGTATAATATTACATTTAGTTAGATTTTAGAGTAAATTGCATAAATCGTCTTTAAAGTTTGGTCAAATTGCATGTTTCGTCCCTAATGTTACAAAAGTGCAAGGATCGTCCCTGTGGGGAAAACTTTGGTGCAAATATCGTCATTTTTAGGAAAACTTTTGGTGCAAGTATCGTCCCTATGAGGACGATACTTGCACCAAAAGTTTCCCCACAGGGACAATCCTTGCACTTTCGTAACATTAGGGACGAAAGATGCAATTTGGCCAAACTTTAGAGACGATTTATGCCATTTACTCTATATTTTATATTGGGAGCCTTTTTATAAGCACAACAATTGAGATTTGAGACCCTTTTGAAAAGTTCCCATCTTCAACTGAGTTCGATACTTTCCATGGCTGATAATGATATTGAATGAGATAAAAGCACGATGCCTTTTTGGATCGTTCACCCATCTTGTAAATAGATCTCTCTGAGTAGATGAAAATTAACAGCACTAACAAGATTTTGTGACTATAATAAGAGGAAAAAGACACGTATAAAGAACCAAAAGGATTCTACTTTTGTGATATACTCTTTTTAATATTTTTCCTACTAACCTATGTTACTTTTGGCAAAACCAGGCCGTGGTAGATCACCATCCGGTTCATCATCGTCATCATCTTCCGGTTCATCTCGTTCCCGGTCCAGATCCTACACCTCTTCATCTTCACTCTCTCGTAGTAGCAGTTCAAGAAGCCCTAGCCCCACTCGCCCCAAAAAAAGGTAATCACATTTATATATATATATATATTTTACATTTATTCTAATTTCAATACTGTTTTTTTTTTTTTTTTTTTTTTTTTTTTTTTTTTTTAATAGTTCTGGTGATGGACTGAAACGTGGTCGTTCTCCACCTCCAAGGTAATTATTTCGGATTTAGGGGGTGTTTGTTATGACATAATTAACTTATATAAGCCCATAATGGGGTTTTTGTTTAAGCTTATTTATGGGCTTATGAGCTTATCTGTTTTCGGCTTATGTTTCATAAGCCCCATTTTTTTGGCTTATTTTGGGAGGTATGGGCTTATAACAAATTTATAAAGGCCCACAAGTTTTAAAATAAGCCGAAAAAGTTGAGCTTATGAAATATAAGCCGAAAACAGATAGGCTCATTAGCCATAAATAAGCTTAAACAAACACCCACTTAAGTGTGACGCGTATTAAATTGGCGATTATTATTTGGTTATGTTCGGTGCACGGAATAATTATTCCCTCAATAATATCCAAAATAAGAATGTTTACACTAGAAAATTTAGGGAGGTGCAATTATTAAATTGTTTATCAAATGTAAATGTTAGATTTATCCTTTTTAGAATGTATCCAAAGGTTTAAATCGGCACCTGTGCACCCCTTTTGGGTGCTGACTAACCCTTCCCCAGAGACCTAGCCCAGGCAATGAAAACCATACATCCTTTTGGAGGGTTATTTATGTTGTAAGAAACTTGATCTTTGGATATAATGATCATTTGGAGGGTTATTTATGTTGTAGTTAAATAAAATAATACGCCATTCGCTCTAGATTCTAGAATAATTATCCACTAGACGAAACACGTAGGCTGTGTTTGGCGACTTAGCTTCTAGTGTTTGGAATTGAAATCTTGTTTGGCAATTGGATTTCTTTTTGGACGCTACTAATGAAACGCTTTAGTGACTAGCAGGGACATGAATTTGTAAAAAAAAAAATAAGAAAGGAAAAATAAGGTATAACTTGAGCAAGTTTTAAATCCTAATGCAGTAGTACAAAATGATAAGTAGATAAAGGCCTAGAACATCGCATAAGTGCTACATGTCCATCTTTAGGCTATTTTTCGTTGTATCATTGATATTTGGGCTGATAAGAGTTCACTTTTGGGCTAATCTAATCTAATATCTTGCACCATTTCCATTTTGATGTACACTTAGCCGATAATGCTTTAATATTGGTAATTCAATCGCACCAGTAACTTGAATATAAACATAAACAGGTATATAATCTGTGTAAAACTAGGCCCTTAATTGGGACATCCACAAATAAAAGGACTTTCTCAAAGGCAATGAGTGAGTAATCCTTTTCTCCAAATGTGTTCATTGGGATTCTTAGGCCTGATAGAAATAGTAGTTCTGTCGTGGAACTGGTTTTCACTTGGTATATTTTGTTATCTTGTGTCACAAAAGGAGTATCATTGTTATTTTTGTTGTTTGTTTTTCTTGATTTAAGGTTTTCTACTCATGTTTATATTCTGAGTTATTGTTACAGGAAATCTTCTCCCATACCTGAGTCGCTGGTTCTTCACATTGGCGAGCTTACAAGGAATGTGAATGAAAACCACCTACGAGAAATTTTTGGTATGATGCTGCCTACATCTGTCTAGAAAAGCGTATTATGTTCATGGAGAAGTGAAAAATAAAATTAATTTTGAATTATGCTTGTTTATTTCACTTCTTATAATAGACAATTTCGGTGAAGTTGTACATGTTCGCTTGGCAATGGATCCGAATGTAAGTTACATCAACTCTGGTTTCCCTATGTAATAAGATTCCAAATGCTTGTGCTCTACTTTACATCATGTACTTTTGTTTATTCTTAGGTTAACCTTCCTAGAGGGTCTGGATATGTTGAGTTCAAGACACGAAGCGATGCTGAAAAAGCCCAATTACACATGGATGGGGTACACTTTATAATAGTTCACATTTGGTTTAGTTATATTTACTATTACACCTCATTAGCTCATGCTGTTATGGTTATATTGCAGGCTCAAATTGATGGGAAAGTTGTTCAAGCAAAGTTTACCTTACCTGAGAGGAAGAAGGTTTCACCACCTCCCAAATCCTTAGCCACTGGTTCAAGGAGAGATGTAGCAAAGAATGATGCTGAAAAGGATGGGCCAACGCGCAGAAGGGATGGTATGATATATCCTCTATTTGTCTTTGATATTCGTAATTGCATAAGAAGTAACCAACTTTGGTGTACTTTCTGTTTTGGTTATCCCGTACCTTTAAACAATTTTCTTTTTTTACAACTTTTATGGGTTTTCGTGGTTAAAAAAGTTATTACCTAGAATAGAAATCAGACTTAAGTTGGTTACCTTTTGATGCGATTAGCCCTCTTGATTTGAATTTACTTCAGGTTTATTAGAGTAAATGTCTTACTTTTCTTACTTGCTCCAGGATCTCCTCGTCGTAAACCTCTGTCACCACCGCGTCGCAGATCTCCTATAGCCCGAAGAGGATCTCCACCTCCTCGACGTGGTTCTCCACCTTATCGTCGTGATTGTTCACCCCCTCCTAGAAGACGACCTTGGTCACCTTCTTTAAGACGCCGCTCACCTTCTTCCCTTGGAAGGCGCTATAATAGGTGTGGTGTTATTTTTATATCTGTTTTTTTTATATCAGACGTCATCAATTCTTGCTAATTGTGTCTCTATTAGGCCCTCTCCTCGACGTATGCGTGGTAGCCCAGTTAGAAGGCGTTCACCCCCAATAAGGCGCCGGTAATTTTTAAATCTTTTGGAATTCATGATGCTTCTTAATACTCCCTGTAATCAGTATATTGACTGGATTTACTTATCAATATGTCGAATGCTTATTTTTGTACCACAGTTTCTGATGTTTAAGCATATATTATTTTGTCGAATGATCTATTTATAACGAATTTTATATGAAGCAAGTTTCTATTAATGCAGCTCTCCTAGACGAGTGAGAAGTCCACCTATCCGAAGGCCTATTCGTTCACCCTCAAGTTCAATCTCACCAAGGAGGTAACATACGATCAAACATCTCATTTCTGATCCAGACGTATGGTGTATTTTTTTTTCTTAAAAATAATTCTGCTCTTTGTCGTATATGCTTTATCGAACTCCCTTGTGTTTTCCTGAGAACAGAGCGCGACCGACAGTCGGCAGGCGTGGGAGGTCATCATCCCTCTCAGATTCTCCAAGTCCAAGAAAGGTCTGACTCTGTTGAAAGTATATGTTGCAAATTTAGCCAGCTCATTTACTGATAATGTTGTACTTTTGTGATTATTACAGGTCACAAGGAAGGTATCAAGGAGTCGCAGTCCTAGAAGGTATTATTGTGTTTATTAAGTAGTTCTATTTTCTGGAGAACATGGATGTGATGGTATGTGTTGATCAAGGAAAAACATGCATTTCAAAAAGACAAAACACTTATGAAGGATCGTTTATTATAAGACATATGGAGTAAGACTTAAGTTTCTGGAAATCAACTCCGATACTTATTGGAAATCACCAAGAAAGACTAGTCTTTTCTTGTTTGATTTTTAATTAATAAAAAATAACCCAAGTCGACCTATTTTACATAAAATGGGTTGAATTGCAACCTCTAATCAATGTTTCTGTACTTTATGCTATCGTTATATAGTTTAATTTGGCCACTCATGATATGCTCCTATTGTTTATATTTAGGCCTCTGAGACATAGGAGCAGCAGCAACAGCAGTAGTAGCAGTTCACCACCACCTCCTCGCAAGCCTTGAGTTAATGATGTCAGAGTATATATTAGACATAATTTTGTAGTATGAAAGTGTTATGGTTTTGCGAAAGAGCAGTAGTTTGTGGTACTTGCTATCTTTTAGTATCATGGAAGTAACATATCTGATTGTAGCTGTGTTGACTGGTCTGATTAGTTTGTGACTTGGTGTTTAACGCGTAACTAAAATCCAATGTAAATGATATTCCATTGAAGATATCAGGTGCAGATAACTAAATTCTAAACTAATTTGTTGGAAAGAGACATCTCAGGGGATGGAGTAGGGAATATATCACTTTATGTTAAAAAATCAGTTATGAAGCTTGATTAGTATTGCAAGCCGCATACTTGGAATCTGCGTACCCTTGTCCCATAATAAGTGTTCATATTACTATTTTAGGATGTCATAAAACAAGTGTTAACATTGTATTTCAACCGATGAGAAGAGGTTTAGTGGGAAGAGATTATATTTCATTGTTGGAGAGGTGCATCTTTGTTTTATTGGTGTCAACTGTGATGTTTGAACCAGAACCTTGCAAACTGTACTAATCTGTCTTATTGTTGTTATTAATTTAGGTGTTCATTAGATTAAGACAGTGCATGTAGTGAACAAATATGGCACCAATGGATGAGACAACAAGTCACCCAACTTCTCTCGCCATGGTTGCTCCATGTGTGAGCGGACCGCCCATCTAACTCAACGAACCAACATTTTGGTTCACGAGTTACAAAATGAAATAAGGTTCATTTTGAACCACATTCTTGAGCGCATCAACGCTCTCTCGCATCCACCTTAATAGATGCTCACTAGGAGCTTTTCTTAGGATTTTTTTCTTTCTTCTATAGGACTTTAGGATTATTTTTCATTTTCTATTTTTCCTTTGTAAGCATCTTAATTTGTGACCTTGGTCACAAATAATTTTCAATGAAAGGTGTTTGTTGTTGTTCATATGTTGATTGTGATCACTATTTGTGCGTTAAATGGTTGGTTGACTTTGTTTGAACTATTGTGCTTGGTTTGACCCATTAGACTTGGGTTGACCTATTATACTTGGTTGAATGGGTTAAACTATTATTCTTGGTTGAACCTTTATAGATTTCATTGCTCATGCATCATATTGCTTGGTTAGCTTATCTACAACTAACATTTGTTTTGTAGCATTTCTCATCCTTGCATCATATACGTTGGTATCCTAGCAACGGGGAGTATTGATCAAGGGGGAGCTAATCATGCATCATATTACTTGGTTAGCTTATCTACAACTAACATTTGTTTTGTAGCATTTCTCATCCTTGCATCATATACGTTGGTATCCTAGCAACGGGGAGTATTGATCAAGGGGGAGCTAATCATGCACTAACCTTTATTTTTGTAGATTTCTCATTTCATGCATATACTTGGCACTCCAACTAGGGGGAGTATTGTCCAAGGGGGAGCTATTAAGCACTCAAAATCCATGAATCATCATACTTGGTACTCCAAATTAGGGGGATTAATAACCAAGGGCCATTCACTACATTCCGCTATGCATTTCCTCTTTTTGTTTCGAAAAAAATGGGGAGATTATATTAAACTCATACATCATACATTTCATACAATTTAAAATGACAAAATTGCTTTTAAATTTGCATAAACAAGATTAATATATATTTTTAAAAGACTTGCATTTTATTTATTCCATTGCTTAAAAATAAACTTTATGTTTTGTCATCTACAAAAAAGGGGGATATTATTAATACAAATATCGTCTAAAAAATGTTATTTATATTTTACGATCATTGTTATATTTTGTTAATGAGAATTATAAGTTTTATCTTTAGCAAGGCATAAATATAAGTTAAGTCTTTTACATATATAGTTATAAACTTTTAAACTCATAGCATGCTACATACATGATCACTAGTTCATACATGATACATACATGTTACATACATTTTACATTTACATATTACATTTTATTTCTTAAAATGGAAATTGTACAATGACATCATGGCATACATCATATTGAGATCTTTAGATATCTTGAAGATTTTAAGAATATCATTGTTAGATCTTCACACAAAGAATTAGATTTGGTAATATCTTGGCAAGATTTGGAAAGGTTTTGGAAGATTTGCAGTCAGGCTCTGGCGGAACCAAAAGCCATAAGGGACGGATCCCTGGATTTGGATTCGCCAAATCCGTGGGATGTTTGATCAGTTTGCCTATAAATAGCAAGCTGCTCATTCATGTTTCCTCATCACTTTTAGCATAAACAACATTCATTCATTCTTTCATTCATTACTAACCCATTCATATTGCATATATCATTCTTAGTGATCTTTCTTTTGTAGCAAAGAGATCAAAGCATCACAAGCTTCAACTAAGCGTTGCAAGACTTGTTAGAATAGTCATAGTGTGATTTAGTTGTTTCCCACACATCATTGTAGTACCAATCATTCATATACCTCAGTAGAGTCCGGTTAGTATTTTAGTCCTTAAAATACATAGAGTGTCGGGAGTGGTTGTGCCCTTGTAAAAGAACTCAATATCTAGCTTTGTACCGAAAAAAGTGTAAGAGACGTGTATAAAGGTTTTCTTCGCCGAGAAGGGAGCTTGTTTCTTAGTGAAGAAAAACTCTCGAGTTAAAGGCTCGAGGGTGTTACAGAGTGGAGTAGGGCAAGGAAGAGAGTCCTTGTAGACCGAACCACTATAAACATCCGTGTTGTGGTTTGATTGTTTCTTTCTCTATTTACTTGTTATATATTGTTTATTGTTTGCATAACTTTGAAATCACATTAAGTATTCAAAGCAAAAGAATTTTAAAACGGTAAAACTATTCAACCACCCTTCTAGTTTTCCACAATATCTTTCTGGTTTTCTGACCGAAAAATGAACCGGTAAACACTCTACCGGTTGTCGAACAACAACCCAATCCATTTGGACTCACGGAGGATGAACTCCGACTTCTAGAGCAAGATGAGGAAGTCAGGAGAGAAATAGAACAACGAGAACTACAAGAGGGAGCTGCTCGTATGGAGCAGGAAGCCAGGGATGCAGAGCATCTTAGGAAGAACTGGTTTGACATAATGGAAGGAAAGTATTATGCTGGCGAGTTTAGGTTCTCTTCGAGTGAGGAGGGTTATTTTTCAGATGATTCATTTTCTTAATTTGTAGTTTTATTTTCATTACCGTATCGTAGTTTTTTACTACCTCCGTCCCAAAATAAGTGTCCAGTTTGACTTTTCAGAGTTAAACTGGTTCAACTTTGACCTTAACTATTTTTGTGGGTGTTATATAATACTTGATGCAAAATATATAAATAGATTACGTTTTAAGTGTACTTTTCATTGATATAATTTTTCATCAAGTAATGTATAACAAAAAAAAAGATATATTTAGGGTCAAAGTTGAACCAGTTTGACTAAACTGTACACTTATTTTGGGACGGAGGGAGTAATATTTAATTTATGTAATATTTTTATTTTTAATGAATTTTAAGTTTTTTGTTTAAAATGCTTGAATTAAAAAAAATAAAAATAAAAATAAAAGTCGGTCATCACTGTGGCACATTGGTCATGTCTGATCACCGGAGTGAGAAAACTGACGTGGCGATGGTGACCCAGTGACTAACCTTATAAAATAGTAACACGGGTTCACTTAGAAGTAAATATTGCATTTGCAGTTCTTTTATGAAAACACAGATGTCAAAAGTTTAGGTATGTACGTGTCTTCTCTTAAGCATAAGTATCTTCTTAAGAGGCATTGCCTTAGGGAGATGAGCAAATTTGATTCATACACATAAAATTCAAATGATATACTAAATATAGGGAGGGGCCGGAGGGCATAACTGTCAATTCACAAACAAAATTATGTGTATCTATCAATTTGCTATGTGTAAATATCAATTGCCTTGCCTTATATGATAGTTAGATATACTCCATTCACTAAACCGAACCAGTAACCAAAATCCCCATGGCAAAACCAGGGCATGATCAATTACCTTCCAGTTCATCTTCATCTTCCGTTCATCTTGTTCCCAGTCTAGATCCTGCACCTCATCATCTTCTCTTTCTCGTAGTACCAGTTCTCGTAGGGTAGCCCCGGCCACTCACCCCAAAAAAGGTTACTTTTTAAAATTTTTGCATATATGTTAATGTCGATGTCGATACTACGCTTGTGTTATTTTCATGATGGGCTAATTACATGTTTGGTTTGGATGGATTTTAAGACTAAAAGATGCTAGGGATATAAAAGCTTTTAGTAAAGTATAAATATAAATATAGATATATTTAGATCTATGAAAATTACTTTTACTAATTATTTTCCTCTTTTAAATTCAACCTAATTAGAGAAGCTACCGACACTATAAGCAGCATGCAAAATTGTTGACTACTATTACATAAATTGGTGTCTTTTTCTTTTGTGGACCTCACACGGTACTTCTTGGAAAATATAAGCCATTTCAACCTATACCGTAATTACGTAGTAGAACCACCAAATGAAGCTGGGTCCATGTCTCTTTCCTGGAAGAAGAAAATATCAATCAATAATGCAGCTCATGCATATCTATAACTAATTGTCTAGTTCTCTTTTTATCTCCTATATATCCATAATCATGTCATTTCCAACCAGCAGCCAGGACGCTCAATCCTCCCTATCCTTAGAGTCGATACAACCGTGCCGCCAGTTTACATTTTCTGAGATTCAGCTAGCAACACATGATTTTGATGAGTCTTTGGTTATTGGACATGGGGGGTTTGGCAGAGTTTACAAAGGAACTATCACTAATGGGGAAAGTGCTTTGACTACTGCTATTAAGCGATTGGAATCATCTTCTAATCAAGGAGCAGTCGAGTTTTGGGCTGAAGTTGATATGCTCTCAAAGTTAAGACACTGCCATTTGGTATCTTTGATTGGTTATTGTAACGAGGGCGAAGAGATGATCCTCGTTTATGAATTTATGCCCAATGGAACTCTTGCAGACCGTCTCCATAAATGTCTAACTACTCTAACCTGGGAGCGAAGACTCAAAATATGCATAGGGGCCGCTCGTGGCTTAGATTACCTACACACTGGTACGGGTATAAACCATGGAGTTATACATCGAGATGTTAAAAGCACAAATATATTGTTAGATAACAGTTGGGCTGCTAAGATATCGGACTTTGGCTTATCCAAGATAGGTCCCACAAATCAGCCTTCCACATATGTTAACACTTTGGTCAGAGGTACATTTGGATATCTAGATCCAAATTACTTTCGCACTGGTAAGTTGACTCGAAAATCTGATGTCTATGCGTTTGGGGTGGTACTTTTTGAAGTCTTGTGCGGGAAAAAAGCAGTAGATACAAGTATTGATGAGGAACAATGTAGTTTAGCAGTATGGGCACAAGACTCGGTTAAAGAAGGCAGGGTCAAACAAATTGTTGATTTGAATTTAAGGGGGAGTATATCCTCTAAATGTTTAAAGGAGTTTGCGCAACTAGCTGACAGGTGTTTGCATAGCAGTCCAAAGCAACGGCCTACAATGGCCCAGGTTGTGGCGGGTCTTGAATCTATCCTAGCCTCACAAGAGAAAGCTAAGGAAATGTTGTCGCCTTTAGACATGAAAATATTTGGTAAAAAGGTACCGACGTTTCTCTTTCCGTCTTCTCGGGAAAAGTCAGGTACGTATTATGTTCAATTCCCGTCCCTTTTCAGAAAAAAATGTTGAATTCCGATTTTTCATGTTCACACTACCCCTATAATTGTGCAATACCAAACTAATAAGACAAAAAATGCAATTAAGGTAATTTAAATTGACATATGATAGCTTTCAGTAGTAAAATAAATTTTTTCTTCTACATATACGCATGAATGAATTTTATTTGTTTTTTGAACGGCAAATAAGATTTTTATTAATATAGCTAGCAAGAAGCTAGAAAATACAAATGGAAAACGAAAGTGATACTAAAACAACAAATTTAAGAACCTAGCACCTAAAGAAACGTTACCTTTAAGAGACATTGAACAAACATCTCAAAACCACTAAAAAAAGAAAGCTAAAATGCACCTCTTAATTGCAATGTTTCAGCCTTCCATAATTCCATCAAACACAACCTTAGGAAGAGTGCTTCAAATCCTTTCCATGTATGTTGCTAAAAGCTAGGTTCCTTTTTTTCTTCTCTTTTTTGGGATCTAAATAAATTATAAGATCCTATTTGATTTACACCTGGCCCAACCATGACCTTGCTTGTATCTTTACCTTTTGGATCTTCCTTTAATGACTTAGTCCCACGATCGAGTTAAAGAGTTGAGCCCATTCGACTGAATTTCAGCTTTGAATGTATCCATGTGATCAGATGCTAAAAACTTTAAATTTGAAACATCTGCACCTGTTTCTACTATTTCTTCCTCCAAAACATGGTTTGAAATCTTTTCAAAAGCTGACATATAGATTTTTTTGGAGGGAAAGTCAAGTGGAGGGAACAGAAATTAAGTGTGTGTGTGTGTGTGTGGGGGGGGGGGGGGGGGGGTACAAACTTTTAGAGCCAAAATCATCCGCCCAATTTTGAGGTGATTGTTGAGGAAAGATAAAATTATTTCTTTTATAGACTATATTGCCCTTGCTAAAGCAAATATATACTTTTGGTCAACCTTATCTTCTTCATGTAATTCTGTTGGAATATGTGATCCATATTTTAAGCCTTTCTTATGCCTTTTGTTTGGTTGTTTTGTGATGGTTCTGATTATACAAACTGAACAAATGGTCATATTGGTTAAAAGGACATAATGGTAAAAGTATCAATATAATATATGAGTTTATCTTTACTACTTGCCAGTCATCTTTGTATTTTGATTCAACTTGAGAACATGGATAAAATAACAAAATCCTCATCCTACCCCCTCCCCTTGTCTCCTTCTTTAACTTTCTTTTCTCTCCCTTAAAATGAAAGTTGAGAACATAGTGTAAAGTCTGAGGTGTGGAGCAGGAAAAGGAGCATCAAACCCTCTTTACTATGCGGGAACCAAGAAATAACCATACTCCTCTTTGATGGAAAAACACTTTTTTTTTCATGTGCGGGACTCAAGTCCCGAAAGGTTAAGAGAGAGAAAAGGTAATTTTTGGGAGAGAAATTGTGTATTATTGGTTGTTGTGAGTGGGTGTGTGTGTATGTGGGGTATTTTTAAATGATAAAAAATATAAAAGTTTGAGGGAAGGAGAGAGAAGGTGCCGCAAAAGTTGAGAGAAGGTTGAAGGAAAAAGTAACGGAAGCGTTTTTTGTGACGTGGTGATGATGTGGCGAGGGAAAATTTATGACCACACCTTCCACCCTAATAGACTTTAAAATAAAGTCATGTGTATCGTCAACCTCGAGAGGTGCTTTTGCAGTTGTCATTTCAGTGTCTATAATGGCTCTTTCGACGTCACGTCGCTGTCACCATAGTCGCCTCCACCACTAACGTCATCGCCATTGTCACTGGAGATGCCTTGACTGGAATTTACTTTGATGAGACCTCGTGCCAGACTACTAGAGTTGACCTCATCTGTGTTACTCCATTAGACTACTAGTTATGGTAACCCAACCTTTTTGGTGTCCCTTTCACCGCCTCAGCGCCACGTCAGATTCTCTCTCTTAGACCAAACACATGACCTAAGCCCGTGGTAAGGCGACCCTAGTTACAACCAGATGCATACCCCACAAAAATTAATAAACAAGAAAACACACTCACAAACCAAAATACAAAGTTGGGTTGCTAAGCCGATCGACCAAGAGAAAGTGTGGGGGGTGGGCCGCGTCGTTCTTGCTGCTTCGTCGAGGGGGGCACACGTTCCACACACCCAACCGATCGATCGTTGGGTTACCATAATGAGTAGCCTTACCTTTACTTTTTACGTCGATGGATTCAACTTGCTTGTCGGGATGCATGAATGATATATCATGATTCATGAAGACATTACTTGGAATGATCGAGTTGACCACTCTAACTGAATTCATATAGTATAGGTCCTATTTCTGTTTAGATGTAATTGTTTTTGCCTTTTTGGTGCTCTTGTACTTCTACCTTCTAGCTGGTCCGTTTTCTATTTTATATATATTTTCATTTAAAACACGTACATGCCTAAGGAATTAATATTGTAAACTTTGCAAAAATAACTAGCCAAGTAAGTGAAGCTTTCAAGAAACTGAGAGAGGGAAAGTATGTGTAACTGAAATATGAAAATGTTATTATTATGGAAAATGAGAAGGGTACAGAGTATTTATACACTTGACTAAGCTATGACATATACTACTACATCTAATGTATCTGGACATACTACTAGTATAAATACATTGCTACATCTTATTACAAGTGACAAGACTAAGACTTTGTAGGACTTGCATCTTGGATGGTTGCCTTCTTTGTATAGAGTTAACTGAGCAACTTGATGTAGTAGCTTGAATGAATCCTTTATCCTCTTTAGAAGCTTTCAATTGGCACGCGACCTTGGGAATATATACTGCATTATATATATCATAAACATATGAAAATGCTCGGTTGAACCATTCACTGCATCTATCTTAACAACTTATCTTTTCCTGTCTTCTATAGGAAGTTAGAATAGATATTTAATCTATGATATATTACCCTTATGTCCCTTTCTAACAACTTGTTATAAATTTGTTGAGCTTGTAGTTGAACGTAGAAACTTAATATCATTGGAAATGTACCTTCATACTGTCGGCGGTGAAAACCAAATGTTACGTCGGTTTGATTTTGATACCATCAGTGTTGCAACAGAAAACTTCTCTGTAGCTAATATAATTTCAGGAGATCGTTGGGATGGTTATATCTACAAGGTATCCATAATCATAAATCTAACTAAATGTTTTTTTAAGTAGTGTGCGTGTTAGAAAAAAGTCTGTCATTCAAGTTTTGCTACATATATACTCCAACTTTGTTTCATTATTCAGGGGAAGCTAAAGAATGGACAAGATATAGCAATTTTTGTACCTACTGATGATGAAGAATATTCTCATCGCAATAATCAAGCATGTATCAATGAAGTGTCGATACTTGTACAGGTAGAACATAAGAATTTGATTCAGTTGCTTGGATATTGCATTAAAGGAACAGGCACATACCTCATCTATGACTTTGCACCCTATGCTACTCTGAGTAGCTTATTACATGGTACATTTCTATATTGAAACTGCATGCATACCCAATGATAGTTTTTAAGATTATATATTTGAGACTAAACCTTGTCAAACATGTGTTTTGCAGATCCTGATTGTGCTCTCTTGGGCTGGGATGATAGGTACAAAATAGTACTTGGTGTTGCAAGGGCACTTGTTTACCTTCAACAGCATGCTCCCAGTCGGATCATGCATCGTGATGTCAAACCTTCAAACATTCTTTTAGATGAACAAATGAACCCAAAATTATCAAATTTCAAGCTTGCAAAAGGTTATACAAAAACTCATGAGGATGATTTCTGCGAAACGACTGTGGTAGTTGGAACCTAGTAAGTACATAAACACATTCATTCATAAAACCATCTGAATCTTTTTCACCTTACTTCAACTCTCTAATTAGATGTCATGTTTTTTTTTAACGAATCAATTGGATCCAACGAAAGGGGGTATCTAATTGTTGTTTTTTTTTTTTTTTTTTTTTTTTTTTTTTTTTTTTTGCCACTAAGGTTTGTGCATTTAGTATGTGGTTCAGCCTTTTAATTCACTTTCTTTTTGTCACAGTAAAGTAGTGTGAACTCAATTTGTATCTAGTTTGGTTCCATTTGAGTATTGAAGAGTTTAAACTTAACAAGTTAAATCTGTTGTTAGGCCTAGATGACCACTATCATCAATAGTCACAAAGTAAATCCATAACTCTTATAGATCATAAGCAATCCAATCGATATATGACGAGGTAATCAATTGCTTCTTACCCAACTTGTACTAATTCAATATATTAAAAAAGCCCTTGTGTGTTTAGAAGAAAAAGGGAGGAGGTGAGTTTAGGTTAAAACTTAGCTCAACAGGAAATAATGCAATTACTTGGGTATCTATAACATGTCAGTATATAAGCCATACATTTCAAAGAAAGATTGTATATGTTAATAATAACGTTTTAATCTCCATTCACATTTGTGTTTCTCTGCCTTTTTTCCTGTTATTATGGTATTATATAGTGTTGGTCATGACTAATACCTGCATTTGCATACATGACAGTGGATACTTGGCTCCAGAATGTGTTCATGGTCAACTATCAGCTAAGACTGATGTCTATAGTTTCGGGGTGGTAGTTCTTGAAACTCTAAGTGGGCATAGTGTACACAAGATTATTCCCGGAATCAACAAGCAGGGCTTGCTAGAATTTGTAAGTATGATTAGATTCTGTGATGGTAGAACTGTGTTTGTGTGATTTATTTTCCGAAAGTAGAGGCATTCATACTTTTTCAAGTCAAACTTATAGAACATAGAGTTGACATGGATTTTAATATCAAAGCAAGCCCGACCTTTTTTAGCACTTCTCATATATCTGAAAAGAATGTCTAAACTGTGGAAAAGTATTTTAGTTATTAATTCTATATTCTTCTCTTTCATATAATAATATGTGACAATTGTGATGTGTGGAAAATGCAGAAATAATAATAAGGGAAAATGCTTATAAACTGTAGCTACTGACATGTTTGTTGAACTAATTAATGTAGGTTTGGAGTAATTGGGTGGAAGGAACATATTCAAATATACTTGATCCTAGAATCAATATTAATGCTGATCCATCATTCATGAAAAGATTGATCCAAATTGGGTTGTTGTGTATACAACAAGATGCAAAAGACAGGCCAACAATGGAGGAGGTTGTTGGCATGTTGCTTGGCACCTCATCTATGGATCTCCCTATCCCAAAACAGCCAGTAGCTTATACTTCTAATTTTCATAGGGAGGATATAGATCCAAGTGATGCTGATGGTTCATCTGAGGAGTTTGAGGGCTAGTGATGAGACAATGCATGTGGTGCAGTGGAACCTGGCCAATATTTTACAGGCCTCGAAATAAGATAGTCCATCATGTATAAGAGCACCAGGTGCAATTATAAGAGCACAGGTGCAATGACAAGCTTAAGTTACTCATTCGGGCCCCACGGGGTGTCATGTCAGCATGACATACCTCCCTTTACACCCCTACCCCAATAACATACCACAACTTACTCATTTGGGCCCACCACTATCTATTTTTATTTCTTTTATTCAAATACCCAAATAAACTAAATTCATTTCATTAAAATAAAAATACAATACATCAAATTTAAACACATACTAAACATAAACTTACGATACGAAAAAAAAAAAAAAAAAAAAAAAAAAAAAAAAACGATACGGGGTACTTTTTCAAAATATCCCACACATGAACATATGTAAACTTTCTCCCGGCAAAGCGTTGTTCGAAATTTTCCTTCGCATTCTCCAGATGATCGATGTCGTTTTCACCGCTTCGACGCTGCAAATGTTTGTAGACAGCGTTGAATTTTTGGCAATCACCGTTAACCCGTGTCCATTTACCGGTGAGCATATTTTTGGTACGAGGCTCACGGGTTGATTGCTCGTTGAATATCTCCAGAATCTGGTTCCAAAAGAATTCATCGGAACGGTCATTTCCGATATCTTTGTCTTGCAAAATTTCAATCCAAATTTCCGCAAGCAGCTTCTCTTCTTCCTTGGATCAGTTTCTCTTCGAACCTTGAGTCACCGCCTCAAGGTCATCATCATCGTCATCATCCAAATTCACGACTTTTTTTGATTTTCGAGCCATTGTTCTTTTTCCGCGTGATTTGGACGGTTCACGGGCCGCAGGTACTTTGAATTGAGGTTCTGATTGTGGTATAGGAAATGATGAATGTTGCGATTGGTTATACAACTGTGGTTGAGATTGGGAAGGTTGACGTTGAGGGTAATTTGCGAATCCTTGAAACGCAAATTGTTAGTTTTGGTAAATCGCCTCGGGAGGCAATTGCGTCCCATATAGAGGACACTGGTACAGATATTGCCTATCGTCACACTGGAAATGCGTGACTATATGCATATAGTCACACACGTTTTTTTGGGTGTGTGTGACAAAAAGTCGCGCCACCGTAGGTATCATATGGTCACATTGTTTAGTTTGTGGCCGTTTTCATCGAAAAAGAGTTGATTCGTCGTTTTTGTAGTACGTTTATTTTCCAAGGGTAAAAGCAACGTATGCGTTTTCCCCGGGTCGTTTCCCAACGAAGGTCGAATATCGAGTTGTCGTTAACGTGTCGAATACGTGTGATGAATGTGTGAAAAAGAGTGATTGATTTGTGATTTTATACTACGAATAATTAAATTTGAAATAAAAACAACTAATTAAGCTAATTAAACAATTAAACTGAGCATGTAAACCTAAAAACGAAAATTTGAATTTAAAAACGTTACGCGACGAATTATAAAACGTAAATAAAAATGATTTTGTGGAATTTAAAACCTAAAAATATAAAAATAATTTTCCTATATTAACTTTGATAAAAGAAATTTTTTGGAAAAAGAAAAATATTTTTTTGACTTTTTAATAATTTTTTATGAATTAAAATCTAATTAAACTATTTAAATGATTTAAAAATAGTAAAACTAATTAATAAAATCTGAAAATTTTTGAGTAAATTTAATTTTTAATGAGAAATTTAAGAAAAATAATTTCAGAAACTGATAATGACTGAATAAGCTAAAACAGAGAATAAGCACTAGGATGAATAAGCTACAATAAGCAAAAATAAGCTAGAAACAATAAAAAGCTCAGGTAAAGTCAAGTCAACTATATTAAGCTTAAAGATATTCAGAACTCACAAATAAGCTAAAAGAAAAACCCTAAAAGCTGCTGAACAGCTTTTTCTTTTCACAGAACCAACAGCTTTTGTCCTTACTTTTCAGCACTAAATAAGCCTTCAAATAAGCTATAAAGTTGAAACTTAAGGGGGCAAAAGCTGCACACACTAGCTGAGAACTTAAAAAACACAAAAGCCCTCTATCCAGCAACTCAATTGATCCTCAATTTGGCCCTAGAAAAACTGCTATTGGGCAAAATCTAAAAAGACCAAGCCTGCACAGGCCTTTGGGGAACTTTTGCAGCCCTGAATAAGCTATCATATAAGCTAAAAACCTAAATACCAGATGTTGCACTATCAGACTACTATATAAACTTCTTGTAAACCAGAGATCAAGTCAAATACTTAAATGATTAAGCCACAAAGTAGCTAAGCTCAGCAGCTCAAAAACAAGATTTGAATTAGTTCACTCTGACAGCAGCAGGCTATTTGACCAATTTGACACTATCAGTTGTTGATTAATGTGAGATTCTACAACTAAAATCCATTAACCTAGTTGTTATTAAGCTGATTACTTGATCATCTAATAAGCATACACTCATTATCTAACTAATCATCCCATCTCAGTTCCAAATTAGCAACAGATGACAGCAGAGCTAAAAGTTAACAAGCAACTTTGACTTTTACCACTTAAATCACCAAGGAAATGTCATATCTAAGCTACAAATGAGTACTGCAAGCTACCTTAACCAAAATAACCATCCCTTAACAATAATGACACAGCAATTACTATAGATCCAAACACTCCTTTATCTACCACTATAACTGAGAGACAATGATTCAAACTACAAATCTCCAATCTACTGATCTACTAAACTAGAAAAAACACTACAGAAGCTGAATAAACAATCTAAATCAACTAATTTCAATTGAAGCTCAGAATCACAGACCTATATTACTTATGAAGCAAATATGAAATAAGAACTTACAAATTTGTATCCCCTCAGCTCAAACAGAGGGGCTCACTATGCTAGCCTGTCTTTAGACAGGCCAAAAACTTCCATTTCTCTTTTTGGCTTATCAGAATTCACCATGAGTCATTCCAGTTGACTATTGTTGACCTGTTGACTTTTCTATTTGACTTTTGGAATTTGATGAATAACAGACAGATTTTACTAGATAACAACTTATAATAAGCTAGTGAGCTTATCTAAGCTTATCTAACTCTGAAAAACAGCTTATTGAAGCTGTGGTTTTAATTTTTTTTTTATTTTAAAAAGAATAACAAAAGTTGAGATTGAAAACAGAATCAAGCTAGAAATGATTGAAAATAACTAATAACAAACTTTAGTAAACTAAATGCAGATAAACAGATGAATTAAAATAGAATTGAATTAAAAATAAAATGAAATTTTCATTAATAGAAACTCAAAAATTACAATAAGAAATTAAAAATTACAAAGCAGTAATAAATTTGACAGAGTAACCTTAACTAAAAAATTAACTCACTCATTACATGAGAATCGAAGTCCTATTTATAGCCGAGAGGAGAAGGATCTAGGAGCTGCCAGCTTGGCAATCCGAGTGCATCATCAGCTCTTATCAACCCTTGATCATTTCTTGAGCTTCAATCCTTCAATCTTCACCGTTTGATCAAATTATGACGCGTCTTGTCCAATCAACAGCTGCCACCTGTCCCATTCGTGTGCTTCTTTGAGCTCTGACTCCTCTGACATGTAATGATTTGACACTTGTACCCTTAATTGGGTAAATTGGTACGGTAAAAGGATTAGGGTTCTTGGTAAATAGTGGTTTTTCTGGGTTAAAGGGGAGAAAAGGGGCGCGTGTTTTTGGTGTGATAAGTGTGTGTTTTTAGTTTTTTTTTTTCTTTTTCTTTTTGACTCTTTTGACCGAGTGGGATTTTATGGGATTGACCGGGTTTATCTTTTTTTTCTATGGATCGGGTTAAGAGGATGGGCTGTGGGCTGATGGGCTAGGATGGTGCATTAGGATAGGTGGGCTGGAATTTAGATTAGATGGGTTAGGGTGGGTTGGATTAGTGTCCGGGTTTTAAAAGTTTAAAAGTTTAAGGATTAAAAGTTTAAGGTTATAAGTTTCAAGGGACCAATTGTGTAATATGCTGAAAGTTGAGGGCTGAAATTGCAAATTTTTCAAAGATGATCTAAGGGTGATTTTTAACTTTTTGACCAAGTATGACTTTCCCGGTTCCGGTTCTGAGCCTATTCCGTATCCCGTGCTCGTTTTCTTGATTTTCGTCTTTTTCTTCGATATCCGTGCCTGCATATGTAAAAACACAAAAACACAATATATTTGGCATTTTGGTCGGGTTTTTGGTCTTTTTGGGTCCGGTTTTGGTCAAGAAAAGGTATGTGTTTAAGCACATACCAAATTCCCCCAGACTAAGCTATTGCAATGTCCTCATGCAATGTTATAAAAACACGTTTTTGAAACCGAAAATTTCCAATCTCTTTTTACTAACTTTGAGAAGTAGCAAAATTTTCAAAAGAGATCAAGAAATCCTAAGTTCTAAAAACTCCCCGATTTTCCTTTTATTCTATTTTTGTATTTTTATATTTTTCTCATTATTCATGTGACGGCTTTTGTTGACAATCATTATCTCACGATAACTTTTAGGGTCCTCGAGCAGGAAACACGACTCATAAAGAAGTGACCATACGGATAAAATTCGTCGTCCCTGATTTTTCACAAGTCCCCAAACTAAGCTTAAAAACGAAATCATTGTCATTTACAAGTTAGATTGCCGACACTACTCAGAAAGCTAATTGTGGACTCCTTGTTCCCAAATTCCTATTTTCCTCTAATTATTTTATTTTTGGTGAGAAATGAATTTCTTCAAGTTCTCGTTTCGAAAATTTTTAATCCGATAAAGATATCTAGTTTAGACGCTAAGTAGTTTTCAAACCTTCCCTCGAAAACCGTTGCATACAAAAATGAGGTCCACATCAAGGTCTCTGATTTAACACGATTTTGAGGATATCCCTTTTATTTGCGACCGAAACAACTCATCTACGAGTCCAGAGACGGAAGCCTTTATTAGGACACCTCGGAGTCGAAATTTGGCATTATTAACATTATTAAGCACATATTATTAATCCTTGGCCCTTTATAACAATCACAACATCGGCTGCGAACCGGCAAGATGTGATAGTCTATTATGACCTTGGAATTTTTCCTCTGCCTTTATTAGAAGTCTACAACATCGGCTGCGAACCGGCAAGATGCAGAAAACTTTTTATGGCTTTGGATTATTATTATTATTCATTATTCATTATATATTTTGCCAAATCCCGAGTCCTACGGCTTTTATAACAATCCCAACATCGGTTGCGAGCCGGCAAGATGGAATAGTCTATTACACCGTAACACTGGCAGTACCTTGATGTGTACCCAACTTCCATAAGCAAGGATTCTCTAAGGAATAAATAAAAACTAATTATCGCCAAAACCAAAATAGCTTTAATTATTCCTAAATTTCTATTTTTAAGGTGAAACAAGCTTATGGGAACAAAAAGCCACAAATAACTTCGATGAGCTTTAAAGAGATCCAACTACTCCACGTTTAGCAATCTAACTTATAAACAACTCTATCATTTCTCGTTCTTCGCAAATTTAAAATCTTAAATAATAAGATCCGCGAATGCTTAGCCTTATAATCAAGCCATGCATATATAAAGTCAAATACGGGAACTTGCAAATTCTTAAAAAGAATTCGCGTTTTCTAGCTCCTTGTGTAAAAGACTAGCACGAGCTTATAGATTATAAACGGTTAAGGGGACAAGCTAGGGCTCAACACGCCCAGTCAAGTCAGAATTTTATTCCTACTCTCACCAGCGGAAAATCAACAAAATGTCAAAATTTATTATATTTTTGCACAAAATTTTTAAATTTTTCTCATTTTTTGGATTTTTTCAATTTTGGAGGAAAAACGGGGTTACATGAGAAAATGGCAAAAATTTGCAAGGCAAAAATCAAATCGACAGATTACCCCCCCAGACTAAAACGAGACATTGTCCTCAATGTCTTAAAGGTAAGGGTTCTCCTACATAAATCTAAGGCCGTTTATTAATTATGCCAAAAGATAGATGTAAAACGATAAGATTTTAGGATATCGGATAAGCAACGAATGATGAAACTCGAGTAGCGTGAAGGAAACTACGAGCACGAGAGTCTTCATCATCGGGCATTCCTGGATACATCACAGAAAACACGAAACACAAGATATAGAAGAGGGAGTCCCTCCTCACGTTTTATTAGAAATAAGATAAGAAGATAGAATGATAAGCATGGGGTGCCTCCCACGAAGCGCTTGTTTTTGGTAACCGAGTCACATGAGCTTGACTCGACCCCGAATTAATTTGTCCTTGGGGGAGCATGTGGAAAAGATAATCTCCATCGGACTTTCGTTCAAGATGTTTGGATAAACACTGAAGCACATGAAAGTTCCACTCCGATGAGATACCCGCGGTATTTTTTAGAAAGAATAACCAGAAGTGGTAATACCGGGGTCAAAGGTAACATCCTCACTCCCGAAGGAGTGAAGGATGGGAGAAGCCACAGTATATGTGATGAAGAGCATAAAGATGTTAATCATGAGCATAATAAGCTCTTCATCATCAGCAGAAATTTTGTCAAAAGTCTCGGGTGGGAGGGTTGGGATGAAATCTTCATGAGAAGGTATGCCTCCCCCCAGACTAGAATCCTCCTCCAGATTAAAATAGAATTGATCGTATTCCGGAGGAGATATGCAATGAGTGAGTTCACCGGCGAACTCCTCATGAAGAGAATCAATCATATGATGATTTGTGAGCTCAGGTTCCGTCACAGACTCATCACTTTCCTCCATCTGACTATCAAAGATTAGATTATTCGAAATCAAAGTAAACCCTGATTCGAATTCAAACAGAGGGTTGGTGATAGTTGTTTTGAAAGTTTCGGGAACAAGGTCATCAAATTTCTTTGGTAGATTGATTTCAACTTCCTTCGGAGGGAGAGAAAGAGATGGCTTTTGGTCTAATAATTTTTCAAAAAGAATATCTCCCCCGGCAGCGGCGCCATTTTTTTGATTCGTCGTTTTTCTAGTACGTTTATTTTCCAAGGGTAAAAGCAACGTATGCGTTTTCCCCGGGTCGTTTCCCAACGAAGGTCGAATATCAAGTTGTCGTTAACGTGTCGAATACGTGTGATGAATGTGTGAAAAAGAGTGATTGATTTGTGATTTTATACTACGAATAATTAAATTTGAAATAAAAACAACTAATTAAGCTAATTAAACAATTAAACTGAGCATGTAAACCTAAAAACGAAAATTTGAATTTAAAAACGTTACGCGACGAATTATAAAACGTAAATAAAAATGATTTTGTGGAATTTAAAACCTAAAAATATAAAAATAATTTTCCTATATTAACTTTGATAAAAGAAATTTTTTGGAAAAAGAAAAATATTTTTTTGACTTTTTAATAATTTTTTATGAATTAAAATCTAATTAAACTATTTAAATGATTTAAAAATAGTAAAACTAATTAATAAAATCTGAAAATTTTTGAGTAAATTTAATTTTTAATGAGAAATTTAAGAAAAATAATTTCAGAAACTGATAATGACTGAATAAGCTAAAACAGAGAATAAGCACTAGGATGAATAAGCTACAATAAGCAAAAATAAGCTAGAAACAATAAAAAGCTCAGGTAAAGTCAAGTCAACTATATTAAGCTTAAAGATATTCAGAACTCACAAATAAGCTAAAAGAAAAACCCTAAAAGCTGCTGAACAGCTTTTTCTTTTCACAGAACCAACAGCTTCTGTCCCTACTTTTCAGCACTAAATAAGCCTTCAAATAAGCTATAAAGTTGAAACTTAAGGGGGCAAAAGCTGCACACACTAGCTGAGAACTTAAAAAACACAAAAGCCCTCTATCCAGCAACTCAATTGATCCTCAATTTGGCCCTAGAAAAACTGCTATTGGGCAAAATCTAAAAAGACCAAGCCTGCACAGGCCTTTGGGGAACTTTTGCAGCCCTGAATAAGCTATCATATAAGCTAAAAACCTAAATACCAGATGTTGCACTATCAGACTACTATATAAACTTCTTGTAAACCAGAGATCAAGTCAAGTACTTAAATGATTAAGCCACAAAGTAGCTAAGCTCAGCAGCTCAAAAACAAGATTTGAATTAGTTCACTTTGACAGCAGCAGGCTATTTGACCAATTTGACACTATCAGTTGTTGATTAATGTGAGATTCTACAACTTAAATCCATTAACCTAGTTGTTATTAAGCTGATTACTTGATCATCTAATAAGCATACACTCATTATCTAACTAATCATCCCATCTCAGTTCCAAATTAGCAACAGATGACAGCAGAGCTTAAATTTAACAAGCAACTTTGACTTTTACCACTTAAATCACCAAGGAAATGTCATATCTAAGCTACACATGAGTACTGCAAGCTACCTTAACCAAAATAACCATCACTTAACAATAATGACACAGCAATTACTATAGATCCAATCACTCCTTTACCTATCACTATAACTGAGAGACAATGATCCAAACTACAAATCTCCAATCTACTGATCTACTAAACTAGAAAAAACCCTACAGAAGCTGAATAAACAATCAAAATCAACTAATTTCAATTGAAGCTCAGAATCACAGATCTATATTACTTATGAAGCAAAAATGAAATAAGAATAGCCTGTCTTTAGACAGGCCAAAAACTTCCATTTCTCTTTTTGGCTTATCAGAATTCACCATGAGTCATTCCAGTTGACTATTGTTGACCTGTTGACTTTTCTATTTGACTTTTGGAATTTGATGAATAACAGACAGATTTTACTAGATAACAACTTATAATAAGCTAGTGAGCTTATCTAAGCTTATCTAACTCTGAAAAACAGCTTATTGAAGCTGTGGTTTTAATTTTTTTTTTATTTTAATTTAATTTTAAAAAGAATAACAAAAGTTGAGATTGAAAACAGAATCAAGCTAGAAATGATTGAAAATAACTAATAACAAACTTTAGTAAACTAAATGTAGATAAACAGATGAATTAAAACAGAATTGAATTAAAAATAAAAGGAAATTTTCATTAATAGAAACTCAAAAATTACAATAAGAAATTAAAAATTACAAAGCAGTAATAAATTTGACAGAGTAACCTTAACTAAAAAATTAACTCACTCATTACATGAGAATCGAAGTCCTATTTATAGCCGAGAGGAGAAGGATCTAGGAGCTGCCAGCTTGGCAATCCGAGTGCATCATCAGCTCTTATCAACCCTTGATCATTTCTTGAGCTTCAATCCTTCAATCTTCACCGTTTGATCAAATTATGACGCGTCTTGTCCAATCAACCATGTTAGGAATATAAATATTCATATGAAGGCTCGGTCACCCCGAGCATCTAATTAGCATTTATATAGCTCGTAGGCTTATTTATATTAGCTTAGTATTATTAGTATTAGTATTAATAGTATTATTCGTATCTATATTTGTGGAGTGGGTCGGGGCTTTCCCCACTGTCAGCTCACTCCACAGCCCACTAGGGGCACCAATATTAGTTAGTATAAATACCCCTTCCCACACTTGGGAAGGGTTGGAACTCTTCATTCTCTTAATCTAATATTCTCATATTTCTCTCAGCTCTCTCTCTAGAATTGTTCCCAACTCTTATCTTTCTCTATCTAAGATTCAATCCATTCTTTAATCTTGTGTTTGTGTCATGAATTCAAATATCCTACAATTGGTATCAAGAGCCATGGTTTGATCTTGGGTACTATTATTTTTTTTGGTTCGATTCATTTACACAAACACAGATCTGTGATGTTTTCGTTTCAGATCTAAAGATTGTTAGAATGTTTTTGTTCTATCATGTGGTGATTTAATATTCAAGTGGTCAACGTTTACTTTATTTAGTTTTAATTGGTCCGACAAATCTGCTGCCACCTTTCGATAGTCTTGTGGATTTAGTCAAATTATTAAAAACAAGAACCGACAAATCTTTAATAAATTATTGTCTCAAATTATTAAAGATTTGATAAAAGTTTGGATTCAGTAGTCTGCTCCTATTTTTTATTTTTTTTCTCGCTAGTCTGCTGCTACCTTTCTTTTTTATTATTCTTTCAACCGATTTCTTTTGTTTTTAATTTTCTTAAGTTTTTTAAAATCCAAAAGAAACGCTGCTACTTTTTGTTTTCATTCGGAAAGTTTTTCTGCTACTCTTACTTTACAAATTCTTTTTTCTCTTCTACTATTTTTTTTGTTTATCCTTCGAATGTCTATTGCTGCTACTTTTTGTTAGATTTTAAAGAATATTTGTGTTAAGGTTAGATATATCCTTCGAATGTCTATTGCTGCTACTTTTTGTTAGATTTTAAAGAATATTTGTGTTAAGGTTAGATGCAAGTTGTTTTTTCTTCTTCGAATCATTTGTTTTGGATAAAAGGTTGTTCTTGGTTAAGTTTTAAAATGTGTTCTTGGTAGAGATTTGTGGTAGAAAGGGATAAAAGACAGAAAGTACGAAAGTGACAGCTTTGACCGGTCAAAGTTGCAACTTGTTTCCAATGCGGTTTGTCTGTTTGTTCTAACTCGGTTTGTCTGTTTGTTTGAACTCGGTTTGTCTATAAAATCACAAACTCGGTTTGTGTATGTGCTCATGAATGCTGTTTGTCTAGTTATCACAGACTCGGTTTGTCTGTTTAACCCTGGACTCGGTTTGTCCATACACTCACGAACTCGGTTTGTCCATACTGACATAAACTCGGTTTGTCGCGGACTCGGTTTGTGTATATAAGACGACGCGGTTTGACTGTATTCACATACGCGGTTTGTCTGTCAAACGGTCTAATTTGGTCAACGAGTTATCGAACATCAAAATGAAAGATTAGAACGAGAAGAAGCAACAAATGCAAAACCACAAAACATTTCAATTCCAACAACTGATACTAAAACAAATCAAAGGCTTCAAGGACAACAACATAATTACAATTACCATACCATATCGTAAATCATCCATGAATCACAACTAATCCAGAACTATCATTACTAAACTCTAATCCAAACGTGACTCTACCTTCCTTAATCCAACACTATCCTACTTTGTCCTTCAACATAAACACCAACGAAAAGGAATCGGATCTCAGATTTGAAAACTTGCTCTCAAATCGTGAAAGATTTACAAGTCACAATCCATCATCGATCCTTTATAGAAGTATTTTTTTGGTAATTTACGAAAATCAAAGAGATAACAAAACCATAAGGTTGCACTCTCTCTTTTGTTCGACTAAATGACACAACAACCAGACCAATACTTACCCGTGACCGGTTGACAAAGATCCTATCACTTGGGTTTATTGCTTGTGGTGTGATTCGAGCGATAATCAAGAAGTAAGAGGATCGATCGCTGTTGTTTGCTCTTATTGTGTTGGATTAATTTCAGAAGGGACGGAATATTTTTTTGTTTTGTTGATTGTTTGTGGCTGCTAAGAAGAAGTGGTAGGCGGATAATTTTCTTGTGGAAGGTCTGTGTTTATTTGGTGATTAGGGTTAGGAGTTAGGGATAAGATTAGTGAGTGTTTTTATATACAGGATTAGATTTGGGGCGTGAACCGGATCTCAATTGGGCCAGATTCTTGTAAGTCGTGATATTGGGCTGAGGATAGTGATCACAAGGACGAAATTTTAGTTGGATTGCTTGGACTGAATAGAGTTGTGATATTAGTCACAAAGACGAATTTATAGAGTGTGATAAATATTTGTTGTAAAATTTTGGACAAAGATTGTGATCGTGCTTCGTTAAACCTGAGACTGTGAATTGATTTGGGTTGAGATATTTTCGGGTTTATAACTACGGGATTTATTTGGATTTCGATTCACGAGCGTTGTCTGAAATTCATTGTGACTGGTCTTCGTCATCATTTTAACTCATTTCAAACACAAAGTCTAACAATCATTCATCATCCTCAACACAAAATCACTAATCATCAAACCGATCCAAGTATTTATCATAACAGATTCAAGTTATCAGTATCACCTCACGGTTCATTCTTGATTTTTGTAAAATCCCGCGAAAGAATTTATTTCTCGGTTTAAATCATAGAATTGTAAAATCCCGTGCACGTTTACATCATGTCTACTACTTCAGATTCCTTCATATCTGAGGTACTCAAGTTGTACGACACGTATGATCAACAAAAGATTTCCAATTCTGTACAACAAATAAACGTGTGTGATTCTGAGATTACTAATGTAGAATCTTCGAGCTCGAATTCACAAGAGAAAGTATTGCTTCAGTCATTAATGTTGCCTAACGCGAAGGAAAGTAGCATTGAATGTTTTCGTCTACTTCACTCACATCTCAAGGTTCTGTTTGAAAAACCTGAATATGTGATGGGTTACACACGAGCTTTCACAACACTCTTTGGTCAAGATGTTCATGATTTCACAGTCAAAATGACTCTATATTTAGATCAACTTGAACAACAACTTGACAAAGAAGAATTCTCTGAAGCAAGATCCAGAGCAGCTTTTAGTGTGATCAACAACCAACTCCAGGTGTTCATCAACTCGCAATACACTGGGGACTATGACTATGACAGTCAGGTGACAAAAGGGTGTTTTGCTAATTACACTGGATTCGAGGTTGACGTGTTCAGAGTTACATTACTACAATTGATGAGTAATGTTAATGGGTTTATTGATGAAAGGGCTAAACAAATGGGGAATGGAATAAGATCAGACAAGTTTGATGATGGTGACAGCACAGGAGGTGATTTCACAATATGTGAGAATGCAGCCTACGTACCTGAAAATCACCAAGCACAATCTGCTGTGGTACATCTGTCTTATCTAGTTAATGCTCTTTCTAATGAACAACAACATACTGATCATCTTAAACTTACTTATGATTCAACATATATGAGTCATAAGGGGGGAGAAATTGATCAGGATGCTGAACATGAACATGATAATGCGTCGAGTTCTTTGCATACGGCTGAGTTTTTCAAATCAAATGATATGGTTGAAAAAGAAGTTTATAATGAACTTTCAAAAAGATTTTCACAGCTTGAAAAACATTGTATTTCTCTTGAAGTTGAAATACAACATAAGGAAGAACGTTTTCAAACTAAACCACCATGTAAAAATCCGGAACTCCCTGAATTCCGTGAATTTTTTATGATAAACGATTTGAAAGCTCAGCTAGAAGCTAAAAACTTAACGATCAAAAACCTGAAAAACAGATTGATTGAGATGCGTGACATGCTTAATGAAGTTAGGACTAAACATAAAAATGATATGGTTGCAACAATAAATGCAGAATTAGAACATAAAGTGGCTGAATTGAGTAACGATAATGAGTCTTTGAAAATTCATTGCAAAGAAATGAGTAATACAATCAAAGAAACGAAAGCTAAGAATGTAGAGCAAATTACCTCTTTGATTGCCAAAAATGATGAATTCAAGGCTCAACTTCAGGAAAAGGGTTTTGCGATTGCATCGTTGAAAAACGAATTGAGAAAACTGAATGGAAATGATGTGAACACTAAGTTTGCAAAACCATCAATCTTGGGGAAACCACCACTTGGGAACCAATCAGTTGTTAGACAACTGTCAGCGTTTAGATCTGAACGGTCAAATGTTTCAAAAACACGGTTTGCCTCCCAAGTTGATGCGGAAAAAGTTTTGTCAAAACCAGTCACTTCACAGTCTAGACCTAGTGAAAAGGAATATGCTGTTGCAAAACCACATCACATGAGTGCATCTAGTTCTTCTAGGATTAGTTCAACGCGTGTGTCACTTCTGACACCAAAGGAACATGTTAGACATAAAGACATTGTTCAGAATCAAAACCTAGTGGACGTTAAGAAAAACCCACATGAAAAGACTAGGAATTTGCCTGTTCCTAAGAGTAGTTGCGTGCCAATTAAGGCAACTCCAGTAGCCGATCACTCTAAGAACCCTAGATCTTTTTCTGATTCCAAACACTTTGTTTGCTCGACTTGTCAGAAATGTGTTTTCAATGCAATCCATGATGATTGTATTACTAAACTCCTGAAGGAAGTGAATGCACGTGCCAAGGTTCCATCCTCTAAGACTAGAAACAACAACAAGCCCGTAGAACCAAAGAGGGGTATGCAGAAACCTGATAGGCCGGTTGCCCTAGGACAAAGGTGTTCTCCCAAAAAGTCTGTAACTGTGCATGAGAAACCAAACACTCCTAGATCTTGCCTTAGGTGGATACCGACGGGTAGAACTTTTAAGATTGTTGGTCTTAGGTGGATACCTATTCGAAAGATGTTCACTAAGTGCGAAACCAAGGTTGACAGTGAAATCCCAAATGGTCTAAATTCTGATATCACTAACCCATATAAATGCAAACAAACTCTTAATGTCAATGCAGGAAGTCTTTACTTAAGTGCAGGTACATCGTTCAGGCCTTGTATCAAGGAAAGACTCAGAGTTTGGGTGCCGAAAAGAGTGATATCTCATGATGAAGGGGTTCAAACAAGTCAAGCTTGATGAACATCAACGACAATGACGTCTGTTCAAATCAGTTCAGGCCTCGTTCTTCAATGACTATGACGTTTGAACAATGCAGTTCAAGCCTCGGGTCTCAATGTTTTCATAATGGCGTCTGCTGACATCTCTTCAGGCCCCGTTCATCAAAGAAAAGAAAGGCGTACGCTTGAGTGCGCTTTATCTTCGGAAGAAGAGGAATCTTCTTATTTATGACCATTCTCATCAAGCTTCATGTTCTTCAAATGCTCATTCAGTCACCAAAGGAGATAAACATACATTGGAGTATATTCTTATTCACCTGCTCTATCAAAAATGGCAGTTGACCGTCATATGCAATTTTTGAGGGGGAGAAAGGTGAATAAACTACTTGGTGATTGAGATTTGAGAAGTGGTCATACGACTCTCCATATTTCTGACTATTCTCATCAAAAGGCTTCATACTTGCTCCATGCTTATTCAGATATCAAGTGGATCTACTTCCATCCGATTGGACGTTTATTCACTCAATCAAAAATGGCATCCTCGTATGCAATCTTTGAGGGGGAGAAGTGTGAACAGTTGATCAACCTCATATGCACTTGTTCAATCAAAGATGGCATCCTCGTATGCAATCTTTGAGGGGGAGAAGTGTGAACAGTGGATCAACCTCATATGCACTTGTTCAATCAAAGATGGCATCCTCGTATGCAATCTTTGAGGGCGAGAAGTGTGAACAAGTGATTCGATGTATACTTGGTTGTTGGTTCACTCACTTGAGCTGGGCATCTAATTGTGACCATGGAGTTGATTAGGTATCACTTATTCGAGATTGAAGTTGACTTCCTCAAAGGCGTGATCTTATCCTATCTTGAAGTCGGGGTTGGTTGGATGCATGACTTTCTATGATAACTTGCTCGTGCTTAAGATTTAAGTTGAAGACTTAGGTTATCTAGTTACCAGCAGTCGGGGTAACTATCACTTAAAGGAGTTACGATGTAGTGCTCAGTGTCACACGCCGTTGACGTTGTGGATAATCATAAGAGGTGTTAATGTCTCATACCATGGTTAGGTTTTGAGTACTTAGAGATTTGCTTGGAGCACTAATTCTCTACACCGTTCTTCTAACATTAGTGCAAGCGCAAGTCACAAGAATGGGGAATTCTATCTTCAGGCTCAAGTTTGGTATATCGGGTTTGCTCCATCAGTTATCTCATCAAAAGGCCTACTTGAGGGTTGATTAAGATAGTCAGAGACGGTTTTGGCAGCGGTTAATTCTCACTTGATCTACTTGAGCCTAAGTTGTTCTTCTCACAAGATTTCAAGAATATGTTCGTAAAATGTGTTGCTGATTCTGAGGTATCAAAACCAGCAAGGGGGAAGGAGACATACATCTGAATGCACAATGAGTACACATGATGGGCTTTATACTTCTTCTCAATTGAAGATTATTCCGGGAAGACAAATGTCATAACCGCAGAGAAAATCAGTGTTCTAACTCGTTCTTTCTGGTGTGTCATTCCAACTAAGTGTGGGAAGAGAATGTCAGTTTCTGATGATAAAAGAGGTACACAATTGTATGATGGTTCCTATGGTTAGTCGATACCCTACTAAAGGAAATGTGTACATCCAGTACTCAGTAGCTGTTATGGTACTGTCTTGGTGTTATCATGTCGACGACATACGGGATAAATTGCTTACACTCGGGACTTAGCTGAATTTGGTGTAACAGTTCTCATCTGCAATGTCCTGAAAGGAGATAAGGGGATTTCTGGGTCTTAATTGATCTTGATGATGCTTCTTCGACTTCATTAATGGGATTGAGTGTGTACTTCGGGTTTTTGGGCTTCATATATCGAGACTGATTGCATCACTTCAACTACTTGGGGGGAAGTGGTCTCTGGATACTGCTGGTAGGCATTTCTTCAATCTTCAGCGGGAAGAAATGTGAGAAGAATTATTCAAATGTGAGATGATTCATTGCTGATCTATTTGAGGATCCCCGAACGGAGAATCACGATGATTATTCTTAAAAGGGAGCAGCAATACTTAATGTGGTTTGCTACGGTTTCCGCTGTACGCTTACCTTATGTAAGCTTGAAAGAGAGCTTAGAATCTGCTCAGTATGAAGATTGTCGGTTTGGGGGGAAGCTATCAAAGCTGTACATTGGGAAGGCTCAAGTTCCGTCGTCTGTTCAGGAGCCTCGAAAGCTTTGGTGGTGAAAGTTTAAGAGATGATTGACCACAGATTTCTACAACATACTGAACGTATCCTCATTTTGGTATTCATTTCATCATCTTCTTAAACTGAATAATATAGCTTGTACATATATACTTAGGCATATTTTATACCATCTTGTAAATAGACTTATAGAAATCTTGCTAATTGTAAATAGAGAAACTTAAAACCAGAAAAACCATAAAAATTGAAAAATAGAAAATACCAAAAATAGTTTCACCTAGGCATGTCTTCTGTTTATCGATAACATTTACGGACTTAGAAATGTCATTCAATAATGGCACGGGTCTTTAAATGAAGCTCGAGCAGAAGTTAAAATGGATGGTTAAAACATGTCTAAATGGCTTGCTATTACTTTAGATAGCAACCCGCGCTTCAAACTGGGGAAAGCACGTCGCCAAAAAGACGGCTGTTCCTCCAACTGGGTGATGTTCACCTGGGCATGGATTACTTTATATCCATGTTTCTTCGATCTGATGTACGTTTCAGTGCATCATTTCTTGAAAAAGAAGAGAAGTCTTCTTTGTATAACAAATAGTTTTCATTCTATGATTCTTCTGAAAATTATTTGTGAGACACTTGGTGAATATGTGTTGTATGAAATTTGTTTATACTTGGATTATGCATAAAATTTGTCACTCAATCAACGACTGTAAAACCTCATGACAGTTCTTGTTTGATGAGTTGTGGGGTTAAGGGTCATTGATTGAGGGGGAGAGTGAATTCAAATTTTATATCATCAAACGGATTTATTGGTTGAAACATACTTGTTAGAAAAGGTTTTGTAGTTAATGGGGAATTAGTTGAAGAGGATCTTGCTTAAATATATCAAATGACCAAGTGTGTTAGTTGCTAGAAAGTTTAGGACATTATGTGCAATTTGCTTATAGTTTCCTAGCTTTATGTATCTAGAAGGTTCATTTGTGTTACTTTGGTATCCTCGTATAATCCCCAAAATGCTTTAAGACTCAAAACCTAAAAGAAGTTAGAAAACCAATTGTGTTTGATGTTTTTGAATACTCCACGGGCATTTGTATGATCTAAGTGAATGAGTTTCAAATGTTGTTTGTCTCTGCTACTTAAGTGTTGTTGATATTGTGCATATGTTCTCAGGATTCGCTTAGATAGATTGCTATTATGTTAGAATCATGTTCCTAAGATCCTGAATTAAATATTGAAATTCGTGTGAATTGCCATGTTCATGATTGATATTTGCTCTTCATGCTAGATAGTGGTTTGACGTAGTTCCTGATTGGGGTTTGATTATAAGATGAACTTGGTATCATAATGTGGCAAGCTGCTGAAGGGTAGCTATCTAGGAATAGTGTATCTGTATGCATGTATATCTGTGTTGATATTCTTATGCAGATTCCATAGCCAAAATGAATGTACCAGTTCCCATTCTAACCATTTGATCAGACGTTCAAACTCTATTGATTGGCTCGGAATTCACCACGACAACAACATCGGCGGCAACAACAACAACTACACCTTCACCTCCACCACCATCATTTCAACAAAGAAGTACTTACTCGGATCTCGCCAAGAGGGGATCGACAATACTTGAGAAGATTTGTTGGTGGATGGATGATTGATGTTGACCACTGACTCACTCAGAAAAGCGGGTGATTACATCATCTGTGCAAAAAGGTCAATATCACTTGTGTCATAATAATCACTTTGTGCAAAACAAGCAGTGAATCTCCCCCTTAGTTTAAGGGGGAGCATAGTATGTTCCATTATCAGAAAACATTTAATCGGACACATTTTCTCCCACATTTTTCTAACTTATTTAAATCAATTGAGATCACAAATCTCAAATGGTTTGAAATTTTTGATCGGGGGAGAGAATGTGATTTAAATATGAAATCTGATAAAATGTGATGTTTGGACGTAAGTGTAAGCTCTCCCATATGTGCTAAACTCTTTTGTATACCAAGGCACATATTGAGGGGGAGCAAAATGTTTTGGACATAAAAGTAAGCTCTCCCATGTGTGCTAAACTACTTTATATATCGATGCACACATTGAGGGGGAGCAAATGTTTTGTGGAAACAAAAAGGATTTGGCATGCATCTTATGTGAGCACGGCTCAGACTTCACCAATGAATTGACGATAGCTAAAGTCAGTAGTCGAAAGGACATGTCCTGGACGGGTAATAATTTCAAGCCAGTTTATCTGGTGATGTAAGCGTGTCTCGCAAAGGACGTGTCTGAGTAGAATGTACCGATTCCGAGCGATCTTCCTTGAATGTGATCTGGACGGGTAATAATTTCAAGCTAGTTTACTAGTGATGTAAGCGTGTCTCGCGATGATCATGTTCTTGGAAAATCAATCAATTCAAAAGTGCGAGCTTCACCTGACATGTGCAAATTTATAAAACAATCATTTGAGCACATGTTGAGGGGGAGCATTTGAAAAATATAAAACTCTCAAGTGTTTGCAAAAATGTGTTTCAGAATCATGAACACTTTGAGAGATTTTTCAAAGATTTGGTTTATGGCAATCGTGGAAGTACACCAAAGACCGACCATTTTAATTAATGCATGGAGTTATAAGGATGGTTAGGTTAGGCTCAAGTTCCCACGATCCCGCCAGAGCCGGAGGGATCTACCCAGGGACAATCCACTAGTTAGTGTAGAAGTCCTTAGGTATGATTAAAAAGGAGAAAAGTGTGATTAAGGGAAGAGTGCCGACTGAGATGGAGCTAGTACTGGAACAAACCCAATAAGGTACTAGTAATGAAGTCTCGGTAAGCACTGAAGGGGTTGAAGAATGAAAAAGAATTGTAAAGAGAAAGGGTGAAAAGAAATAGCCCTCCTTACAACTTAGGCAGAAACCGGGTCAATACATATGCTGTCAGAATCACTTAGTTGATTGCTGGCATTGAAGACAAAGTATCATGGACCCAGTGATACGCTGCACAACCCTCCCTAGCCACTCAAGGTCCCTCAAAGGATTCTTGTTTCAATTGTCACGGAGTTCAATACATTCCTATCGTCTCTCTCACTCCGAGTTAGATGATATTGAATAGGTGGCAGTTCTCTCCAGCCTCCGCTCACTAAATCAAAACGCACTATAGAGTCTAGAGCCACGAGATGCATAATAAGATCTCATAGGGACACGAATTATTTCTACACTGGTTGTTCAACATTAAGGACACCAGTTGTAAACTTATGAGTCCTACGCAGATCTTAGCAATCTGCCAGAACATTTATGAGGGAATTTACAAATGTAATTCTCAATGATTGAATGGAAATTCCTGCCAGGGTCAACATCAAGCAGCCCTGAAAGTAGGTCACTTTGGTAATTCTTTATGGATTACGCTTAGTGGTCACGGCAGTTTCTAACGGTCTACAGTCGTGGAGTGATCTCCAGCGACTCACCTAATCGTTGATGTGCTACGGTTCGATCTTAAAAAGCCCTCTGTGGGTTTTCGATTAGGAACGGTCTTGGTAAGGATTAGAGAGAGTTTTCACACTATGCTGTTAACAATCTCGAAGTCCGAACCTGTAAGTACCGGATGTTTTATTGCTAACTGTCGTATGCAGGAACTTCTGGCGATTGTAGCTGATTGCTGTTGCAGCTGTTTGCGGTTGTAGCTGATTGAAGTTGCAGCTGAATGCGGTTGTAGCTGGTTGCAGTAAAGATGCCAATCCTCTACCACATGTTCACACTACATCATCATTGTAACTCAAGAATGTCATGATCAACCTAAAAGACCTTTTACACGGCTTCCGCAAACTCTGATGCTAAAGATCATGACACCAAATAGTGTGAGCATGTCGGCTCAAAGAATTACACATCACAAGGAAACATACTGCTGAAAGATGACTTGGAAACAAATGTTGGATGATAAAGTCGAAGAATACTCAAAGATCATCCAAGACAATCAATCAGTCATCAAATCATTACTGCTGAAGGCACAAAGACTAAAGACATTGAAGAATCAAAGACTACGAGCTATGAAGTCAAGATCAAAAGATAAAATGCTAGAATTCAAGTTATTATTTCCGGGGTGACCTCCCTTAGGGGGAGATTGTTAGGAATATAAATATTCATATGAAGGCTCGGTCACCCCGAGCATCTAATTAGCATTTATATAGCTCGTAGGCTTATTTATATTAGCTTAGTATTATTAGTATTAGTATTAATAGTATTATTCGTATCTATATTTGTGGAGTGGGTCGGGGCTTTCCCCACTGTCAGCTCACTCCACAGCCCACTAGGGGCACCAATATTAGTTAGTATAAATACCCCTTCCCACACTTGGGAAGGGTTGGAACTCTTCATTCTCTTAATCTAATATTCTCATATTTCTCTCAGCTCTCTCTCTAGAATTGTTCCCAACTCTTATCTTTCTCTATCTAAGATTCAATCCATTCTTTAATCTTGTGTTTGTGTCATGAATTCAAATATCCTACACAACAGCTGCCACCTGTCCCATTCGTGTGCTTCTTTGAGCTCTGACTCCTCTGACATGTAATGATTTGACACTTGTACCCTTAATTGGGTAAATTGGTACGGTAAAAGGATTAGGGTTCTTGGTAAATAGTGGTTTTTCTGGGTTAAAGGGGAGAAAAGGGGCGCGTGTTTTTGGTGTGATAAGTGTGTGTTTTTAGTTTTTTTTTTTTTTTTTTTTTCTTTTTGACTCTTTTGACCGAGTGGGATTTTATGGGATTGACCGGGTTTATCTTTTTTTTCTATGGATCGGGTTAAGAGGATGGGCTGTGGGCTGATGGGCTAGGATGGTGCATTAGGATAGGTGGGCTGGAATTTAGATTAGATGGGTTAAGGTGGGTTGGATTAGTGTCCGGGTTTTAAAAATTTAAAAGTTTAAGGATTGAAAGTTTAAGGTTATAAGTTCCAAGGGACCAATTGTGTAATATGCTGAAAGTTGAGGGCTGAAATTGCAAATTTGTCAACGATGATCTAAGGGTGATTTATGACTTGTTGACCAAGCATGACTTTCCCGGTTCAGGTTCTGAGCCTATTCCATATCTCGTGCTCGTTTTCTTGATTTTCGTCTTTTTCTTCGATATCCGTGCCTGCACATGTAAAAACACAAAAACACAATATATTTGGCATTTTGGTCGGGTTTTTGGTCTTTTTGGGTCCGGTTTTGGTCTAGAAATGGTATGTGTTTAAGCACATACCAAGAGTGACCAAAACCCGAATATGTGTGACTAATTAGGCACAAGTTTTGTTGGATTCATTAGTATGTGTGACTATTTCCCATCCTATGGCCACACGAAAATATAATAAATGTGACGTTTGTGATGATTTAGTCACACATCGTGTGTTGTTTTTTTCGAGTTAGTCACATACAATTTAAAAAACAGTGGCCAAAAGTGTTAATAAGTGTGACCATATGCTGTTTAAAGTGAAAAAATGTGTACTATTGATCATCCAATGGTCACATGAATTCTTAGTTTGTGTGGCCTTTTGTAATATTTAGTCACACAAAGCATGTTTGCTTTGGGTATTTAGTCACATACAATTAAGCATAAAGTGGCCAAAAGTGTTAATAAGTGTGACCATATGCTGTTTTAAGTGAAGAAATGTGTATTTTGTGTGACTATTGATCATCCAATGGTCACATGAATTCTTAGTTTGTGTGGCCTTTTGTAATATTTAGTCACACAAAGCATGTTTGTTTTGGGTATTTAGTCACATACAATTAAGCATAAAGTGGCCAAAAGTGTTAATAAGTGTGACCATATGCTGTTTTAAGTGAAGAAATGTGTATTTTGTGTGACTATTGATCATCCAATGGTCACATGAATTCTTAGTTTGTGTGGCCTTTTGTAATATTTAGTCACACAAAGCATGTTTGTTTTGGGTATTTAGTCACATACAATTAAGCATAAAGTGGCCAAAAGTGTTAATAAGTGTGACCATATGTTGTTTTAAGTGAAGAAATGTGTATTTTGTGTGACTATTGATCATCCAATGGCCACATGAATTTTATGTTTGTGTGGCCTTTTGTAATATTTAGTCACACAAAGCATGTTTGTTTTGGTTATTTAGTCACATACAATTAAGCATTAAGTGGCCAAAAGTGTTGATAAGTGTGACCATATGCTGTTTAAAGTGAAGAAATTTGCATTTTGTGTGACTATTGATCATCCAATGGCCACTTGAATTTTATGTTTGTGTGGCCTTTTATAATATTTAGTCACACAAAGCATGCTTGTTTTGGGTATTTAGTCACATACAATTAAGCATAAAGTGGCCAAAGTTGTTAATAAGTGTGACCATATGCTGTTTAAAGTGAAGAAATGTGTATTTTGCGTGACTATTGTTCATCCAATGGTCACATGAATTTTTATTTTGTGTGGCCTTTGTTACTATTTAGTCACACATCGAATTAAACAAAGAGTGACCAATAATGTTGGAGCAGAGTTGCTACTGCTAGCAGTACTAAGGTAGTCCTGCTGAAGCAGAGTTACTGCTGCTAGTACTATGCTAGTGCTGCTGGAATGAGTATATATATTATATATAAAACAATATTAAAAAACACAAGAAATTTCAAATTGAATTAAACTCGAATGTATATAACTGGACAGAATATACAATTGTAATGTCGTACTTAATTAATCAAATATCTAAAGACTTTTGAACCTTCACCCCCTTAGCAGTTTGCCTTAAGTCGTTAGCAGATATATATTGTTTCTTCGGTGGTGCCTGTGGTACACATTTAGTCACATGGTTTGTTGGTGTAACCTGTAGTAAACAAAAGACGCTTCTATCAAACATTGAATTACATATGAATAATTATATATGTAGGTTGAAAAAACACATGTACGTACCACCTCTTCAAAAATAACTTGATCCTTTGGCCATGCAACGAAACTACCTTCAACATTCTTAACTATTTTTAACCCATTATTTGCTACGTCCGGTACGCATGCTGCATCAACTAACGATTCATCAATCGACACTTTGTAGCAATCACTTGGGAGTGGTCGGTTATGCAGCACTTGCTTTCCATTAGACTGGTATACGGTACCCAAAGCAACAATATTTGTTTGCTTTATAATCCACAGTTTGCACTTAAGTGTCTACAAAAAAAGAATTTTTATGTATATATCAGAAATTATTTAAACAAAAGAATAACAAGAAACATGTTGAAATACATACTGTTGGCAGTGCTTGTGTTAGAGACACATCTTGTTGCGATTGGGAATCTGGAGACCCGTTTCGTCGCTTCTTTTGCTTTGGCTTATTGGGTCCGACAGTTTTAGCAAGTTCCTATATGTATATATAAAACACGTTACATTATTTAAACAAAAGAGTAACAAGAAACATGTTGAAATACATACTGTTGGCAGTGGTTGTGTTGGAGACGACACATTTTGTAGTGATTGGGAATCTGGAGACCCGTTTCGTCGTAACTTAAGGTTATGCTTAGGCCTGACAGTTTTAGCAGCAGGTTCCTATACGTATATATAAAACACGGTACATTAGTCGATCATGTATGTAAAATTCAAAAATCAAAGGGCGATCTTTTATTACTATACTTACCATTGTTTCCGTTACCTTTTTAGAAGTTTCAAGGCCATTGGATTTCTCCTCAATTCCCGCATCTTTAGGACTTACAACACCACTTGTCTGAGTGTCATTGGAGTCACCTGCAATATTGTCAATGGCCATTGGAGTCACCTGCAATATAAATTAAGAAATACAGTCACTCATCAGTTTATGTTCAATGCCTAGTATCATTAGCATCAGTGGTGTTAGCATTAGAAAATGAAATTGTTAACAACATAAAAAATGGCTTACAACTGCGGCTATTGGCGATTGTTCAGTTGGCAGAGTTATATTCATCCCTTTATCATTCAACTGTTGCAGAATTTGAGAAAGCATTATATTTGTGTTTTCCACCTCACCGGATAATTTATTGACCTGCACATCTTTTTCGGTCATCTCGGCGGACAATTTCTTGATCAATTTATCTTTTTCTTCACGCTCGCGTCTCTCATTATCCAGTTGAGTTTGAAGTAAGGCAATTTTTTCATTGGCTTCTTGTTTTCTTCGAGGAAGGCCAAAATACTATTTGTATGTTACTGCACCTCCCACTCCTCTGGCATAACCGCCCTTTTCCTTACCAAATACAAATGTAATGGCATCAGTGCCATCATCAAAACCCGATGTTCCTTCCTTGATCTTGTCATCAGCTTCTTTCTGCACAAAAAATATAGGAAATGTTGGGATTAAAAGTCTTCTTGATGCTGTTAGAGTAACTGCTGGTATACAAGCTACTACTGCTAGTACACAGTTAAATGTTGCTGCTATATAAGCATAATAATAGAATTAGCAGTCAAACTTACAAGTTCATCTCCCTTTGATTTAATATCATCATTTGGGTATTCGCCGTCTTTGTTTACCCTTCCTTTCACCCACATTACATCACGGGGGGGTTCTTCATCCGCTTCAATCACTTTATTTTGGATCTAATAAACATCAAATGCATACCCATGTAAAGTTAAACCAAGATAAACGAAAATATGAGGATGCTTACACATGTACAGTTAAACCAAGATAATCGAAAATATGAGGGTATTAATGCAAATGTGCAAATTGGGCAATGTAAACAGATTCATTTCTCATACTGATCGTCTCTTAATTGGTAAAACAAACATTGTGTAATCTTACCATTTTCTCTTTGACATAAGCATATCCACCTCGTCCCATTTTTTGCTGATAAATATTTTGGGAACGCGCCATTTTACCTTTCTCAGATTTCTCCTAAAAACACAAAATCATAAGGCGTTTAGATGCGGTAATGCTGCAAACTGAAAATAATAAAATGACATATACACTTAATTAAAGATGACTAATTAAAACCTTGTATGCTTCGGTGGTCGTGTATTTAACATACTCGACCCAGTCTTCTGATTTCATTATTGTATTATACAAGTCCGGGACTTCATTCAGTTTGGAAGGTGTATTTAGGTTGGGCAAAATGTAGTTGAATTTGAGCTTCCTTCTGTAATTCCTTAGCATTTTACCAAGACGAATCATTATCAATTTTCTGTATTTGACGTCAACAACAAAAAAATTCTGAAAAGATTAACACAATGTTGTTAATTAGTTGCACATAATGTAACTGCATACATAAACTTATGTAGTACTGGGTTACAAAATAGTATATATGTACCAAGATTTCATCCCATAGTTTATCTCTTGATTCTTTATTCACCTTCTTCCAGTGTAGAATCTTCACACCTATCTGCTCACGAGCCACATTTCCTAAAAAACTCACAAACACTGCTCTGTTTTCCCCTGTTACCCTACCGAATGCATCGAAGGTTACCTTGAGCTTTATTGCACCAGGTTTGTCATGCTTCGCGCGAAACTTTACTAGCCTGGTTGAGCCCCTCTTAGCTAGTATCTCAGGTGTTTGGTTGGTTACAGGCTCATCTATATCTTCTTCATCAGAAGACTTTTCGGATTCATATTCTAAGGCGTTATCATCATGTACAATATGATCAAGAGGAAGCAAAGTATGGTTATCAACAATGGGTTCAGTTTCCATGACTCTTGAGCAACAAAGGGTAAAAGAAAATGATTATGGCTTAGCTTGGAGAGTAATGGTGAGAGAAGATTTGATTTTTGTTTTTTATTTGCAGTCTTTTTTTTTAAGGAGAGAAAAGAGGCTATACACCAAGAATATGAATCGTTTGTGATTCAAAAAATTTCGATCCAAAAATTTGCCTCCAAGTTGTAATTTGAAATTAACAATTGAATTATTTGAAAATTTTGCCTTTGAACCTGTTAATTAAAGCATAAACTTGAATAAATCAAATTTTTGGCTCCAAATTTTATAGAGTACTATCTTAATAATCGCAAATAATGTATCATACTGTGCAACCATCACATCAACAGTACAAACTACTACCCATTTAACAAACCAAAATACTTACATAATTACTAGTTATTGTACCCTTACTAATTACATTTACAAAACACAAATTACTAATTACCTTTTTGTTATTTGGTTTCATTGTTTGCGTGCTTGTGTTTGCCATAAGAATGTGTGTGTTGATTAGGGTTTATTGATTTTTGTGTGTGTTTACAAATGACCGGGTAAAGGGATTAATTGCTGGTTGAATATTGAATTTGTGGTTTGGTTTAACTATAGCTGACGTGGCAAGATTTGTTTAAAAAAAAAAAAAAAAAAAAAACTAATGGTGATGAGGTGGCGGTGAAATCCGGCTATAGCCGGTAAATAGGGATGGCAACGGTTCGGGTTCGGGGCGGGTTTTAGTATACCCATAACCGAACCCGTTTATAATATACCCGTACCCGCCCCATATCCCACCGGATACCCGATTAATATTATCCATCGGTTTTTCGGGTTTCCCCGCGGGTATCAGTTATCCGAGATGATATGGTTGTATATATACGAGATGTTTAACGAATGAGCCGAGATAATATGGTTGTATACGAGATGTTTAACGAATGAGCCGAGATGATATGGTTATACACGAGATGTTTAACGAATGAGCCGAGATGATATGGTTGTATACGAGATGTTTAACGAATGAGCCGAGATGATATGGTTGTATACGAGATGTTTAACGAATGAGCCGAGATAATATGGTTGTATACGAGATGTTTAACGAATGAGCCGAGATGATATGGTTATACACGAGATGTTTAACGAATTGAATGAGCCGAGATGATATGGTTGTATACGAGATGTTTAACGAATGAGCCGAGATTATATGTTTGTACATGATCAACACACCCAACAATAACTCACGCAACCTTTCGACCCTGTTTCATCATTTCTTAAAAGAGTTTAATTTCTAGACCAACCCTGATAGCTGGATGGTCTTGAGGCAACTCACGCAACCTTTCGACCTCTGGATCAGCACGATTATGCATCTGTAGCATAATACGAGTTATCTCACCTAGCAAATTGTTAATCAATTTGAGTTCTTTTTCTTGTTCATTGCGTAATCGGGTGAGGATAGCCTTTTGCACCTCTGCTAGTTAATTTGTTAGCCACAGTGTTTGTGTTAAAATTAGTGATACTTGCGAGAGAGTTTTATAAGAAGTTGTGTGAGAAAACGAAGTGTTGTGAAAGTGGCTTTGATAGTGGAAAGCCGTTAAACTAGCCGTTGGAGGCTATTTTAAAAATCAGATTAAAAGTAAAAGTAACCGTACGAGTATTATTCAAATTCAAACGTAAAGTAACAGTACAACATATTAATAACGAGCGGGATATTTAAAATTTCAAATTTCAAATTCAAATTAAACAAAAGGGCGGGATATATTTAAAATTTATCAATTCAATTCAAATTCAATTCAATTTATAAATTGAAAATAAAGTATCAAATACAAATACATTAAACATGAAATAGAAATACATTAAACATGAAATAGAAATACATTAAATGTCAAATAAAAACTACGTTAACATAAACAACGATTGATTAACATAAACAACATACGATTAACATAAACAACGGACGATTAATAAAAACTATCATCTGAATCTGGGTAACCATCTTCAGAGGATTCGGAAGGTGTGAAAAAACCAGACTCCCACCTTTGCCTACGTTCTTCATCCTCCCTGGCTTGCCGCTCCAAACGATCAGCTTCCTCTTCTCTTTCAAGTGCTTCCATTTCCAGGAGGACTTGCATATCTGCTTCCTCTTGCCTAAGTTGTTCCTCAGTTAACCCAAACGGATTTGGGTCTTGGTTGGGAACCGGTTCATTTTCAGGTTGATTATTCACCGGAAAATTTTCCGGTTGGAAAACCGGAAAGATATGCTCGGGTGGAGTATGGAATTTTTCATTTTCGCTAGGTGGGCTTGGAAACTGTTGGCCAAAATCCTTTTGGCGAGGTGGGCTTGGAAATTGTTGGCCAAAATCCTTTTGGCGAGGTGGGCTTGGAAATTGTTGCCCGAAATCTTTTCTGGAAGACATCTTGAATTTGAGATGCTTGGATCTTGAGTATTTGAGAAGTTTGGAATGTGTTTCTGTGTGACTTGTGCTTCAGAAGCATTGGTATTTATAGGGTACAAATGCACACGTTTTATTAACGTGACTTTGAATTTTAATTGTTGGGGCTAACCTGTGTTAACGCAGCGTTAATATGTTGTACTTTATCTTACGTTTGAATTTGAATTTGAATTTTAATTTGTTAAGTCTGAGTTATTGTTGGAAGTGGCCTAAATATACCCATACTTCTCAAACACATCTTACACACAAACACATTCAGACTGCGATAGATATTAAAGCATGTATTTACATTAAACATGTACTAGAAAATATCAATTACCCTAATGAAAAAGTCAATTAGTCATTAAAGTTAGCACACAAATTACATTAAACATCCTTAATATAGAAAATATCAATTACCCTAATGAAAAAGTCAATTAGTCAATCCAACACCAAACACACTTCTAGATCAACTACACTAGTCAAATCCAAACCAAACACAAACCAAATCCGATCAATATTATCCATCTGTTTACTTTTGGCGCCTCTCGATGGTCCCTCTTCCCGCCTAAAGTATTGGGAACCGTTCGTATACCTCTCTAGCTAGCCTATTTGTACAACTCGACATGGAAAACCGTTCATAATCAACCGTACCATATACAACTCCTTTGATATTTTCATTAGAAAATAAATTTCAAATTTCAATGGCTGACTCCTCTTCAACTCCTTCTTCCAACAAAAACAAACGCCCAAGGGATGATTCTCCTCTACCAATGCCTGAAAAATATAAAAAATTTGGCATATCCCAACATATTTGGGAGAAATGTAGTGAAGGCCAGTATGGTGTTGAAAACGCATTGTTAGAAATTCACAACAAGCGTATAAAGATGTATGAAGAAAGGAACAAGAAAGATTTAGAGGTCATTGAGGAGCATCAGAAGAAAATTGAGGAGAGGAACAAAAAAATAGAAGAAGAAAGAGAGAAAATAGTTGATGTTTACAGAAGTATTGAAGCTAGTAAATATGTGTCTTAATGTATCTTTTCTTTATGTATTTTGCCTATGTAAATGTAAACTTATTTTGACTTGGTTTAATATATGAATGCAGTTATTATTACAAGTTTATGATATTTGAATGTAGTTATTATTATTGTACTGCTAGGTAAACAATTGTACTGCTAGCGAAACGTTGTACTGCTGGGTATCCTTTTAGCAGTGGTTGGGAGTGCAAGGTAGTTTGTATCACTTTTTACTTAAAAGGTATAAACCCCCAATTGCTGCACACAATCACATTCACGCACACATTACTCTCTCTCTTCCACTCCCTAATCGAATTTTAATCGTCAAATTGCAAAACCCCCAAATCAAATCATAATGTCGAACCTAACTTTTACCGAACCTCATAATAATGTTGCCTTTTTAGAAAAATCCAATGAGTCTGTAGATTTTACTGAGATCATTGATTTCCTTAATGCAAGCTATATTAAGTTTGCATTAATAGTAAAACCTACTATATATACTTCCAACATTATCCAGTTTTGGTCGTCTGCTAAGGTCAAAACTATTAATGGGGAAGCACAAATCCATGCCCTTGTAGATGGGCAGATGATTATCATTACAGAGGCGTCTATTCGAAGAGATCTTCTCCTAGATGATGCTAACGGAGTTGAGAATCTTCCAAATACTACAATCTTTGAAAAACTTGCACTGATGGGCTATGAGAGATATACAGATGCTTTAAAGTTCCAAAAAGGTAATTTTTCTCCTCAGTGGAAATTCTTAATTCATACTGTCTTAGTGTGTCTAAGTCCAAAGACCACTGCATGGAATGAATTTAGCAGTAATTTAGCTTCTGCTATAATTTGTTTGGCTGAAAATACTCAAAGATTTAATTTCTCAAAATTAATTTTTGATAATATGGTTAAGAACTTGGATAGAAAATATTTGGCTAAATATTTTCTATATCCAAGGTTTTTGCAACTCTTTTTGGACAACCAATTTAAAAAAAAGAAAAGTCACAAAAATGTTTCTCCCGCTCCCTACCTTACCAAAAAGGTTTTTGCTAATATGAGGAGGGTTGGAAAAGATTTTTCAGGGAGAGTGACACCTTTGTTTCCAACAATGTTGGCACTAGCCCAAACCCAAATGGGTGAAGGTTCAGCAATCCCAGCTGGTACCCATCACACACCCACAGAACAACAACAACAGACCTATAAACATAGGACTAACACCAAGAACACTGAGCTACCTCAGGCTAGTGGTTCTATACCAACTGTTGCAGATGAGGATGTCACTGGGGGGGAGAGTGACATGTTGGCAAGGGCTGCCACTACTGTGTCTAGCTTAGCAGCAGCACAGGACAGTGGTAACATCATTAAGACCCGAACCAAGACAACTTCTAATGAAGAAAGTTCCTCTGGAACTGATTCAGGTGAAGGTCCCAGTCACATGGAAACAATGGGGGGTTCGGATGTTCATCCTAGGGGTGAGGCTGAACTTAACTTTTCCAGTGATCCACCTCTCGGGCTAGGTAACACAAGCCGAAGTGGTGAGGATAGTCTGCAACTTTTGAATGAATTGAAGGATACTTGTGCCAAGCTGTCTGCACAAATTGGTGATCTGCGAGCAATAGCTTCTTCCCAAGATGGAGTCATCAAAGCTCAAGGTGGGGAGATAAAGGCTTTGAAGAGAAGGGTTAGGTATTTAGAAGGAGTCAAAGGATCAAGAATTCCCAAACAAAAGGTTAAATCTTCTGAAGCTTCTAAGGATGCTCCCAAACAGGGGGGGGGGGGGAATGAAGGCAAAGTTTCAGGGGAGGATAAAGGGGGTGAAAGTATTTGTGAAGAGAGTGATCCAATGGAATTTCTAGTTGCTGATAACCAAGGGAATGAAGCGGTGATGGATAGGCGTTTGGGCAAGGTTACAACTGTTGATAGTGAGCCACCTATTCCTGCTAGTGACCCAGTTATTCCTGCTAGTGGTCCAGTTATTCCTGCTAGTGAGCCAGTTATTCCTGCTATTCCTGCTATTGATAAGGTTAGTTCTCTATACTGAGACTGAAGTTAGTATTGCTGCTATTGATGTTAGTGCTACTGAGACTAAATTTATTCCTACTATTGATAAGGTTACTGCTACTCAAGGTGATGATGATATGAGTATGGCTCAAATATTAACAAAGATGAGGAGTGCAAAACCTAAGAAGAAATTTAAGTTTCAGTCACCTAGTCAACAACAACAACAACCAATGATTACAGATGAAGAATTGACAAGACAAGTGGCTGATCTTGATGCTCAAGAAGCTGCTCAGATTCTTTCAGACAAGGAGTATGCAGAAAAATTACAAGCGCAAAAAAATGCAAAGTTAATAGCTTCATGGTTTGAGGAAAGGGCTCAGGTTGAAGCTGATTGTGAGTTTGCTAAAATAGTACATAAAGAAGAGCAAGATAAGTACTCAGTAGATGAAAAAGCCAGGATGCTGAAAGAAATTTTTGATGCAAAAAAGAAGTTGTTTGCAGCACAAAGATATGCAGCTAAGAAGAACAAGCCACCCACTCAAAAACAAAGAAGAGATCTCATGTGCAGGTATTTTTTTTATTTATTTATTTTTTTGTTGCAAAGGTAAATTTATATTAATATCAACAACACCCAATATGTACATCATAAACATCTACTCATGTGCAGATATTTGAAGAATGTGGCCAGTTGGAAACTAAATGATTTGAAATTCTTGGATGATAAAAGCATTGAAGAATTGTATGCAATTGCCAAGAGAAACAATGAACTCTTCTTGAATGACAGTTCAAAGAGAGCAGGTGAACAGTTGGAAATAGAAAGCAGTAAAAAGAGAAAACAAGAACAAACTGAGCAAGCTGTTGCTAAAGAACAAATGCAAGCTCACACTGAACTTGCAGTTGACTCTGTAGGAGAAGCCATGGATGCACAACCTTTAACTGTCAAACATCCCATTGTTGATTATAAGTCTGGATCTCATGGGGAAACAATTTATTACGATATTAAGAGGCATGATGGTTCTTCTAGAAGGTTTGTAAGCTTTCTTCACATGGTTCATGATTTTGATAGACGAGATATGATAGCTCTATGGAAATTACTCAAACAAAGATTTGGTAATAAGACACCAGAACAAGCTTATGACAGAGAAGTCTGGAATTATTTGAAGGTAATGTTTGAACCAAATCATGAAGATGAATGTTGGAGAAGACTAACGCACAATACTGTTAAAGAATGGAAAATTTTTCAACGATGTGGAGTACATGCTTTAACTGTGAATGAGTTGGTGATCTACATGCTTGTAGAAAAGGATTACCCTTTAAAGTTTCACAAAGACATTCTACATCAGATGTTGCGTGGGAAGAAAATACTCAAGCTTCAGCTTAATTATGATAACATGGCATATGAACTGCTCAAGAAGATGGAAGAGTATCTAGGACCCAAGAACAAGAAATAGAATGTATAGTTATTACTACTAGAATGTATAGTTTGACTTAAACATGTATAGTTATTACTGCTTATGAGATAAACATGTGTAGTTATTACTGCTAGAATGTATAGTTATTACTGCTAGAATGTATAGTCTGACAAAATATGCTTACATAAATGCTTACAATCGAGCCAAAACATTGATATTTTTAAATTTTTGACTATTGCATAAGTTATCAGAAATGTGTGACCATATGTATCGAATTGTGACTACACTTAAATAATGTGTGACAAAATTTGACTATTGCCTATAGTCACATGATTGTGCTACAATTAAATGTGTGACCATACACATTAGGAATTGGCAGGCAAACACACACTTAACTTTAGACACACATATTAACTTACGTGACTATTTGTATCGAATTTTGGTCACACTTAATCATGTATGCCTATGGTTTAGTGTGACCATATATGACATTTGGTCACACATCTCAAGTGTGTGACATATATTTGTCACTTTTAAATGCATATCGTGACTATGCTTCAAACTTACTTTTCAGTTGTCACACATTTCAAATTCATATGTGGCTAAATTTTCAACAAAAACTAGCAGTCACGCTCAAATAATGTGTGACAAACTTGAGCATATGATTTAGCCACATACACAATTACTTCGTGTGACCATATATGGATTTTGGTCACACTTTTCAATTGCGTGACATATATTTGTCACATATGTATATATATAGTGTGACTAATGTTTCAACCTTATTTGTATCCGTCACACGTCCCAAATTATAAGTGACTAAAAAATCAAATTTTTTTTTACCAGATACGTATAGTCACGAAAATATTCAAATGTGTGGCTGTAGCCTCGGATGTAATTCCGAAATGGTCACACAAGTCGGATCAAGTGTGGCTGTTTATTTTATTCTGGTACATTTAGTCACATAAAAAGGCGACTGTGTGGCTGTTCGAAAAAAGCATGTGTGACTAAATCCCATTTTTGTACTAGTGGGAATTTGTGGCGATGGGGAGTTAGAATTTTGTGATGAGGGGGTAGACGGGTTTGACGAACCCCCGTATGGATTTGAGGCGATGAGGTTCGTGAAATACATATGTTCGTTTGGATTTTGCGACATTATTTTTTTGTTTGATGTAGAGATAAGATTTGTGTGAGAAAATATGTATTTGATATGATATAGTGTAGTGTAAGTTTAGTTTATATATATATATAATGAGGACCGTTTGCAATTAACGGTAATATTACTGTTTGAAATAAAGAAAGAAATATATAAACGTTGCAACTTGTCAGAAACTATGCTCGTCGTGCAGACGAGCAACACCACAACGGCGGGCCAAAGTGAGGGGGTAGGGTGCAGCGGCGAGGATCGACGAGGCGCCACGTAGGCGGACGACGAGGCAAGGCAAGGTGAGATTGCACCGGGTGCTCTCAGCGCAACAATTGAGATTTGAGACCCTTTTGAAAAGTTCCCATCTTTGTGCAACGATTGTTCATCTGAGTTCAATACTTTCCATGGCTGATAATGATATTGAATGAGATTGATGCACGATGCCTTTTTGGATCGTTCACCCATCTTGTAAATAGATCTCTCTGAGTAGATGAAAATTAACAGCACTAACAAGATTTTGTGTGACTATACTAAGAGGAAAAAGGCACGTATAATGAATATCCAAAAGGATTCTACTATTAATTTTATTATCTTTTTATAGATGTACACTTTCATATACTTTTAACGAATTTATATTTTTCATTTTTTTTACAATATGTTTTTCAATATATAAATATGCATGACATATCACATGTAATTTAACACTAATATGTAAGTTCGAACACTGAAAATAGCTATACTAAACTGAAAACACATATTTATATATAATGATTGAATGAACTATCCTTATATTTTTATGATCAAACTTATTAAGGATATGTTTGCAAAAAATAATTGTTGCTGTAAATGTAGTTTGAGCTGTAAATAGAAATGGCGATAAAAATTGTAAAAAAGAAAAAAATATTATTTTTATAAACCACATAAAATAGCATTTGATTTTCAAAGATCAAACAAAGCTTATATTTTAAATAGCTTCTTTTTATAAAAAAGTTTTAAAAAAATACCAACAAACTTTTTTTTTTAAGGAGATTCATATAAGTAGAAAAATAGAGTACCATCAATTTGCCCCGACTCTCTATTTATAGGGTTTATTATTATCCGGAGGTTTATAACATATTCCAGTCACTGAACTGAACCAGAATCCCATGGCAAAACCAGGCCGTGGTAGATCACCATCCGGTTCATCATCATCGTCATCTTCCGGTTCATCTCGTTCCCGGTCCAGATCCTACACCTCTTCATCTTCACTCTCTCGTAGTAGCAGTTCAAGAAGCCCTAGCCCCACTCGCCCCAAAAAAAGGTAATCACATTTTTATATATATATATTTTACATTTATTCTAATTTCAATATTGTTTGTTATATTTGGGTTTTTTTTTTTTTTTTTTTTTTTTTTTTTTTTTTTAAATAGTTCTGGTGATGGACTGAAACGTGGTCGTTCTCCACCTCCAAGGTAATTATTTCGGATTTAGGGGGTGTTTGTTATGACATAATTAACTTATATAAGCCCATAATGGGGTTTTTGTATAAGCTTATTTATGGGCTTATGAGCTTATCTGTTTTCGGCTTATGTTTCATAAGCCCCATTTTTTTGGCTTATTTTGGGAGGTATGGGCTTATAACAAATTTATAAAGGCCCACAAGTTTTAAAATAAGCCGAAAAAGTTGAGCTTATGAAATATAAGCCGAAAACAGATAGGCTCATTAGCCATAAATAAGCTTAAACAAACACCCACTTAAGTGTGACGCGTATTAAATTGGCGATTATTATTTGGTTATGTTCGGTGCGTAATTGGTTAAACGGAATAATTATTCCCTCGATAATATCCAAAATAAGAATGTTTACACTAGAAAATTTAGGGAGGTGCAATTATTAAATTGTTTATCAAATGTAAATGTACCCGTGCACCCCTTTTGGGTGCTGACTAACCCTTCCCCAGAGACCTAGCCCAGGCAATGAAAACCATACATCCTTTTGGAGGGTTATTTATGTTGTAAGAAACTTGATCTTTGGATATAATGATCATTTGGAGGGTTATTTATGTTGTAGTTAAATAAAATAATACGCCATTCGCTCTAGAATAATTATCCACTAGACGAAACACATAGGCTGTGTTTGGCGACTTAGCTTCTAGTGTTTGGAATTGAAATCTTGTTTGGCAATTGGATTTCTTTTTGGACGCTAATAATGAAACGCTTTAGTGAATAGCAGGGACATGAATTTGTAAAAAAAGAATAAGAAAGGAAAAATAAGGTATAACTTGAGCAAGTTTTAAATCCTAATGCAGTACAGCAGTAGTACAAAATGATAAGTAGATAAAGGCCTAGAACATCGCATAAGTGCTACATGTCCATCTTTAGGCTATTTTTCGTTGTATCATTGATATTTGGGCTGATAAGAGTTCACTTTTGGGCTAATCTAATCTAATATCTTGCACCATTTCCATTTTGATGTACACTTAGCCGATAATGCTTTAATATTGATAATTCAATCGCACCAGTAACTTAAATATAAACATAAACATGTATATAATCTGTGTAAAACTAGGCCCTTAATTGGGACATCCACAAATAAAAGGATTTTCTCAAAGGCAATGAGTGAGTAATCCTTTTCTCCAAATGTGTTCATTGGGATTCTTAGGCCTGATAAAAATAGTAGTTCTGTTGTGGAACTGGTTTTCACTTGGTATATTTTGTTATCTTGTGTCACAAAAGGAGTATCATTGTTATTTTTGTTGTTTGTTTTTCTTGATTTAAGGTTTTCTACTCATGTTTATATTCTGAGTTATTGTTACAGGAAATCTTCTCCCATACCTGAGTCGCTGGTTCTTCACATTGGCGAGCTTACAAGGAATGTGAATGAAAACCACCTACGAGAAATTTTTGGTATGATGCTGCCTACATCTGTCTAGAAAAGTGTATTATGTTCATGGAGACGTGAAAAATAAAATTAATTTTGAATTATGCTTGTTTATTTCACTTCTTTTAATAGGCAATTTCGGTGAAGTTGTACATGTTCGCTTGGCAATGGATCCGACTGTAAGTTACATCAACTCTGGTTTCCCTTTGTAATAAGATTCCAAATGCTTGTGCTCTACTTTACATCATGTACTTTTGTTTATTCTTAGGTTAACCTTCCTAGAGGGTCTGGATATGTTGAGTTCAAGACACGAAGCGATGCTGAAAAAGCCCAATTACACATGGATGGGGTACACTTTATAATAGTTCACATTTGGTTTAGTTATATTTACTATTACACCTCATTAGCTCATGCTGTTATGGTTATATTGCAGGCTCAAATTGATGGGAAAGTTGTTCAAGCAAAGTTTACCTTACCTGAGAGGAAGAAGGTTTCACCACCTCCCAAATCCTTAGCCACTGGTTCAAGGAGAGATGTAGCAAAGAATGATGCTGAAAAGGATGGGCCAACGCGCAGAAGGGATGGTATGATATATCCTCTATTTGTCTTTGATATTCGTAATTGCATAAGAAGTAACCAACTTTGGTTTACTTTCTGTTTTGGTTATCCCGTACCTTTAAACAATTTTCTTTTTTTACAACTTTTATGGGTTTTCGTGGTTAAAAAAGTTATTACCTAGAATAGAAATCAGACTTAAGTTGGTTACCTTTTGATGCAATTAGCCCTCTTGATTTGAATTTACTTCAGGTTTATTAGAGTAAATGTCTTACTTCTCTTACTTGCTCCAGGATCTCCTCGTCGTAAACCTCTGTCACCACCGCGCCGCAGATCTCCTATAGCCCGAAGAGGATCTCCACCTCCTCGACGTGGTTCTCCACCTTATCGTCGTGATTGTTCACCCCCTCCTAGAAGACGACCTTGGTCACCTTCTTTAAGACGCCGCTCACCTTCTCCCCTTGGAAGGCGCTATAATAGGTGTGGTGTTATTTTTATATCTGTTTTTTTTTTTTCAGACGTCATCATTTTTTTTTTTTTTTTTAATATATCAGACGTCATCAATTCTTGCTAATTGTGTCTCTATTAGGCCCTCTCCTCGACGTATGCGTGGTAGCCCAGTTAGAAGGCGTTCACCCCCGATAAGGCGCCGGTAATTTTTAAATCTTTTGGAATTCATGATGCTTCTTAATACTCCCTGTAATCAGTATATTGACTGGATTTAGTTGTGTTCTTATCAATATGTCGAATGCTTATTTTTGTACCACAATTTCTGATGTTTAAGCATATATTATTTTGTCGAATGATCTATTTATAACGAATTTTATATGAAGCAAGTTTCTATTAATGCAGCTCTCCTAGACGAGTGAGAAGTCCACCTATCCGAAGGCCTATTCGTTCACCCTCAAGTTCAATCTCACCAAGGAGGTAACATACGATCAAACATCTCATTTCTGATCCAGACGTATGGTGTATTTTATTTTTTATTTTTTATTTTTTTTTCTTAAAAATAATTCTGGTCTTTGTCGTATATGCTTTATCGAACTCCCTTGTGTTTTCCTGAGAACAGAGTGCGACCGCCAGTTGGCAGGCGTGGGAGGTCATCATCCCTCTCAGATTCTCCAAGTCCAAGAAAGGTCTGACTCTGTTGAAAGTATATGTTGCAAATTTAGCCAGCTCATTTACTGATAATGTTGTACTTTTGTGATTATTACAGGTCACAAGGAAGGTATCAAGGAGTCGCAGTCCTAGAAGGTATTATTGTGTTTATTAAGTAGTTCTATTTTCTGGAGAACATGGATGTGATGGTATGTGTTGATCAAGGAAAAACATGCATTTCAAAAAGACAAAACACTTATGAAGGATCGTTTATTATAAGACATATGGAGTAAGACTTAAGTTTCTGGAAATCAACTCCGATACTTATTGGAAATCACCAAGAAAGACTAGTCTTTTCTTGTTTGATTTTTAATTAATAAAAAATAACCCAAGTCGACCTATTTTACATAAAATGGGTTGAATTGCAACCTCTAATCAATGTTTCTGTACTTTATACTATCGTTATATAGTTTAATTTGGCCACTCATGATATGCTCCTATTGTTTATATTTAGGCCTCTGAGACATAGGAGCAGCAGCAACAGCAGTAGTAGCAGTTCACCACCACCTCCTCGCAAGCCTTGAGTTAATGATGTCAGAGCGTATATTAGGCATAATTTTGTAGTATGAAAGTGTTATGGTTTTGCGAAAGAGCAGTAGTTTGTGGTACTTGCTATCTTTTAGTATCATGGAAGTAACATATCTGATCGTAGCTGTGTTGACTGGTCTGATTAGTTAGTGACTTCGTGTCTTCAGTCTACTCTACTCACTGTATTATTATGCATGTTAGATATATGCTATCCATTCTGGACTTCCTAGTGACTGGTGTTTAACGCGTAACTAAAATCCAATGTAAATGATATTCCATTGAAGATATCAGGTGCAGATAACTAAATTCTAAACTAATTTGTTGGAAAGAGACATCTCAGGGGATGGAGTAGGGAATATATCACTTTATGTTAAAAAATCAGTTATGAAGCTTGATTAGTATTGCAAGCCGCATACTTGGAACCTGCGTACCCTCGTCCCATAATAAGTGTTCATATTGCTATTTTAGGATGTCCTAAAACAAGTGTTCACATTGTATTTCAACCAATGAGAAGAGGTTTAGTGGGAAGAGATTATATTTCATTGTTGGAGAGGTGCATCTTTGTTTTATTGGTGTGAACTGTGATGTTTGAACAAGAACCTTGCAAACTGTACTAATCTGTCTTATTGTTGTTATTAATTTAGGTGTTCATTAGATTAAGACAGCGCATGTAGTGAACAAATATGGCACCAATGGATGAGGCAACAAGTCACTCATATTCAAAGCTAAAAAAGAATATAAGTATATAAAAAAAATAATAATAATAAATAAATAAATAAATAAATAAATAAATTGTCAAGAGGTTACTTCCTCTAGAGATGCATTTTCTTAAGGGTCAATTATTTAAATAGCCCGGTCACTTTCTAGAAATGGACATAGCGACTGGCGACTTTAATCTGGGAGTGACATGTGGCGACCACCCAATCATTAAAGTGGTACTTGTGTCATAGCCTACTATGTGTACTTTTCAAGCGACTTTTTTACGACGACTTTTCGTGAATTAAGCGACTTTCTATTTTGTCTTTTTCCAGCCAAAAAGTCAAACTTCGAAAAATATTTTATTCTTTTTGCCCCTTCCCAATGTTGAGCGACTAACAGCTTGTATATTGAGCACTTTTTTTACCTTCAACCTTTTTGTACTTGTGTCATTACCTTTGTACTTTTCAATTTTTTTTACTTTTAACCTTTTTGTACTTTTCACATTTTTCTATTATTTTTTAAATACTTTTTAAAATACTTTATAAACATTTTTTTATTTCAAAATTTTGAGCAACTTAAAAAAAATTAACCTATACACACCACCACCATCTACCACACCATCCAAACACCACCACCATCCACCACACCATCGACACCACCATCATTTAAAAGGTTCCCATCATCACATAACAGTCGATATAATCTTGTATTTGTTTAATTGTTGTAATCTCGTTCAAACACCAAGCATCAAAATTATATCAACACTAGTATGATGTAATCTCGTTCCACAGGGATATCCTCATAAGCATCAAAATTATAACTTCAATGCATATAAGAAACATATAATAAACTACATTTGATCAATTCCATTCTTGTATTTGTTTAATTGTTCGCATTGTTTTCCTAGAAACTACGTCTATTGCATCTTTGACTTTTTAAATGCTCTTATTATTGATGGATGGTGGGATTGTGAGGGTAATTAACTTAAAGAAGTAGTTGATAATGATGAAGTCCTCATTCATCCTCCCACGTCTAATTAATTTTTGGTATGACAATATTTGTACTCGTTAATTTTGGTATGATAATAGTTGATAATGATGAAGCATCAAAATTACATCATACTAGTGGTGGTGGATGATGATGGATGTGTTTGGGGGTTAACGGGGTGTTTTTTTTTAAAAAATCTCTTAAACAAAATATAGTAGCTTAAATAAATAGGTATTTATAAAGTATTTTAAAAAGTATTTAAAAAATAATAGAAAAAAGTGAAAAATACAAAAATGTTAAAAGTAAAAAAAGTTGAAAAGTACAAATGTAATGACACAAGTATAAAAAGGTGAAAAGTAAAAAAAGTCGCTCAACATTGGGGAAGGGGCAAAAAGAATAAAATAAAATTTTGCGAAGTTTGACTTTTTGGCTAGAAAAAGACAAAATAAAAAGTCGTTTAATTTACGAAAAGTTGCTAAAAAAAGTCGCTTGAAAAGTACACCAAGTACCACTTTAATAGTTGGGCGGTTGCCACATGTCATTCCGAGATTAAAGTCGCCGATCGCTAGGGTCCAATACGTCCTGGCTAATCTATTTAATTAATTGCCCCTTTTCGTAATGTAGTACTCCGTATTTGTCTTAAGGTCCAAGTGTCCAACCATGCTACCGTATATGTCTCTTTCATGGAAGAAAAATACAGTATCAATTTGTATTTGTTGACTATGAAAAGTCAACAATCCATTTATATAGAGACTGTGTCTATATATGTAACCTTAATGCTCATGTATACATAACAATTTGACACTAATCCTAACAGTTACGAACCAGAATCTTCTATATCCATGGAGTTGTTAGAACCTTGCCGTCGGCTGACCTTGTATGAGATTCAGCAGGCAACTAATAACTTTGACGAGTCATTGGTAATAGCACATGGTGGGTTTGGCAAAGTTTACAAAGGAACCATCTCTAATGGTGAGAGTCATTTGGTTGTTGCCATTAAGCGGCTTGATTCAACTTCTAATCAAGGAGCAGAAGAGTTTTGGGCAGAAGTTGAGATGCTATCTAAGTTAAGGCACTGTCACCTGGTCTCTTTGATTGGTTATTGCAATGATCTGAATGAGATGATACTTGTATACGAGTATATGCCCCGTGGAACCCTTGAAGACCATCTCCACAAACGTCTATATTCTCTACCTTGGATAACAAGACTCAAAATATGGGCAGCTCGTGGGTTAGACTATCTTCACACGGGTACGGGTATTAAGCATGGTGTTATACATCGCGATGTCAAGAGTTCTAACATATTGTTACTGAACAATTGGGAAGCAAAGATTTCGGACTTTGGGTTGTCCAAAATATGCCCAAAAAATCAGCAGTCCACTTATGTTAATACTACTGTAAAAGGCACATTTGGATATCTTGATCCTAATTACTTTTACACAGGTAAGTTAACCAGAAAATCTGATGTGTATGCTTTTGGGGTGGTATTGTTAGAAGTCTTGTGCGGGAAACAAGCGGTAGACGGAAGTCTTGATGAGGAGCAATGGAGTTTGGCAATATGGGCTCAAGACTCAATTAAAGAAGGTAAGCTAAAGCAAATTGTTGATTCCAAATTAAGGGGGAGTATATCTTCTAAATGTTTGAAGGAGTTTGCACGGATAGCGAACCGATGCTTGCATAGCCATCTGAAGCAGCGTCCTACGATGGCCGAGCTTGTTGTGGGACTTGAGTCTGTGCTAACCTTACAGGAGAAAGCCAACAGTACATTGCAGCGTGCAGGAGGCATGTCAATATTTCGTAGGAAGGTACCTTTGATTGTCTCTCCATCCAATGCGGAAAACTTAGGTATCGTATTCTCTTCAATCTAATTCTTTGTGATTAAATTGTTAGACCTATGGGACAGGTTTGATGGAAATCGATAATCTGCATGGATTACCTCTTTAGCTTTGCAATACACAAGAAATAGCAACTATTTTTGTATATTAACCATTCTTCTATCATCCTCATATCTAAGAACTTGTGTTGAAATTGTAGCTCAAGATAGAAGTTTAAACACCATGGAGTTATACCTTGATTGTATCCAAGGTGAAAACCACACATTGCATCGGTTTGATTTCGATACTATCAACATTGCAACTGAAAAGTTCTCTGAAGCTAATAAATTTGTAGATCACGGATATGGTTCAATCTACAAGGTATCTTTCTTTAGGTTGTCGGCAGATACTTCATACTAGTCACGAACAACTTTGCTCCAAAATCAGATTATAGCTACAGATTTCAAGATTACCATGCCTAGTAACCAACTTTCAGTTTCTATCATTTATAGCTTTCTTTTTACCTATTTATCATGTATCAGATCACCTTTTACTATTTATCACGTAAAGGGGTTAAATCAAATTATCAGAACCGCCATGTCATGATTTAGGAGGTTCCTAGGTAGCAACTTGCTAATTGCAATGAAATTTGGTCGGTATTTCTGATAAATGATATTTATAGAATTATGATGATAGAATCAGTAATTAAAGCAAAGTAAGTTGTTCTTTTATGCAGACAGCCCTTTTTATATTTTTCTGCTTATCAACTAGAAACTACAACTTGGTTTCTGATATCAGGGAAGACTACAAAATGGACAAGATATAGCAGTCACTTTACCATTTTCTAATGAATATAAGAGATATAAAATGCATGAAGCATCAATGCTGGTTAAGCTTGAGCATGAGAATATGATCAAGCTGCTTGGATATTGTATTAAAGGAACAAATGTGTTCCTCGTCTCTGAGCTAGCACATCATTTAAGCCTTGATAGCTTAATATTTGGTATGAATATTATTTTGAAATGTACATCTCATGCTTAATATCAACCCTCCTATATCTAAACATTATGAAACTTGACAGGATTGTATATTGACAAAAATTGGTTTTGTGATATGTGTTATAGATCCTATGTGCGATCTTTTGGACTGGAGTAAACGCTACAAAATAATTCTAGGTGTTGCTAGGGTACTTGTATACCTTCACAAGGATGCTCCCACTACGATCATACATGGTCATTTAACATCCGAAAGCATTCTTTTAGATAAGAGTTTTTACCCAAAACTGTCACGTTTTGGGTTAGCAATGGAAATTAACGAAATTGACTGCATTCCCGTTGATCTGGATGGTCGGACCATGTAAGTACAAATTTGGTCTTAAAAGTTTTTCATCCCGCCATTAGGATGCTTTGTTCCTATATTTTCATTCATGGTGACTAATACCTGCACATCAGCTCATATGACAGGGGATACACTGCACCGGAGTGTCTAATGCAATTCAATCTGTTAACAATGTCAGATGTCTTCGATTTTGGTGTGGTGGTTTTGGAAACTCTAATCGGGCGTAAAATATCTAGTTACTTCCAACTTGACAGACAGTTGGTAGAATATGTAAGTGTGATTTGATCCTAGATGCATTCCTGCCCTTTCAAATCAAATCCAGTACTTCCTAAACACATAATTGACAATGTTATAAATATCAATTTCAACCCGATATTCATTAAACTTGCAGCAAACATATAAAATTCCATTATTAGTTCATGCGCAATAGTATGGTTTTAGCAGTAATGTAAAAAGAACTTCTTTGAATCAAATTGAAGGGAGTATAGTTATAGACATGTTGAACTGTTGTAGGTCCAGAGAAATTGGTTGGAAGGAACATCGTCAAATATAATTGATCCCAGAATTGATGTCGATTCAAGTTCCATGACCAAATACCTTGAGATTGGGTTGTTGTGTGTTCAAGACGATCCAGTTGATAGGCCAACAATGGAGGAAATTGTTGCCATGTTGCTTGGAAACTCATCTGTTACTCTCCCTGTGACGAAAATGCTAGAAAAGATGACAGGAGGAGAGCATTCAACATGTATTACTGAAATGCCAGTTGACGATTTTGATACCAGTGCAGTTGAAGAGTTTATATCTGATTTATGCCCGAGATAGTGCATTCTTAAAATACCATACACGTGGTTAATTTCGTTTGGTAAGAGTCCAGTGCTCTTTTTTACCACGATCCTGTATCAGACGATCCCCATTGATTTTGATTGGTAGAGTCTAGTAATACTATACAAGTGCAGGTGAAGATAGCTGGAATTATTATTTTTTATTTATTTATTTATTGGAAATCACAATCAAAGACCAACTTTTTCTGGTTTGGTTCTTTATAAATTAAACATAACCCAAATAGACCCACTTTTACACAAATGGGTTGAAATTGCGATCTCTATTCAATGTTTGTGTACTTTGCACTATCATTTTTTCATTGAGTTTTCTCAATCAAAGTATACTGTAATTGTTGATGTATAGGCCTCTAAGCCGTAGAAGCAGCAGCAGTTGCACTTCACCGCCATCTCCTCGTCTGAGCATATATTAGGCATAAATTTGTAGTATGACTGTGTTATCGTTCTGTTAATATCATGGAATATATCTGATGATAGAAGCTGTGTTGATTAATCTAAGAGTTAACTACATTTTTAGTGGGAGACTTTGTACGTGTTGTCAGTTTCTTCTACTCACTGAATTGTTATGTGTGTTAGAAATATGTCCTATCCATTATAATATTAGACTTCCTTTTTTTCGAACAGCAATTTGATTAAAAACTAGCAAGGAGCTAGAAAAACATAGTTTCAAAGTGGAGAATAGAGTGTTACAAGGATTGCAAAACCACTCTATCCAATTAAGGGAACAATTCTTAAGTCCGCTAGAAATCCAAGTGTAAGAGTAATGTTTGATGTCGTTGAGGATTAGATCCTTATTCGGATGCTTGGAAGCAAAGACCAATTCATTTCTTGCACGCCAAAGGAACCAGAGGGTTGTGTGAATCACTGCATTAAAACAGCCTATCAGGTTGGGTGTGAGATGAACATGATCAACAAGGGAGAACAATTCATTGATGGTTGAGAAGTTAGCATTGGAGAGATTCCACCATCTTAAGACGTCTAACCAAACTTGTTTTGCAATGCGGCAGTGAATGAATAGGTGTTCTTCCGTCTCTAAATCATCATCACAAAGAGGGCAACGAACCGAGTGAAGGTCAATACCTCTCAAGTCAAGGTTGATTTTTGTCGGGAGTCTCCCTTTGGCGATCCTCCAAGAAGCTATATTGACTTTGATAGGAACTAACTTGTTCCATCTTGGATGATTTTGATCCAAAGCGATAGTAGTATTAGTAATGTGAGTCCTCAAACCTTTGACCGAAAAGCTTCTTGTATCATCAATAATACACTCCCAAATGTCACAGGAGGGCGAAAGAACCAAATTAGACAGCATGTTTGAAATATCCACAATCTCAGCTTGCTCAATATTGGATCTAATAGGCCTTGTCCATGCCCAAGTAAAGTGGAGATTAGGGGGTAAAATGTTGCTGGAATGGACAGGGGTGTTAGGGCTTGCATCGCTTGGTCCATTAGTAGTATCAGGAACCCGATCACAAACCAAGCAATTCGGTTGATTGTCTAACCGAAAAATGTGAGGGAAAGTTTCTTTTAGAGTAGGACCGCCCAACCAATTATCCAACCAAAAACGTGTAGACTCCCCGTTACCAATCTTTTTCTTGAAGATCAAGGGCAAGTTAATCCCATAGTCATTGAGAAGGTCATCCTTAAGCTTAGCAATTCGATACCATGGACCTGATTTACTTCGAATCAAGGATGTATCATGTAGACCTCCTTGAGGACCATGAATGGAGCGAATAACTTTGCACCATAAGGCATTATCTTCAATCAAGAATCTCCACCACCATTTGGCCAACAAAGCTTGGTTGCTTACTACTAAGCTACCAATTCCGAGACCACCTTGTTTAGGAGAAGAGATGACCTTATCCCAAGCAATCCAAGGAATTTTATAAGAATCCGAAGACCCACCCCAAAAGAATTTCCTACGGATACCTTCAAGCTTATTAATAACCGTTTTAGGTGCCTTAAAAATAGAAAAGTAATACACCCCCAAACTTCCCAAGACGGATTTGCATAAGGTTAAACAATCACCAAATGAGAGGGTTCTTGCTTTCCAACTAGATAAACGCTGATGAAATCGATCAATTAGGGGGTCCCACTTTGCACATCTTGCCATGTTGGCGCCAATGGGAAGACCCAAGTAAGTACACGGGAAATGAGAAGGAACACACCCGATAGCGGTAGCAAAAGAGTTGAGCTCAAGTTGGGAGGTACCAATGCCAAAGAGTTTACTCTTGTTGAAGTTAACTTTGAGGCCGGATGCTAGATGGAAGCAAGTGAGGATTCTAGACAAGTTCTCAATATTAGGCTTAGACCAATCACCCAATATAAGTGCATCATCCGCAAATTGGAGGTGAGAAACATGGACCTTATCAACTCCTACTTCTACTCCATGGAAGAAGTTTTTATTTTTAGCTTCAATAAAGGCTACATTAAGAGCCTCGATTGCTAAAATGAAAAGAAGTGGAGAAAGTGGGTCACCTTGGCGAAGACCACGATGTAACTTAAACTATGAAGTAGGTGACCCATTAATGAGAACCGAAGCGAATGCCGAATCAAGGCAAGAATGGATCCATTTCCTCCACTTATGGCTAAATCCCATTTGAGACATAGTAGAATCCAAGAATGACCAATTTAAGGTATCAAAGGCCTTCTCAAAGTCTACTTTGAGCATGAAAAGCTTTTTTTTCTTCAATTTAACCCAAGAAATAATTTCATCTACCATGAGTGGCCCATCAATTATTTGGCGACCCTTGATAAAGGCCATTTGAACTTCACCAACAACTGATGAAATGACATTAGCAAGCCAGTTTGCAAGAACTTTTGCAATGATCTTATATTGGCAACCGATTAGACTAATTGGTCTAAAGTCACCAATAACAATCGGGTCATCAACTTTAGGCACAAGAGTGAAAAAGGAGGAATTACAACCTCTTGGGATGCAAGCCGTGGTCTCGAATTCTTTAACAAACGAAAGGATGTCTCCACCAATAACATCCCAATACTTCTTGAAAAGCTTAAATGTAAACCCATCCGGACCGGGGTCTTTATCACTACCACAATTCCAAACCGCATCTTTTATTTCGTCATCACTAAAAGGTTGATCAAGGTATGACGAATCACTTGAAGAGATTTGCTTGAAGAGGTTACTCGAAAAGCTTGGCCTTGGAGTGTGATCCTTACTGAATTTTAATTCAAAAGAGTGTAAGACATGACTTTTGATGCAAGTCGGATCTGTTACCCAAGACCCTTGAATATAGGCCATTGATTCTAGAGCGATTTATCTTGTTATTGATTATCCCATTGAAGAAACATGAATTTTCATCGCCTTCTAGAGCCCATTTAGACTTAGATTTTTGTCTTAGGTCCTTAGCCTTGCCATCTTCCAAAGTACCTAGATCTTTAACCAACATAGCCCTGGTAATTACCTCATCAGAAGTAAGAGGACCAATTTCAGCTTTGATGTCAATGGAGGAAATTTTTTTCTCGAAGCGAGGTAGCAGAGGCTGTTTCAAAGGAGTTTACCTCTTTTCTCCAATCCTTGAGATTCGATTTAAGTAACTGGAGTTTCTTTTTAAAGACAGTGGCCTTAGTAGAATTAACCCATGAACCCGAAGAGGACCAAGAGTTACAAAGAACGGATTCAAAGTCTTTATTGAGCATCCAACTATTGTAAAACTTAAACGGCACTGGTCCATAATCGAAAATAGAATTTTGGAGGAGAATTGGAGAGTGGTCAGAGAATTCCCTTACCAAAGCAAGAATGTGTGAGGAAGGCCAATTATCCAAAAATTGGTGTGACACGAGGAAACGATCCAACTTACTTAGCTTGGATCCTTGATTGTTTATACGCGTGAATCGCATGCCGCCTAGAGGAAGATCAGTGAGCCCATAATCTGATATGAATTTATTAAAGAGTGAAGCGTCCCTTCGACAAAAATTTGTACCCATTCGTTTGGACTCATTTCGGACTTCGTTGAAGTCACCAAAAATAATGGAGAGTGAGTTATGTTGAGTAATGAGATTGTTAATGGTGGACCAAAGGTGTTTCTTTTTGTGGAAACACTGAGGCGCATAAACAACAATAATAGTACAAGGGCTGTCTAAGGGTCTCCATGTTCCCGTAACTGCAAGATAACCATCTCCCTCCATAACATCGGCCATGGTGAACCATAATGTGTCCCAAATGGCAATTATACCGCTTGATTTACCGTCTGATTTCTTAAAAGCATACCCAAACGAGGTATTCCCCCACAATGATTGAATAAGAAATTGATCTACATTTATCGACATTGATTCTTGAAGGCCTAGGAATTTAACTTTGTGGTCGATACAAAGTCTTTTAACCCATCTTTTTTTATGATCCTCCCCTAGGCCCCGCACATTTAAGGAAAGAAAATTCATAAATTACCTTTGAATTCTCCTTGAGTTAAAACATCAGCCACAGCAATGTCTTTGTCCCTCATGTCGAAACCAATCTCATTTCCCAAATGTATAATACGATCAACTTCATTGGAACCCGCGGTTGCTGAAGAACATGGTTTAGAAAGGATTCTGATATTGCAGCTTCTTATCAGTGAGAGGGAGTCGGTGACCCCTGCCATATCAGATGATGATCTTGCGGTGCGATGTGTTGTTTGTGAGGTGGTTTTGCTTTTACTCTTGTTATCCCTCCCCTTACTCACATTTGAGTTAATGCCTTTAATCGAATCCAGGGGCGGAGCCAATAGGGTAGCGGGCAGGTGCTCAGCCCCCCCCCCCCCCCCCCCCCAACCGCCCTAACTTCTCCGGCTTATAGTTTGAATTTCACTATTTCAGGCCACGTTTCATGACTTTCATGTAGTTTGGCACCTGCTGTTAAATAACCAGATATGGTTTACGTATATTTTTCTTCTTCCATGGACGAGAGAAATAGTTATTATTTAATGTTTAGAAAAACACGGCTGACGGCTGGGTTTGTTTCTATGGGGAAGAAGAACACAATGGCCACATACGTGTTGAACAAAGAGATTATTTAATGTATTTGACTATTTGTGACCCTATCTAAATGTACATTTTAGTCTATGCCCTTTCAGTTTAAACATTGACTATATTAGCCCCAATCTTAAATATGATGTTGAAAATGATTTGGTTAAAGACACAACAAGCCCAATGACCCAAAATATATATGTTTTGTGCAGTCAGCCACCCTCAACTCACGTTACAATTGTATCTTTTCCTTGGCAAAATCAAAATCAAACTAACTCTCAAATTTAAATTTCTAGTCATCTCGTGATAAGTCATTATTTAGTACTCCCAACGTCTCAAAATAAATGTCAGGTTTGCGTTATATAAGAAATATCGATGTCTGTCAATCGTTATTGCTATCGTTAAAAAAAATTCAGCCCCCCTTAACCCAAAATCCTGGCTCCGCCCCTGATCGAATCGATAAGCCTTAGAGAAGCGAATCTTTTTGTTCTTTTACGATGATGGTGAACAAGGGAAGATGGAGCTAGGGGGACAGACTTACCTCTTCTTGAGTATTTGATAGAGTGAAGTTGTTATAATGGGTTTTGTTGGTTGAGGCCTAATAGATGATTGAGGGTTGTTAGATGAGTTTAATGGGCTAGTGGGTTTTACACAATTTGGGCTTGAATTGGTGGGTGTGGATCCACAAGTCTTTTTACTAATTAGGGTTTCTAGGGAATCTTGTTTGGTATTTGACTTCACGTGTGTGGCATAGTTATCTTTTTCTGCAACTTTGGCAGGTGTTTTTTCACGAGGTGTGTCAGACATGGGAGAGAGGTTATTGACGTTGACTTCACACCCTATAGGTGAGGACGACCCTTCCTCAGAACAGTCCACTGTTGCTTTCGCCATGTTTCTGTCACCACCAGTACTTTCCATAAATGGGATTCCGTTTGAAAATGTTTGTGGGATGAAGCCACCACCTGTTTCATGACCGTTATTCCCATCACCATGGTCATCATCGCTATTATCTTCGCTGGAGTCTGCTCCGTCATCAAACAAGGTTTGGGTTTTGTTATTTGGTTTAGTTGATGAGGTATGACTATCGTCCGATGGAGAAAGAAAGAAATAGCCATTAAAGAGTGAGTCGATATCGCCGTCACTTTCCTGAACACGTATCGGGAAAAGTTAGTTGCCAATCGGAATTTTAAGAGACTCCATAATAAAATCAACCCGTTTGGTGAGAATACAAACTTTCCCAAAGGACCTGTTGAATTGCCTATGGCAACACTCATCGGGGATAAGGATTTTTCCCAAAAGTTCCGCAATGGCCGAGAAGGATTCGGTGCCCCAAAGTTGTGGTGGGAGGCCATAGATTGTCAACCATGTTATACGGTCAGTGATTCGGGTGTTATTGTTCCAGGGTTTGAGGGATTTAAAATGTGTTAGGAGGATCGGGTTGTTTAAGGCATTGCTTGAGGTTGTACTGTCTTGAAACAAGATGAGAAGGTGAAGCCCACCTAATTACTTGATACTAAAGTCAGTGAAACCTTGATCAAGAAGGATATTGTGGGTAATGGCAGCACCTTCAAATGATTTAAGCTCACATATGACAGAAGATAGTGGGGGATTGATTGGTGTGGTTGGGAAGGAGAGGTATGGGTTGGGAGGTGGTGGTGGTGGTGTTGGTCGGAGGTTATTAGGAGGAGGCGATGGTGGGTGGCGAGTGTTGGAGGGTGGAGGTGGGGTGTGATGGTCTGAGTTCCGAAGGGTGTTGGCATATGAAGGTTTAGTGATGTTGAAAGCACCAGAGGGTTTACGATATGGGTTAGGTAGTTGTGCTTTGGTTTCGTTAAGTTTACGGTATGATTGAGGTGCAGTAGGTTGACGTTGAAATTTGGCAATGTAACATATCAGTTTTTGAGACCCCAAACATATGTTGTTAAGAACTTTCTCAAAAGCCAGTTGGTCTTTGATTCCGAGAAACCTACAAAACCCAAATCTTTTCCCAGAACTGTTTATTTTCATTGGAATGAACACATCATCAGCGTAGCCATATCGGGCAAACACTTCCTTCATGATGATATGGTTCCAGTTGGTAGGGAAGTTCGTGAAATAGTAGGTGGTTGATTGGAGGTTGTTGTATGTGTTAGGGAAGGCAGATTTGTGTTCGCCATGATTTTACACCTCAGGGCCACTATTATAGCTAATAGTGATTTTACACCAAAGTTCCACTATTAACGTGCAAGTAGATTTTACACCTCAGGGCCGGTCTGGCGGAGCAGGAAATAAAATCAAAAATCAATAATTGCAAACTGAAGACCTGAATATCAGCATATGATATATGAGTAATGTTGGTTGTTGTAAGCCCAGAACAGGGTGAAGATAATCAATAGCCTAACTACGTACCAATGAATGGTTACCGGATATCACTTGGAATCGTGTTATCACTTTCCAAAGTAAACTATTCGACCCTAATGCTTGGGTATCACGAATATCTACTTGGGATAAGACCAAATGTGTTAGTGATTTAGGCACAAAACAATAAACCTTGCGCATCCAAGTGTTTATGTTTTCTGTTTCGTATATCTCATGCATGATTTGATCTTCCTATTTATAGGAAAATACTCATAGCTAGTCAAATGGAATTATGAGGATTAATCGGCCCATTAATCGCCTCATAATTATCCCCATTATAGCTAATAGTGGTTACACGACCAATTAAACGTGGTCATTAAATGCAGTTATGACTGCCTCTTGAATAGGTCAAAGCCGTTACAAGTTAACCTCCAGCAGAGTCCAGGTTCACTTATCAGAAACACTCATCAGCATGTTGCTGATGGTTTCAGTCTCTGATGGACACCACTCACTGATGAGCATTCACTTTCTGATGAGAATTGCTCACTGATGAGATAACTCACCGAAGGACTAAACCTTCTGATGAGTTACTCCCTGATGGGTACATCAGAAACATCAAACCACTTATCAGAGTCAGGGTAGGAACCCGATGGGTGTACACTCCGTACCTCCAAACCCATTACCAGGTGTGAACTGATCCCCCTCAAGTGCACTAAATTTTCCAACAAGTAATTCAGAGTTGTGCATGTCGTTTATTGGTGTGAACTGTGAAGTTTGAAACAGAGCCTTTTAACTGTACTAATCTGTGTCTCCTAGTTGTAATTGATTTAAGGGTTTAGTAGATTGAGTGTATAAAGTGAAAACATATGGAAATAATATATTAAGCAACAATTTATTCACATCCAAAGCTTAAAAAGAATAACCATCCTTATAATTTTTTGAATAAGAAAAAAGAAAAGCTGTTGTTACCGCTTATAGAGACATTTGATTTCCTGTGCATTTCTTAATTTCGTAGAAACTGCGCGTGTCTTTTGAACACCAATAATATTTAGGTCTAGTAGACCCCTGAAGTAGTATTCTTCTTAAGGTCCAAGTATTCAACCATGCTACCTTACATGTCTCTTTCATGGAAGAAAAATATCAGTTTGTATATGTTGACTATAAACAAGTCAACAATCCATTTATGTAATGACTCCAGTTTATATATGTAACCTTAATGATCATGTACATTAACATACCATTTTGAATCTAATTCTTATTCATTACTACTATAAATAACTTTGTTGCCTTCTAACAGTCACGAGGCTAGATCTTTTGTATCCTTGGAGTTGTCAGAACCTTGCTGCCGGCTTACATTTTATGAGATTCAGCAGGCAACTAATTACTTTGATGAGTCATTGGTAATAGGGCGTGGTGGCTTTGGCAAAGTTTACAAAGGAACCATCTCTGATGACGAAAGGTGTTTGGTTGTTGCCATTAAGCGGCTGGATTCAACTTCTAATCAAGGAGCAGAGGAGTTTTGGGCAGAAGTTGAGATGCTATCTAAGTTAAGGCACTGTCACTTGGTGTCTTTGATTGGTTATTGTAATGATGGTCAAGAAATGATCCTTATTTATGAATATATGCGCCATGGAACCTTTGAAGATCATCTTCACAAACGTGCAACTTTTCTGCCATGGGTGACACGAATCAAAATATGATTAGGAGCCGCTCGTGGCCTAGATTACTTTCACACGGGTAATGGTATTACGCATGGTGTTATACATCGTGATATCAAGAGCTCAAATATATTGCTAGATAGCAGTTGGGCTGCTAAGATTTCGGACTTTGGGATGACCAAAATATGCCCAATAAATCAGTAGTCCACTTACGTCAACACTGTTGTAAAAGGAACATTTGGATACCTTGATCCGGATTACTTTTACACAGGTAAGCTCACCAGAAAATCAGATGTGTATGCCTTTGGGGTTGTACTATTTGAAGTCTTGTGTGGGAAACAAGCAGTGGATGGAAGTCTTGATGAGGAGAAATGGGGTCTGGCAAGATGGGCACAAAACTATGTTAAAGAAGGTAGAGTGAAGCAAATTTTCGATTCTAGAATAAGGGAGAGAATATCCCCTAAATGCTTAAAGGAGTTTGCATGGATAGCAGACCGGTGTTTGCATACCCATCCTAAGCACCGTCCTACAATGGCTGAGGTTGTGTTTGGATTAGAGTCTATCTTAGCCTCACAAGAGAAAGCCAACACTACATGGCAGCCTGCAAGAGGCGTCACCGTATTTTGTAGGAAGGTACTGATGTTTTTCTATACATCCAACGGGAAAAACTCAGGTATCATGTTCTCTTCTAGTTTTTCATATTTGATTTACAACCATATCCATGGTGGCCTAGTGGTAAGGCGCCTCGAAGGTCTCATAAGAGACCATGGTTCAAACCTCGTTAGGTTTGTGATGGCCAGAGAAGAGTCCCGAAACAGCCACAAGAATACCGGTTAGACCGCGTACATCAGAACCAATAAGGCTCGACTTTCCTCGAGTGGCCTGAATAGCGATATCTTTGTGTTTACCCGTTTATTTACCTCTTAAATTTTGCAAGTCCCCAAGTATTAGTAGAAAACAATGTGCCATTAAGATAGATTTTAAATAAATGAAAAATAATTACAAAAAAAAAAAAAAAAAAAAAAAAAAAAAAAAAAAAAAAAAAAAAAAAAAGATTAGTATGCCATACCATTCTTTTTGTTGGAATATGAAAACTAATTATCATATAATAAACATATAAACATCATGAGTACGCAGCGGATATAGATCATATAGTGGAAACAATTAACCTAAAAGAAAACATACCTTGTTAGCTTCCTAACGATTCAAGAACAAGAAACCAATAAACCCTAAACTAGGGTTTACAAAAATCGACCCTTTATGGGAATCAATCACCTCACCACCAAAAATCCAAGATGGATTTCTCTACGATCTCACACACACGTATTGGTAGCGATTCAATTAGAATGCTAGTTCTTGGATTATAATAACTAACTTATCACTTTAGTTCCGTTCAAAGTCAAACGCATAAACCCTTGGGTTTATGTAATTCAATCGACAAAGACAAAAGAGGGAGAGAGAAGAGAAGATTAGCTAGTTAGGGTTTTCCAAGAGATACCAACTAATGAACAAAGGGTTTGTTTATATAGTGGGATATCTACACTTGGATTCCCTTTGGGAACCCCTAATCGGCCGAGTATATGGATAAGGAGGGGATTCTAGAGCCTTCTCCTTATCTAATTACACTTTAGTCCTCCAACTTAACATTTAACGTCCGTTAACTAACTTTCGTTAAGTAACGTTTAACTAACGACCATTAGTTATTATTGTGATTTAATAATTAATATATTACTATAATATATAAATTATATTAAACTGAATCTCATACGTAACGCGTGCGATCCTGTAGGCTTTAATACATTACGGACATTCGTGATCGAAATATGTTCACAAACTAACAGCTCCCACTTGGACATGTTTCAATAAACGTAATGACATTGGTTAGCGTCTAGCAACACGCCAATGCCCCCAAAATTATTAGAGTGTGGTTTCATGAAGTACAACTAATGATTCATCATTATACTATGCTTTTGTTTCAAATACTATGTTAAATATGGATATGGATCTAAGTCATTCCATTATTTAACAATTCTATTTCTCGTTTTATCTAATTGATCAAGATTACAAAAATCATCGGGAGGTAATCCAGATCGCTTTTGGGTATGGCCATACAAACATCTGATCAACCCTACGAGGGGCCCAGTAGTATTATACTTCAAAACAAATTCGAAGGAACAAATTCTATCTTGACTATAAGTGTAATTCGTGAATTTCACAACAGTTATGAAAATAGTCCTTATAACTACTAGTTACGGATAGCGGTAGACTAGATTCAAGAAATGGGATCCACCCACGCCATTCTGGCTTGTGTCTCAAGTCTAAGGATAAATAATGTTATCATTCACATGATTTACTTAATGACAAAGATCCATAAAGTAGAATCATGTCAGTTGGGATAATCCGATATGCAATCATTTGAATATCATGTGAGTATGGTAGGACCTTCCTTCAATATACAAAGTATATTAACCAATCTCTCCGATTTTTCTTAATTCAACCATATTCCCATATGACTGATCGACAATGGACAATTTAGAAGAATTATAACTTATTCATGGATTTAAACATGCAAATATAGGATACAACTTATTATAGAATGAAAACAAACATATCAAGTACTTTAATTCATTATAAAATAATAATTGTTTAAACATCGCTTCTCCAAATACTAATCACAGATTTACATGAGACTATCGTCTAGGATAGTGTATGGCGCCTTTCATAACTCCTGGTTCATTGGCGATAGTAATTGCTCTAGAATTGCCGCAATACAAATCCATAGGTCTTTCATTTGAGGGCATAACACCAAGCCCTGAAATAAACTTACTAATCCAAACAAATTCCATCGCAGCTTCTGAAGTAGCTATGTACTCAGTTTCTGTTGCAGACATGGCAATAGTTGTTTGCTTGGTACTCTTCCAATCCACTGCTCCTTCATTGACGACAAAGACATAACCCGTATGAGACTTTGTATCATCTTTATCGGTCTGCCATCCCGCATCGCAGTAACCTGTCACTTCAAGCTCTGCATCAGGATTCCCACCATATACTAGAAACATATCTCTAGTAGCCCTTAAGTACTTGAGAATGTTCTTAACCCAGTCCAGTGACTATCACCTGGATTCTGTTGAAACCGGCTTGTAATATTCTGTGCAAATGCCACATCAGGTCTTGTGCATATCACTGCATACATGACAGATCTTACAGCCGAGGCATAAGGAACATTCTTCATGTGTGCCACCTCATCAGGTGTAGAAGCACATTGTTTACTATTTAAGCCAAGGTTTTCTTGCATTGGAAGATATCCCTTTTTGGAATTCTCCATCCTGAATTTATTCAAGATTTTGTCAATGTAAGGACTTTGACTTGGTCCAATCAACCGCCTAGATCTATCTCTGTAGATCTTGATTCCAAGAATATATGCTGCTTCTCCCAAATCCTTCATAGCAAAACATCTTCCAAGGTAGGATTTAACCTCTTGTAAACGTGGAATATGTTTTCCCATAATCAATATGTCATCAACATACAGGATAAGAAAAGTAACATTATTCCCACTAGCCTTATGGTATACACATGGCTCATCAAGATTTTGAGCAAAACCAAATTTCTTGATTTCCTCATCAAATCTTTTATTCCATTGCCTTGATGCTTGCTTTAACCAATAAATGGATCTTTTAAGCTTGCATACTCGCTTTGGAAATTGTGGATTCACAAACCCCTCAGGTTGCGCCATAAAGATGTCTTCTTCAAGGCGACCATTTAAGAAGTCAGTTTTGACATCCATCTGCCAAATCTCATAGTCATAGTATGTTGGGTCCCATCGGCTATTCATGCAACCATGAGAGATATGAACATCAGTTTTAGCAAGTGAGGAAAACTAATGAACATCAAAGTCTTGGAGGTAGGGTTTGCTTGAGAACGACACAGACATGCTAATAACACCATTTTCATTTTCACATATTATAAATCTTTATTAATTAATAAATCCACAAGATTTACAAAGAGTAGCCTACGGAAAACTACCCCGGTTTTTTGACAAATAAGAACTCTCCAAGATCAAACAAAAAAAGACTGCAAGCTGCTTTGTTGTTCCTAGGAGAGGAGGATTCTAACCATAATACTTTGTATTATTTTCTTTGTAGGAATCTCTACTTAACTTTGATTACGACCTCGGTTTATATAGGAAGGGAAATAGTGGTTGCATGTGGGTTGCATAGTAAGTTGTCCACTTGCTATAGATAGGCATGTGCCTAGTAAGCTAGTCTAAATCTTACTTTCGGCTCTTCCCGATTTGACAACTTAGAGTTCCAATGCCTGTTTCACGTATATCGATAAGTACTTGAGCTTATCTTCTTGTGTAATCTTCCCCTCTTCTCATTCTGAGGTTTAAGTTGTAATCAGAATCAAGTCTTCAGAGTCACAGAGACATTTGTAAGATCTCAGTGACTCTAGTGTTGCCTTTAGCTCCTTGTAACTTCACTCCCTAACTCCGCATCAGGTTATGAGCTTTCCTTCTTCAGTTGGTCTTCGACTTCCCTGAAGCCATTCAGGCGTTTTGAGCTTTATACAACACTCACTGATTTCTTTATCAGTGAGTCATCTTCTGAATAATAATCAGAGAGACATGTTCTCTGATAACTCTCATGGAGTATATCACTTCTAATGACTATCAGGTTCACTTTGATAGTTATGAAGTGACATATTCTCTGCTCGTTATAAAAATGTGTATAAAAACGTGTATATAAAAACGTGTGGATAAAAAGGTGTAACAAAATATGTGTATGAAAACGTGCGTATAAAAATGTGTATAAGTTTTAAAGATATTTAGAAAAAAAAAATTATAAGAAAAACTAATTTTGAGTTAAGTATAAACGGTCATTAGTATTAAGGACTAACGTTGAACAAACGTTCGTTAGCAAACGGAAAACACTAACAACAGTTAGTCTCAGGGACCAAACCTAATTACAGGTCACAACCATAGGGACCGAATCCGTTAAAAAAAGTTTAAGGATTATTTCCGTTAAACCCGACAGACCACATAGACCATTTATGAAATTAACTCTATATTAGACTATATAACGGCTCGTGATGCCACTGTTGGAATATACAAACTAATTATCATATAATAAACATATAAATATCATGAGTACGCAGCGGATATAGATCATATAGTGTAAACAATTAACCTAAAAGAAAACATACATTGTTAGCTTCCTTACGATTCAAGAACAAGAACAAGAAGCCAATAAACCCTAAATTAGGGTTTACAAAAATCGACACTTTATGGGAATCGATCACCTCGCCACCAAAAATCCAAGATGGATTTCTCTACGATCTCACACACACGTATTGGTAGCGATTCAATTAGAATGCTAGTTCTTGGATCACAATAACTAACTTATCACTTTAGTTTCGTTCAAAGTCATACACATAAACCCTTGGGTTTATGTAATTCGATCGACAAAGACAAAAGAGGGAGAGAGAAGAGAAGATTAGCTAGTTAAGGTTTTCCAAGAGATACCAACTAATGAACAAAGGGTTTGTTTATATAGTGGGATATCTTGGAGTCCAAGTTACACTTGGATTCCCTTTGGGAACCCCTAATCGGCCGAGTATATGGATAAGGAGGGGATCTGGATCCTTCTCCTTATCTAATTACACTTTAGTCCTCCAACTTAACATTTAACGTCCGTTAACTAACTTCCATTAAGTAACGTTTAACTAACGACCGTTAGTTAGTTACTATTGTGATTTAATAATTAATATATTACTATAATATATAAATTATATTAAATTGAATCTCATACGTAACGCGTGCGATCCCGTAGACTTTAATACAATACGGACATTCGTGATCGAAACATGTTCACAAACTAACAATTTTATCATTTGCGTATCTAATGACTTGTTTTTTGTTATGTGTAGATCAAGAAAGAAGTTTAAAATTATTGGAGTTACACTTTGATAGTATTCAAGGTGAAAATCCAATATTTAGTCGCTTTGATTTTAATACTATCAACATTGCTACCACGAATTTCTCCGACGCTAATATGGTCGATGATGGATATTATTCCATCATGTACAAGGTATCCATGTCATCTATGTTTCTATTGACATATTTCATATGGTTTTCTAGTTGTTAAAACTCCCAACTTGGTTTCTCTTTTCAGGGAAGGCTACAAAATGGACATGATATAGCAATTTCTAAACTGACTCGCAATCACCCAAGACATATTCAATACTATATGAATGAAGCATCAATACTTGTAAAGCTTGAACATGATAATTTGGTCCAGTTGGTTGGATATTGCATTAAAGGATCAGAAGTGTTCCTCATCTATGAGTTTGCCCATCATTCAAGACTCGATCGCTTAATATTTGGTATAACTTTTCTTTTTCAAACCATATTGCAACTCGTGGGAACTTGTGACAGATTTTAAGAGCAATTAATCACTGTTGATGATTTATATTCTAACAAACATATGTTATGTGATCTTTGTTTGTAGATCCTATGTGTACTCTTTTGGACTGGAATAAATGGTACAAAATAATACTAGGTATTGCTAGGGTACTTGTTTACCTTCACAAGCAGGCTCCCATTCGGATCATACATCGTAATATAAAACCTGGAAACATTCTCTTAGATGAAAGTTATTGCCCCAAACTGTCATTTTTTGGGATATCAAAGTGTTGTTTTTAATCAACGAGACTGACTGCGTTCATGTTGATGAAATTCGCGGGTAAGTACATAGCCATTTATTGAAATACTGTCATTTTTTTGTTCTGGTACTCATTTGTTGAAGTCCCTAACAAATTATGGTTTTCTAAAAAAATTCCAATGTTAAACTTTTAAAAAACAATGGAAAGAAGTAATCTAGTGAGATCTTATGCACTTATTTGACAGAGGATACATTGCACCAGAGGATTTTGTTGAAAATCTGGTGTCAATTAAGAGTGATGTCTATGGTTTTGGTATGTTGGTTTTGGAAACTATCAGTGGGCGTAGACCATATGAGTGCACTACCGGAACTTTTGAGAACCCTAAGCGTCAGGTAAGAATGATTAGATTCTATCATGGCAAACTTGTGCTTGTATGTATACTTTGAATTATAAAACTAGAATACTTCAAATATAATTACCAAAGAATATGGAATACGTATGTCCAAGATTGTTATAAGAGTAGTTGGTAACATGCATGTCAAATTTTTGTAGGTTGAAATAAATTGGATGGAAGGAACTTATTTAAAGATAATTGATCCAAGAATGGATGTCGATTCAAGTCTGATGAAAAGACTTGTCGATGTAGGGGTGTTTTGTACCCACTCTTATCCAGACGACAGGCCAATTATGGAGGAAGTTGTTGATATGCTGCTTACTGACAACTCGTCCCTTTTATTGAAAATGCGAGCAAACACTATACAAGGGTTTAAAAGGCAAGCAATTGAAAACTGGATGTGCCAAGCGAGATGGCTAATGAGTGATGATGTTGAAGAGCGTGGATGGCTAATGAGTGATGATGATTATGATACTGGTGCAGTTGAAGAGTTTATATCAGATTTATGCCCCAGGTAGCATTGCATTGGTACGATGCAGAGCGCGTATTTAACATCATACAGCCCATCGTTGATCACTCTGTGTATCAGTGTTCAAGATTTCAAACCATATGACCAAAAATGATAATTCTAATCCCATATAACTATTCTAACCTTGTATGTATCATCCTCGAATTACTTAATTAATCCATTTTGCTATACTTTTCTTAATCTAAACATTTTTCAAAACTTTACAACCTTTTCATATTTTATAATAAAACTCGATATTATACCACTCGTGCAACTGTCCAAGATATAGCGACATGAAGGAGAGTTTTGTCAGGGTGATGTGGAGATACCCATTATGTGAAACCAATTGGCTATAAAGATTCAGGATTGTAATGTCGTAGATATCATGGTGAAAAAAAAATCCACAAACTGAATAAAATATGATTTTAGGGACATGGAGATAACTGATCTTTTACATAAATTATCCCCTTTATATGTATTCACAGCAGTAAACAAAGCTTTTTTTAACATCAGAATGGAAGCACATTCACATTAAATATATTACAATTGGGTAAAGAGAGAAGGATTTTTCAAACAAATCTCTTTCTGTCTCTTCCCCCGTTATAGTTTAGTAATCCTAAGAAGACTTACAAAATTTATAGTCTTACAGGACAACCCAAAGTTTTTGGAAACAAAAGCAAACATAGAACAACACCAAATATAGTTATTGCAGGATGCTGACAAACCACCAAGCCATCGATGTGGTGGAAGATTTGTTCACCGGTAAACATCACTTCACTATTTTCATCAGTAAAAGTATCTCATCTTTCAACTTCCATTCCCAAGCACAACAGACATCAGATCCTGTTCAGATAAAAAAATACAAATTCAACAAAAATGTGACGTAAGTTTTTAGAAGAAATAAATGCTCAATGACAGCAATTTAAAAGTAATTACCCACAGATACATCCATCCAACACATACAACCATAAACTTCTGATATGAGGGGAAATTCCCAAACCCATTTATATACAATTCATGACGGCATTAACAAAATGGGCGGATTTGGGTTTGTTGGGTAAAGGGTCAAGACGAGTTTGGGTCAAAACTGGTTAAAATTTGTTGTTGGCAAATCAGGTTGAATAAATTAAAGTTCTATAATACTATGTCAACAGAAAACCAATCTAACTTTTTTAATTAAGCAATTTAGGAGCATTTTATAAATTTGAATACAGTTCAGATGAATTTCGACCCATTTGACCAGGTCACTAGTGTTCTTTAAAGTTAATACCTTTAGCTTAATCCATCTGACTCGTTTAAGATACAAGAATAACCAACATTGATCATTTAATTTTAAATATATCAAAATTTTCATCTCAACTAAAAAAGATAGACACTTCTTTTGAAGTTTTTTACTCAAAAGAAAAAATATGCAACAGTAATCAGTGAGAAAATGAGGTGGCTAACTTGAACAGATCCACCCATCCGAAAAACCTTGAAGAAAGTTAGGGATTCACTGTTTCTATGTTCGAATTCACGTTCCTTGCTGTATCAGCAAAATTTTGATTAAGAGGGGAAGCTAGCACATTTTATTGTGAGCTTTTTCCATTGAAATTTTTTTGTCAGTCCATCCTTATTAGATAAAGGAGCAGTTCTTTTTAAAGTAGAAGGATCAAACCGAATAAAATAAAAGGAACATAATCTAATATGTTTGATTATTAAAATTCTTGGATGAGCTTTAAGGTACATTTTACATCCCAATTACTTATGTAGCAATGAGGCCCTGCTTACATGTAAAAGACACTTAATCGGGGATCTAGCTCCGATATGAACTGATCAACTGTCTCTATATGATGGTTTTCCAATAATAATGCAACTGGAACATTAGTAATAGCCTAATCCTAATCTATAATTTGTGGTGATACCGGTTTTTTGGGAATAGGGAGAGTTAGAAAAGAATCACTAAGTAGCATGGCAAGGACATCTTCCATTGCTGGTCTGTCACTTGCATCTTCTTGAACACATAACAACCAAATGGGAATGAAGCTTCTTATGGATCTTGAATCTGCAACAATTCTAGGGTCAACGATACTTGAAGATGTTCCGTCCCACTAATTCATCCATGCCTGCAACAAATCGACAAGCATGTAGTTACATTCCCACCAGTCCACCATAAAGAACAACAAGATTATAAACGCGATAAAAACATATGTCATATCAAGTAAAAACATGCAAACATTTTGAGTGGGTCAAAACATGTATCATTTTATACTTTACCGGGGTAACCCTATACCCAAAAGAAAAACATGTATCATTTTATATGGGTCAAAACATGTATATTTTTAAACGGGTCAAAGTACGCCGTGTCCAATTGGGTTGACACAAAATACAACACTTTACAAACCTTTTAGTTTCTGCATTAATAGTTTACATTGAACGACTTTACTTAACCATTTGACCCGTTAAGATAAAGCATGACTTGACCGGCCCAGTCATTGATAGATGGGTCAACACTGCTCCTCCAAGTTAATCATCCATAAACATACTTACATATTGTACAAAGTTCTCGTTAGCTGTGGGAATGTCATTGTATTTTCTACATCCACTTATTGTTTTCAAAATTGACATGCCAAAACTAAAGACATCGGATTTAGTTGACACAGGACCATGATACATATCCGTATACTCTGGTGCTGTATATTCTCCGCCACGGCACATATAAGTGTATCAGTATATTAGAAAGAAAGAGACTAAAAGAAACAAACATGTCAGATGAATTTGCTTCAATATGCTGAGACCTTACAATAGAAGAATATTGATTGGGATGAGCATGAACTTACGATGTTTGAAGAATTATCTCTACATTAACAGAATCATTCTCGTTGTTCGCTAAACATCTTGCAAACCAAAAATCTGCAAGCTTGGGGTCCAAACTTACATCCAATAGAATGTTACTAGGTTTGACGTTACCATGTATGATCTGAATAGGAGCATATTTGTGAAGGTAAATGAGGACCCTAGCAACGCCTACAATTATTTTGTACCGCTCATTCCAATCCAAAAGAGTAGACATAGGATCTAGAAACATAGATCACAATATGCATGTTTGTCAAAGATTGATCCTTCAATATTAACAAGATTCGAAAGGGGACAGTGTAAAAACAAGCCACCCAACAATTATCTTTATCATTAATGTCAGCCAACTATAGAAAACTACTTTATAAGGCCACATTTCATGCATACCAAATCGACAGAAGAAAAAAAACAGGGTAGATCAAGATACAAACCTTTAAACTTCTTGGAAAATCCAAAACATATTTGTTTACTTTTGAAAATAAAGAATTAAGAAATTAAGAAATTAAAAACAAAAAAAGGGGAAAAAAATTTTTTTTTTTTTTTTTTTTTTTTTTTTTTTTTTAAGGGGAAAAAAATTTTTTAAATCTGCCATTCTTGTCAGAGTAAACACTTTTTTTTTTAAAAGAACGGCAACTATCTCACAAATTATACCTCACAACCATCTCACATGTCCTAAGTAAGACTTCCACAACGATTTGGTTGGAGAGTTTCTCATACAACTATGGGTACCATTGGAACACAAGCCCTTTTGGTTAGAGTAAACACTTATGTGGCTTTATAAAAGTATAATTGAAGGTTCAAATTTAGAAATGAAAATTCATACCAAATATTAAGCGATCCAGACTTGCATATGGTGCAAAGTCATAAACAATGAACATTGTTGTTCCTTTAATGCAATAGCCAAGCAACTGAATCAAATTCTGATGTTGAGACTTTACCAGTAACGACAATTCCCTTTTATATCCTTGGAATTCGGTATCTAAATAAGGCCATGAAAATGCTATTCCTAGTCCATTATGTAGCTTTCCCTGAAAACAGTAAATAATTATAAGTTGAAGTTTTCTCAACCTTGCAAAAACCTGAAAGAAAAAGAAAGTAGTAAAGATATGTGAATGTTATTACCTTATGCATGGAACCATATGGATGCTGTGACATTTTATTATCTGCAGAGAAGTTTTCAGTTGAAGTGCTGATAGTTTTAAAAGCAAACTGGTATAATACTTTGTGTTCACTTTGGATACTATCAAGGTATAACTCCAAAGATTTTAAACTTAAACTGCCAACTACAAAAACAACACATGTATTAAGCGTTTGAAAGAACTATGATATAACAGAATGGAAGAGAATAGAGATCAAGCATAATACCAAAGTTTACTTGGTTTAATACTTTGTGTTCACCTTGGATACTATTAAGGTATAACTCCAAAGGTTTTAAACTTACACCGCCAACTACAAAAACAACACATGTATTAAGCGTTTGAAAGAACTATGATATAATAGAATGGAAGAGAATAGAGATCAAGCATAATACCAAAGTTTTCTTGGTTAGATGGAAATAGAAACATCGGTATCTTTATACCAAATAGTGTCTTGGCTTGAGGGCACAATGCAGTGTTAGCTTTCTCCTGTAAGACTAGTATAGATTCAAGACTGACCATAACCTCGGCCATTGTTGGACGCTGCTTTGGATAGCTATGCAAACAACGCTCTGCAAGCCGTGCAAACTCCTTTAAACATTTAGGAAATATTCTCCCCTTTATGTTAGGATCAACAAATTTGCTTAAGCCTACCTTTTTTGATAGAATCTAGAGCCCAACTTGCTAAACCCCATCGCTCCTCGTCAAGACTTCTATCTACTGCTCGTTTACCACACAGAACTTCAAGTGGCATCATTCCAAATGCATACACGTTAGACTTTTGAGTCAGCCTACCAGTCTGAAAGTAATCTGGATCCAGATATCCAAATGTACCTTTCACCAAAGTGTTAACATAAGTAGATGGCTGATTCATTGGACCTATCTTTGACAACCCAAATTCAGAGATCTTAGCAGCCCAATTATTATGTAACAATATATTAGAACTCTTGATGTCACGATGTATAACTCCATGGTGTACGCCTGCACCTGTGTGTAGGTAATCTAACCCGCGAGCGGCCCCTATGCATATGTTAAGCCGTCTCACCCAGGTTAGAATAATTTGAAAGTTGTGAAGATGATCTTCGAGGGTCCCACGTGGCATATATTCATACACAAGTATCATCTCTTGCCTATCATTGCAATAACCAATCAATGAAACCAAGTGACAGTGCCTTAACTTATAAAGCATCTTAACTTCAGCCCAGAATTCGACTGCTCCTTGGTTAGAAGTTGAGTCCAACCGCTTAACATCAACAACTAAGAGACTTTCTCCATTGGTGATGGTTCCTTTGTAAACATTACCAAATCCCCCACGTCTGATTACCAGTGACTCATCAAAGTTTTGAGTTGCTAACTGAATCTCAGAAAATAAAAGCTCACGACATGGTTGTGGCGACTCTGAGAATGAAGAAGATCCGGTCTCGCGACTCGTAGGGAAAAACATGGTTATAGATGATAATTATTAGATAAATTTTATTAGCTTGAAAAGTCTAGTAGAGTAGTAGCTTATTCATAATTAAGCAAACATAAAATAATTGCACTAGGGTCATGGTATGAAAATGAACCTAGCTTATTCATAGTCAAGCATTCACACTAACATTTCTTCTTCCACGAAAGGAATATATGGGGCCAAAGCATGATTTGACGTTTAATGCGAGAAAAGTTTCATATAAGGACATTTCCCTACCATATTATTGACAAGAATAAACATTAAAAAAACATTAACCTTCACTCCTTTCACCTCATCTTTTTTAATTAAAACTTACTTTCAGCGTACGCTCTTTTTAAAAAATTATATATCTCAAAAACCGTAAACCGGTAACCTATAAAACTAATCTGTGATATATTTTGCTTGATATATCACTTGTGATATAACACTAATCTGTAAGTTAGAACACTCAACATGCTTTCGTAAAACGGGTATTAATATTTTTGTAGAACTCCAAATGACTCATGGATTTGGGCATTGAAAATTACGCATCCTTAGCTTTCCAACCATGTATCACACATAGTTTTGAACCGTCAAATCAATAGAGTTTATTCATAAAATTTGAGTGTTTGAACTTACTAATTTATGTCCGAGATAATGCATTCATAAAATACCATACACGTGGTTAATTTCGTTTGGTAAGAGTCCAATGTTCCTTTTTTTCCATGATCCTGTATCAGATGATCCCCCCGTAATTATTGTTAGAAAGTGACTTAAACTTTTAGGTTTGTTTCGTAAATTTGTCTTTGGATAGATATTAGTTTTTTGGTATGTTTTCTAATTTGAGTCGGTTTAGGATTTGGTAAGTTTAGGTCATTGGTTGCCTATAAATAGAGGCAAATGACATTAGTTTTCTTTGTACCTTTTGAATTAGTTTTTGGTTTGGTACCTTTGAATTTGATTTTGTATTTGGTTTGGTAATTTGAATAAAGCTTCCGCTTGTTTTGGATTTGTTTGTTTGAATTCCCTACAAGTGGTATCAGAGCTAGGTTGAAGATGAAAAAAAAAAAAAAGTTCGTATCTTCGATTGGAGTTGCTGTCGTTGGTTGAATTTGTCTTTTGAAAGGATTGTATCTTCAATCATGTTTTGGAATTATGGTTGTTGGGCTTTAGGATTGAATTTGGGCCTTCGATTGAATTTGGCAAATTGAGCTTGTTTAAATATGTTTGACATCAGTATTTGTTTTGAGTATGATCAGGCCTCGTTAACTTGGATTAATTTGTTCGATGGAATAGGAATTTAGTTGATCGACTTTTTTATGTTCATGGTTATGCTAGTAGAATATTCGTATCTTGGAATTTGAGATTGGTTTTCGGCTATTTGAAAATTGATTTGCTTAGTGACTTAATCATGGGCTAATCGTTTGGATTTTTGATGGATTTATTAGAATTTTAATTTGGTTTTGGTTTGTTTGTTTTTTATAGGGAGTATAATAGTATTGATTTGTTTGGCTTTGTGAGTGATTGATTTGAAGACTAACCTATGATAGGTTCTTTGGTTTATTTGAATTTGTATTTGAATTTGGACCGTAATCCGTATTATATAAGTAGGTCATTAGAATTATTATCAGTATCATACTTGAGGCAATTGAATTATTAAAGCCCGTTCGTCAAGTTATTTACTAACTTGATAATAAGTTTGAAGTTGGACCGTAATACTTATTGATAAGTGGGTCGTTAGAATATGTATTTGAATTTGTTTGATACTTGGATAATAAGTTTGAAGTTGGACCGTAATACTTATTGATAAGTGGGTCATTAGAATTTAAATTTGGCATTTGGAATTTGAAGATCGATTTGGTGTTTGAAGACTTGGTTTAAGTCGTTTGAATTTTGTTCGATCATTAGAAATTTGTTAGTTTGAAATTTTGGATCTTCTTTTGTCGGGCTTTTGAAGTTTGTTGTCCGAATTTGATTGACTTTGTTGAAGATCGTTTGAGCTGATTTGTTTGTTTGGTTGACCGAGTTTGAATTTGTCAGTTAATGTTTGATTGTTCGTTTTTGAAGATTATCGGCGTTTGTATTTGTTCGGTTTGTTTTGGATCGTTTTTGGGAATCGATCGTTCGTTTTGAATTAGGCTAGTATCTCTAGCGTTTGAAATTTGGAATTTGGAAATTTGAATTTGAAGACGAAAGATTCGTTTGGTTTGAAGTTTCGAGCGGAGTTGAAGTCACGGTGGAGATTGTTAGAAAGTGACTTAAACTTTTGGGTTTGTTTCGTAAATTTTTCTCTGGATAGATATTAGTTTTTTGGTATATTTTCTAATTTGAGTCGGTTTAGGATTTGGTAAGTTTAGGTCATTGGTTGCCTATAAATAGAGGTCAATGACATTAGTTTTATTTGTACCTTTTGAATAAGTTTTTGGTTTGGTACTTTTGAATTTGATTTTGTATTTGGTTTGATAATTTGAATAAAGCTTCCGCTTCATTTGTTCGAATTTGTTTGTTTGTTTCGTCTTTGAATTATCAACAATTATATATTACGAAGTATAAAATATGACTAGTAACACACAATTAATAACGCTGAGTATCATTAGTTATACATTGAATTTTATTTAGTACTTTTTTTAATAAAAAAATAACTGATAAAATGTTGATTGGAACTTCAAAAAATTGTACTCCGTAGTCCGTATATAGTTTTTTAAAGTTTTTCTTTTTAGTTACATACGGTATGCATCGTTTTATCTCCAACCAAATATTTTCGTCAATATATTTAAAATTGGGGTTCATTTCGTCAAGTATTAAATATTGAAAAGGCTATAAAACTTCATATTTAAATAGTCAGAAAGTGAAAAGCTAGGCCCACAAATAAACAAATAATGGCATCCCCTGTCAAAGAAAAATACTCTGTTTTTCTAAGCCATGAATGATAAGCTCATTACCTTATATAATTTATAAAGAAAAATACTTTGTTCTCAATCATAAACACAACCTAAGAGATGGGCTAGTTGGGCCGGTTGGGGTGGCCGAGCACCCACCAGCCCTCCACTGGCTCCGTCCCTGCCCATTGATTTCGTTTGGTAGAGTCTATTAATATGATGCAAGTGCAGGTGAAGATAACTGGAATTAACTTGGTTAGTTTTTTCTTTTTTATATATTTTTTTAATTGGAAATCACAATCAAAGACAAAAAATTTCTTGTTTGGTTCTTTAAAATAGAATTTACAAAGTGGTAAAAGACAAACGAGCAACAAGCTGCGCCGCTAGCCTATTTTGGATTGCAAATCTAACTATTCTGAAAACTACATTAGTGGATGTATGCGTCATAACATTACTCTTCATAACTCGTTGGACTCTGTTGAGTAGTTTCACCGCCTCAGGTGCAAAGAAACCAAAGGTATCAAACGCGAAAGGAATAAACACGTGTTGATTTCCAATGCATGCTTTCTCGTGTTTTGTCACTTTGCACGAGGCGGCTTTCAAAGCGGCATGTCCAGCTGTAAAACCCCGACTACTAAAACCCACGAGAGGAGAAACCCCGGTCAGATCCACACAAGCATGTTTCCCTCCAACCCAACCAAAAACCAAAATGTTAGCCGGTCTCAATGTAGATCTTCCATCTGACGGGTCAGTCAAAAAGTTCACAGGTGCTTCTTTCTTGGCGGAGATCCATTTTCACACAAATGGGTTAAAATTGCGATCTCTAATCAATGTTTGAATACTTTGCACTATCATTTTTTTCATTGAGTTTTCTCAATCAAAGTATACTGTAATTGTTGATGTATAGGCCTCTAAGCCGTAGAAGCAGCAACAGTTGCACTTCACCGCCATCTCTTCGTCTGAGCATATATTAGGCATAAATTTGTAGTATGGCTGTGTTATCGTTCTGTTAATATCATGGAATATATCTGATGATAGAAGCTGGGTTGATTAATCTAATTAGTGGACGAATTTGTGTTGTCGATCAGTTTCTTCTACTCACTGAATTGTTATGTGTGTTAGAAATATGCCCTATCCATTAGACTTCCTAGTAACTGGTGTTTATCATATTGCAGCGCTGTAATCACCATAATGAATGCATGAGTTTCGGTTGGTAAAATGTGAGAAGTCTATATGTAAATGAGTCGAGTGGACTAAAATGTAAAGTAAGAATATGAAAATGATTAAAGTAATCTAATTAGTGGACGAATTCGTGTTGTCGATCAGTTTCTTCTACTCACTGAATTGTTATGTGTGTTAGAAATATGCCCTATCCATTAGACTTCCTAGTAACTGGTGTTTATCATATTGCAGCGCTGTAATCACCATAATGAATGCATGAGTTTCGGTTGGTAAAATGTGAGAAGTCTATATGTAAATGAGTCGAGTGGACTAAAATGTAAAGTAAGAATATGAAAATGATTAATGAAGGCTAAGAATACAAGAGGTAAAGTAAAGATGCGAAAATAACTAAAGCGGATTAAAAATGTAAGGAGTGTGTATGGGATAAAGGCGTTGTTCTAAAATTATCATATTACTGCTAAGGCGATTAGCGGTAATTACTATAATAAACGAATGTAATAATGTGTGTGTCGTGCTTATGACTTGGATCCGTTGTTAAGGTGATAAAGTGTGAATGTAATGATCCTTCGGGATGAATGTTAAGTGTGGTATCCCTCGGGATGACCAAGTAAAGGAATGTTAAGGAATCCTTCGGGATGAATGTTAAAGATCCTTTGGGATGAAAAGTGTTGCCTTCACCGGCAAGGGGTTGCCTACGTCCATGGCATATAAAAGTATCCCCATGATGAATGTGATAGTGTGAAGGATCCAAGTCTAAGAAGAGTAAAAAAAATAATGTAATAAAAACAATGAGAAAATAATAAAAGTTAAAAATTGGAAATAGGAGTAGTAGTGTTATGTCGGGAGTGCATAACCATGAGTTTATATTTCTTGATTTACATCGATTGGGACGCCTCTCCATGTAAATGAGGAATTATAAACGAGTGGGCTATGTGTTGCCGACACGGCACGAGTAGGGTTAGAGAAGTAGAAAGCGAGAGTTTAGAATTCGTAGAAATTTTAAGGACTAAGATAGGAGGATTAGAATTTGACCATGGCTTTAGTTGAGACTTAGAAGGACCTTGATGGGATGAAGAAATTGTAATGATGATAGGATGGGCCTTGCGGTGTGGTGCAAAAGATGATAAATGAAGACAAAAGAATGTGAACGTATTAGCCGGGTGTGATCATGTAAAGTCAACTAGTACGAGTTTCTTAAGTATCGAGTAGTCAAGAATGAGGGTAGAGGATAAAGCGAGTGAAATAATGATGTGCGGTAATAGGGCGGATTAGGATGATGATTGGCAATAATAAGTAAGTCTTGTATTATGTAAAATCTAAGCGAGAGTTGTGTGGTATAAAAGTAAGCGGGGGTAATGTAGATTAGGGCATGTGATGCGTTATAGTATGCACAGAGTTGTGAGGTTACTTAAATCGTTGAACTAAGTAAACTAGGGATTAAGGTGTTAGGAATGAGATGAGTTAGGTGACTAAGTGTAGGCTAGAAAAGAATGACAGATTTCGGGGACGAAATCTAAATAAGGGAGGTAGAATTGTTAGATCCGTTTTCCGGAATACAAATAGGCCCCACCCTAGATGAAGTTGACCCGAGCCTAAGTATGTTTGACTAAGGATATGTGGTTGAATCTTTTAAGTGGATGTCTGATGAGGCCTAGATGCGGCGCATCAAGAAAGTTACATGCGGCGTATGGTAGAATGGGAAGTAGAACCGACTTGTTATAGTCCATGCGCCGTATTGGAGAAGGAGATACGGCGTATATAAGATGCGGCGCATCTAAAATATAGATGCGGCGCATCGACCTTAAATAAGCAGAAATGACAGAAATGCCCTCTCAGCTAGTTTATATGTGTTAGGTTCTAGATATCTCCACACAATTCTTGTGTGTTCCTGTGATGTCGAGATAGAGAGAAGAGAGGGAAGATGATGGAGCATTTGGTGATGAGATGATGATGGTTTAGTGGTGATAATTCAAAGGTTAATCCTATAGCTTGTTTCTTACATAAGGTATGATGTTCATGATGTTTAATTTGAGTTTAATTGGTGATTTAAGGGTTAGGGTTTATGAACCCTAACTTGGGGAGGATTGGGTAAATGGTGTTTTAAGATAATTAAGAGGTAATGATGATTATGTGATGAGTTTATAATGGGTTTAAGTTAGTAAATGATGGGATTTATTCTCATATAATCAATATATGATTATATGATGATTAGAAGTGTTTAGAGGTTAGTTATGGTTGTATTAGTCATGATTATAGTTAATGATTATGTATTATATGTTATGTATGATTATGTGTCTTAGGGTGTTTATGATGATGGATGCTTGGATATGTTTAGCTTGGAGATAAGGTAAGTAAAATGATGATGGCATGTATTATATGGATGTCTAACATGTATGTGTTATGTGTGTTTTGTGACTAGTGATAAGGGATTGGATATGTGCTTATGTGCTAGGATGAATATGATCTAGGTGGTGATTTGGTTATGATGGTAAGTTGATGTTAGATGGTTATGCAAGAATTAGAGAGTGGAGTAGCTAAGTAAGCGTTTAGAGATAGGTGATGCTTATGTGTTTTGATTGAAGTATGATGGTATGTGATTATCGTTTTACTTACTAAGCGTTATCGCTTACGGTTTAGATGTTTAACCGTTTTGTAGGTTCATGTGCGGCGGAATGAAAGATTATGTGTGGTAGCTTAAGGATTTGGAAGCGGTTGGAAGATAGTGAGCATTAGGAGCTAGGTAGAACGCCGAGCTCGAGTCAAGGTTGTGCCCCCGAGAGTCGCTTTTATGAGTCGTTTATTGTGTGTCAAAGTCGGGTAACGGTTTGGGAGTCTAACGAGTTGTCAAATGTGTTTTAAGTGTTTTTAGTGAATGTTTAAGGGGCGTTTGGATTTAAGTGTATTCGTACCCATGTTGGAGTCAAACGGGTCAATTGCCGTGTATTATGGTTTGTTGTGGTCTTGAATGTAAAATGAGTGTTTTGGTATAAGATATAATGTTGTATTGAGGTTAAAGTGGATTGTGTGGTGTGTTGAGTATATGCAGGTTTCCCTGCTGATGTTCTGTTTTAGTTTGTCGATGCGGCGTATCTAGTATATTAGATACGACGCATCAGAAGTTAAAGTGATGCGGCGTATCTAGTATATTAGATGCGACGTATCAGGAGTTTAAGGTGATGCGGCGCATCATTTCAGGTCGATGCGGCGCATGGTCTATCAGCTTAGATACGGCGTATCCCTAAAAAGGATACGGCGTATCATTGGTCTGAAGGGTTGTTTGGTTGTGTTATACAATTGATTATGAAATGTTTTGTAAGGTGTCCGAGTATATATTCTTGCAAGTATTTTAAAGGGTTAAATATGATAGATTTTGGATATGTAAATGAAGAATTTGTTTGAGTCCGGTAAAGTCAAGCGTTTCCGCGTCAAAAGTTTTAAATTTTTAGTCAAAACGGTTACGGGGCGTTACAACTTGGTATCAGAGCTTCGGTTTAAGTGAATTAGGTTTCCTTTAGGTTGCCTAGACTTAAACCACTCGTAGACGCGTTAAGTTAAGTTTGAGATAGGCGGGCTAATAGTTTGTGAGTTATAGGATGTGAATGTAGAGTTTGAAACGAATGATGTGATCGTTATATGGGTAGTATGATGGGGACTTAGGGATGTGTCTTATGTGATATATGACATGGGAGACTTGACGTGTGAGTGATAGGATTACCGTGCACCTCGGGCTGTCTCGGTAATTATTATATGATTATGTGATTGTGTGCTTTGGTAGTTAGCGAGGGCGAATAGGTGTAGTAAGTTGTGTGGTGGTTGTAAGAAATGTGACTAATAAGGAAAGTGCATGGCTTGTGAGCTAGGAATGACCAAAGTATGGTCTAATGAGTAGTTATACTTAGTGTGATGATCCTTAATGAGGTATTAGAGATGGGTTTGTAGAGAGTCAAGTATTAGGAGCATGATTATGAACGTGTGGTAACGTCGTATGTGTGTGGTGAAGAGATGACATAAATTTATACATAATAAGTCCGTAATGAACTTAGAAAAGTTATAAAATGAGAAAAGGCATAGTGATTGAGAAAATGATGAAATAGAGCGAAATTTCTTAAGTGATACTAGCTAAAATGAGATGAATATGTGTGAAGCTAAGGTGTTGTCATGAAATAATTATATTACGGCTAAGGCAATTAGCTGTAATCATTAATAAATAATGAGTGTGTTGTAATTGATGATCTATGTAAGGTCTACATGTAAAGGAAGCGAGTGAGACTAAAAGAAGAGAGATAAGATATGGAAATAAAAAGGTGATGGATTAAAAACGTAAGAAAGAATGAGAGGGATATGTGTGAGATAAAGACGTTGTCTTGAAATTATCATATTGTAGCGCTGTAATCACCATAATGAATGCATGAGTTTCGGTTGGTAAAATGTGAGAAGTCTATATGTAAATGAGTCGAGTGGACTAAAATGTAAAGTAAGAATATGAAAATGATTAATGAAGGCTAAGAATACAAGAGGTAAAGTAAAGATGCGAAAATAACTAAAGCGGATTAAAAATGTAAGGAGTGTGTATGGGATAAAGGCGTTGTTCTAAAATTATCATATTACTGCTAAGGCGATTAGCGGTAATTACTATAATAAACGAATGTAATAATGTGTGTGTGGTGCTTATGACTTGGATCCATTGTTAAGGTGATAAAGTGTGAATGTAATGATCCTTCGGGATGAATGTTAAGTGTGGTATCCCTCGGGATGACCAAGTAAAGGAATGTTAAGGAATCCTTCGGGATGAATGTTAAAGATCCTTTGGGATAAAAAGTGTTGCCTTCACCGGCAAGGGGTTGCCTACGTCCATGGCATATAAAAGTATCCCCATGATGAATGTGATAGTGTGAAGGATCCAAGTCTAAGAAGAGTAAAAAAAATAATGTAATAAAAACAATGAGAAAATAATAAAAGTTAAAAATTGGAAATAAGAGTAGTAGTGTTATGTCGGGAGTGCATAACCATGAGTTTATATTTCTTGATTTACATCGATTGGGACGCCTCTCCATGTAAATGAGGAATTATAAACGAGTGGGCTATGTGTTGCCGACACGGCACGAGTAGGGTTAGAGAAGTAGAAAGCGAGAGCTTAGAATTCGTAGAAATTTTAAGGACTAAGATAGGAGGATTAGAATTTGACCATGGCTTTAGTTGAGACTTAGAAGGACCTTGATGGGATGAAGAAATTGTAATGATGATAGGATGGGCCTTGCGGTGTGGTGCAAAAGATGATAAATGAAGACAAAAGAATGTGAACGTATTAGCCGGGTGTGATCATGTAAAGTCAACTAGTACGAGTTTTTTAAGTATCGAGTAGTCAAGAATGAGGGTAGAGGACAAAGCGAGTGAAATAATGATGTGCGGTAATAGGGCGGATTAGGATGATGATTGGCAATAATAAGTAAGTCTTGTATTATGTAAAATCTAAGCGAGAGTTGTGTGGTATAAAAGTAAGCGGGGGTAATGTAGATTAGGGCATGTGATGCGTTATAGTATGCACAGAGTTGTGAGGTTACTTAAATCGTTGAACTAAGTAAACTAGGGATTAAGGTGTTAGGAATGAGATGAGTTAGGTGACTAAGTGTAGGCTAGAAAAGAATGACAGATTTCGGGGACGAAATCTAAATAAGGGAGGTAGAATTGTTAGATCCGTTTTCCGGAATACAAATAGGCCCCACCCTAGATGAAGTTGACCCGAGCCTAAGTATGTTTGACTAAGGATATGTGGTTGAATCTTTTAAGTGGATGTCTGATGAGGCCTAGATGCGGCGCATCAAGAAAGTTACATGCGGCGTATGGTAGAATGGGAAGTAGAACCGACTTGTTATAGTCCATGCGCCGTATTGGAGAAGGAGATACGGCGTATATAAGATGCGGCGCATCTAAAATATAGATGCGGCGCATCGACCTTAAATAAGCAGAAATGACAGAAATGCCCTCTCAGCTAGTTTATATGTGTTAGGTTCTAGATATCTCCACACAATTCTTGTGTGTTCCTGTGATGTCGAGATAGAGAGAAGAGAGGGAAGATGATGGAGCATTTGGTGATGAGATGATGATGGTTTAGTGGTGATAATTCAAGGGTTAATCCTATAGCTTGTTTCTTACATAAGGTATGATGTTCATGATGTTTAATTAGAGTTTAATTGGTGATTTAAGGGTTAGGGTTTATGAACCCTAACTTGGGGAGGATTGGGTAAATGGTGTTTTAAGATAATTAAGAGGTAATGATGATTATGTGATGAGTTTATAATGGGTTTACGTTAGTAAATGATGGGATTTATTCTCATATAATCAATATATGATTATATGATGATTAGAAGTGTTTAGAGGTTAGTTATGGTTGTATTAGTCATGATTATAGTTAATGATTATGTATTATATGTTATGTATGATTATGTGTCTTAGGGTGTTTATGATGATGGATGCTTGGATATGCTTAGCTTGGAGATAAGGTAAGTAAAATGATGATGGCATGTATTATATGGATGTCTAACATGTATGTGTTATGTGTGTTTTGTGACTAGTGATAAGGGATTGGATATGTGCTTATGTGCTAGGATGAATATGATCTAGGTGGTGATTTGGTTATGATGGTAAGTTGATGTTAGATTGTTATGCAAGAATTAGAGAGTGGAGTAGCTAAGTAAGCGTTTAGAGATAGGTGATGCTTATGTGTTTTGATTGAAGTATGATGATATGTGATTATCGTTTTACTTACTAAGCGTTATCGCTTACGGTTTAGATGTTTAACCGTTTTGTAGGTTCATGTGCGGCGGAATGAAAGATTATGTGTGGTAGCTTAAGGATTTGGAAGCGGTTGGAAGATAGTGAGCATTAGGAGCTAGGTAGAACGCCGAGCTCGAGTCAAAGTTGTGCCCTCGAGAGTCGCTTTTATGAGTCGTTTATTGTGTGTCAAAGTCGGGTAACGGTTTGGGAGTCTAACGAGTTGTCAAATGTGTTTTAAGTGTTTTTAGTGAATGTTTAAGGGGCGTTTGGATTTAAGTGTATTCGTACCCATGTTGGAGTCAAACGGGTCAATTGCCGTGTATTATGGTTTGTTGTGGTCTTGAATGTAAAATGAGTGTTTTGGTATAAGATATAATGTTGTATTGAGGTTAAAGGGGATTGTGTGGTGTGTTGAGTATATGCAGGTTTCCCTGCTGATGTTCTGTTTTAGTTTGTCGATGCGGCGTATCTAGTATATTAGATACGACGCATCAGAAGTTAAAGTGATGCAGCGTATCTAGTATATTAGATGCTACGTATCAGGAGTTTAAGGTGATGCGGCGCATCATTTCAGGTCGATGCGGCGCATGGTCTATCAGCTTAGATACGGCGTATCCCTAAAAAGGATACGGCGTATCATTGGTCTGAAGGGTTGTTTGGTTGTGTTATACAATTGATTATGAAATGTTTTGTAAGGTGTCCGAGTATATATTCTTGCAAGTATTTTAAAGGGTTAAATATGATAGATTTTGGATATGTAAATGAAGAATTTGTTTGAGTCCGGTAAAGTCAAGCGTTTCCGCGTCAAAAGTTTTAAATTTTTAGTCAAAACGGTTACGGGGCGTTACAACTTGGTATCAGAGCTTCGGTTTAAGTGAATTAGGTTTCCTTTAGGTTGCCTAGACTTAAACCACTCGTAGACGCGTTAAGTTAAGTTTGAGATAGGCGGGCTAATAGTTTGTGAGTTATAGGATGTGAATGTAGAGTTTGAAACGAATGATGTGATCGTTATATGGGTAGTATGATGGGGACTTAGGGATGTGTCTTATGTGATATATGACATGGGAGACTTGACGTGTGAGTGATAGGATTACCGTGCACCTCGGGCTGTCTCGGTAATTATTATATGATTATGTGATTGTGTGCTTTGGTAGTTAGCGAGGGCGAATAGGTGTAGTAAGTTGTGTGGTGGTTGTAAGAAATGTGACTAATAAGGAAAGTGCATGGCTTGTGAGCTAGGAATGACCAAAGTATGGTCTAATGAGTAGTTATACTTAGTGTGATGATCCTTAATGAGGTATTAGAGATGGGTTAGTAGAGAGTCAAGTATTAGGAGCATGATTATGAACGTGTGGTAACGTCGTATGTGTGTGGTGAAGAGATGACATAAATTTATACATAATAAGTCCGTAATGAACTTAGAAAAGTTATAAAATGAGAAAAGGCATAGTGATTGAGAAAATGATGAAATAGAGCGAAATTTCTTAAGTGATACTAGCTAAAATGAGATGAATATGTGTGAAGCTAAGGTGTTGTCATGAAATAATTATATTACGGCTAAGGCAATTAGCTGTAATCATTAATAAATAATGAGTGTGTTGTAATTGATGATCTATGTAAGGTCTACATGTAAAGGAAGCGAGTGAGACTAAAAGAAGAGAGATAAGATATGGAAATAAAAAGGTGATGGATTAAAAACGTAAGAAAGAATGAGAGGGATATGTGTGAGATAAAGACGTTGTCTTGAAATTATCATATTGTAGCGCTGTAATCACCATAATGAATGCATGAGTTTCGGTTGGTAAAATGTGAGAAGTCTATATGTAAATGAGTCGAGTGGACTAAAATGTAAAGTAAGAATATGAAAATGATTAATGAAGGCTAAGAATACAAGAGGTAAAGTAAAGATGCGAAAATAACTAAAGCGGATTAAAAATGTAAGGAGTGTGTATGGGATAAAGGCGTTGTTCTAAAATTATCATATTACTGCTAAGGCGATTAGCGGTAATTACTATAATAAACGAATGTAATAATGTGTGTGTGGTGCTTATGACTTGGATCCGTTGTTAAGGTGATAAAGTGTGAATGTAATGATCCTTCGGGATGAATGTTAAGTGTGGTATCCCTCGGGATGACCAAGTAAAGGAATGTTAAGGAATCCTTTGGGATGAATGTTAAAGATCCTTTGGGATGAAAAGTGTTGCCTTCACCGGCAAGGGGTTGCCTACGTTCATGGCATATAAAAGTATCCCCATGATGAATGTGATAGTGTGAAGGATCCAAGTCTAAGAAGAGTAAAAAAAATAATGTAATAAAAACAATGAGAAAATAATAAAAGTTAAAAATTGGAAATAGGAGTAGTAGTGTTATGTCGGGAGTGCATAACCATGAGTTTATATTTCTTGATTTACATCGATTGGGACGCCTCTCCATGTAAATGAGGAATTATAAACGAGTGGGCTATGTGTTGCCGACACGGCACGAGTAGGGTTAGAGAAGTAGAAAGCGAGAGCTTAGAATTCGTAGAAATTTTAAGGACTAAGATAGGAGGATTAGAATTTGACCATGGCTTTAGTTGAGACTTAGAAGGACCTTGATGGGATGAAGAAATTGTAATGATGATAGGATGGGCCTTGCGGTGTGGTGCAAAAGATGATAAATGAAGACAAAAGAATGTGAACGTATTAGCCGGGTGTGATCATGTAAAGTCAACTAGTACGAGTTTCTTAAGTATCGAGTAGTCAAGAATGAGGGTAGAGGATAAAGCGAGTGAAATAATGATGTGCGGTAATAGGGCGGATTAGGATGATGATTGGCAATAATAAGTAAGTCTTGTATTATGTAAAATCTAAGCGAGAGTTGTGTGGTATAAAAGTAAGCGGGGGTAATGTAGATTAGGGCATGTGATGCGTTATAGTATGCACAGAGTTGTGAGGTTACTTAAATCGTTGAACTAAGTAAACTAGGGATTAAGGTGTTAGGAATGAGATGAGTTAGGTGACTAAGTGTAGGCTAGAAAAGAATGACAGATTTCGGGGACGAAATCTAAATAAGGGAGGTAGAATTGTTAGACCCGTTTTCCGGAATACAAATAGGCCCCACCCTAGATGAAGTTGACCCGAGCCTAAGTATGTTTGACTAAGGATATGTGGTTGAATCTTTTAAGTGGATGTCTGATGAGGCCTAGATGCGGCGCATCAAGAAAGTTACATGCGGCGTATGGTAGAATGGGAAGTAGAACCGACTTGTTATAGTCCATGCGCCGTATTGGAGAAGGAGATACGGCGTATATAAGATGCGGCGCATCTAAAATATAGATGCGGCGCATCGACCTTAAATAAGCAGAAATGACAGAAATGCCCTCTCAGCTAGTTTATATGTGTTAGGTTCTAGATATCTTCACACAATTCTTGTGTGTTCCTGTGATGTCGAGATAGAGAGAAGAGAGGGAAGATGATGGAGCATTTGGTGATGAGATGATGATGGTTTAGTGGTGATAATTCAAGGGTTAATCCTATAGCTTGTTTCTTACATAAGGTATGATGTTCATGATGTTTAATTAGAGTTTAATTGGTGATTTAAGGGTTAGGGTTTATGAACCCTAACTTGGGGAGGATTGGGTAAATGGTGTTTTAAGATAATTAAGAGGTAATGATGATTATGTGATGAGTTTATAATGGGTTTACGTTAGTAAATGATGGGATTTATTCTCATATAATCAATATATGATTATATGATGATTAGAAGTGTTTAGAGGTTAGTTATGGTTGTATTAGTCATGATTATAGTTAATGATTATGTATTATATGTTATGTATGATTATGTGTCTTAGGGTGTTTATGATGATGGATGATGATGGATGCTTGGATATGCTTAGCTTGGAGATAAGGTAAGTAAAATGATGATGGCATGTATTATATGGATGTCTAACATGTATGTGTTATGTGTGTTTTGTGACTAGTGATAAGGGATTGGATATGTGCTTATGTGCTAGGATGAATATGATCTAGGTGGTGATTTGGTTATGATGGTAAGTTGATGTTAGATTGTTATGCAAGAATTAGAGAGTGGAGTAGCTAAGTAAGCGTTTAGAGATAGGTGATGCTTATGTGTTTTGATTGAAGTATGATGATATGTGATTATCGTTTTACTTACTAAGCGTTATCGCTTACGGTTTAGATGTTTAACCGTTTTGTAGGTTCATGTGCGGCGGAATGAAAGATTATGTGTGGTAGCTTAAGGATTTGGAAGCGGTTGGAAGATAGTGAGCATTAGGAGCTAGGTAGGACGCCGAGCTCGAGTCAAGGTTGTGCCCCCGAGAGTCGCTTTTATGAGTCGTTTATTGTGTGTCAAAGTCGGGTAACGGTTTGGGAGTCTAACGAGTTGTCAAATGTGTTTTAAGTGTTTTTAGTGAATGTTTAAGGGGCGTTTGGATTTAAGTGTATTCGTACCCATGTTGGAGTCAAACGGGTCAATTGCCGTGTATTATGGTTTGTTGTGGTCTTGAATGTAAAATGAGTGTTTTGGTATAAGATATAATGTTGTATTGAGGTTAAAGTGGATTGTGTGGTGTGTTGAGTATATGCAGGTTTCCCTGCTGATGTTCTGTTTTAGTTTGTCGATGCGGTGTATCTAGTATATTAGATACGACGCATCAGAAGTTAAAGTGATGCGGCGTATCTAGTATATTAGATGCGACGTATCAGGAGTTTAAGGTGATGCGGCGCATCATTTCAGGTCGATGCGGCGCATGGTCTATCAGCTTAGATACGGCGTATCCCTAAAAAGGATACGGCGTATCATTGGTCTGAAGGGTTGTTTGGTTGTGTTATACAATTGATTATGAAATGTTTTGTAAGGTGTCCGAGTATATATTCTTGCAAGTATTTTAAAGGGTTAAATATGATAGATTTTGGATATGTAAATGAAGAATTTGTTTGAGTCCGGTAAAGTCAAGCGTTTCCGCGTCAAAAGTTTTAAATTTTTAGTCAAAACGGTTACGGGGCGTTACAACTTGGTATCAGAGCTTCGGTTTAAGTGAATTAGGTTTCCTTTAGGTTGCCTAGACTTAAACCACTCGTAGACGCGTTAAGTTAAGTTTGAGATAGGCGGGCTAATAGTTTGTGAGTTATAGGATGTGAATGTAGAGTTTGAAACGAATGATGTGATCGTTATATGGGTAGTATGATGGGGACTTAGGGATGTGTCTTATGTGATATATGACATGGGAGACTTGACGTGTGAGTGATAGGATTACCGTGCACCTCGGGCTGTCTCGGTAATTATTATATGATTATGTGATTGTGTGCTTTGGTAGTTAGCGAGGGCGAATAGGTGTAGTAAGTTGTGTGGTGGTTGTAAGAAATGTGACTAATAAGGAAAGTGCATGGCTTGTAAGCTAGGAATGACCAAAGTATGGTCTAATGAGTAGTTATACTTAGTGTGATGATCCTTAATGAGGTATTAGAGATGGGTTTGTAGAGAGTCAAGTATTAGGAGCATGATTATGAACGTGTGGTAACGTCGTATGTGTGTGGTGAAGAGATGACATAAATTTATACATAATAAGTCCGTAATGAACTTAGAAAAGTTATAAAATGAGAAAAGGCATAGTGATTGAGAAAATGATGAAATAGAGCGAAATTTCTTAAGTGATACTAGCTAAAATGAGATGAATATGTGTGAAGCTAAGGTGTTGTCATGAAATAATTATATTACGGCTAAGGCAATTAGCTGTAATCATTAATAAATAATGAGTGTGTTGTAATTGATGATCTATGTAAGGTCTACATGTAAAGGAAGCGAGTGAGACTAAAAGAAGAGAGATAAGATATGGAAATAAAAAGGTGATGGATTAAAAACGTAAGAAAGAATGAGAGGGATATGTGTGAGATAAAGACGTTGTCTTGAAATTATCATATTGTAGCGCTGTAATCACCATAATGAATGCATGAGTTTCGGTTGGTAAAATGTGAGAAGTCTATATGTAAATGAGTCGAGTGGACTAAAATGTAAAGTAAGAATATGAAAATGATTAATGAAGGCTAAGAATACAAGAGGTAAAGTAAAGATGCGAAAATAACTAAAGCGGATTAAAAATGTAAGGAGTGTGTATGGGATAAAGGCGTTGTTCTAAAATTATCATATTACTGCTAAGGCGATTAGCGGTAATTACTATAATAAACGAATGTAATAATGTGTGTGTCGTGCTTATGACTTGGATCCGTTGTTAAGGTGATAAAGTGTGAATGTAATGATCCTTCGGGATGAATGTTAAGTGTGGTATCCCTCGGGATGACCAAGTAAAGGAATGTTAAGGAATCCTTCGGGATGAATGTTAAAGATCCTTTGGGATGAAAAGTGTTGCCTTCACCGGCAAGGGGTTGCCTACGTCCATGGCATATAAAAGTATCCCCATGATGAATGTGATAGTGTGAAGGATCCAAGTCTAAGAAGAGTAAAAAAAATAATGTAATAAAAACAATGAGAAAATAATAAAAGTTAAAAATTGGAAATAGGAGTAGTAGTGTTATGTCGGGAGTGCATAACCATGAGTTTATATTTCTTGATTTACATCGATTGGGACGCCTCTCCATGTAAATGAGGAATTATAAACGAGTGGGCTATGTGTTGCCGACACGGCACGAGTAGGGTTAGAGAAGTAGAAAGCGAGAGTTTAGAATTCGTAGAAATTTTAAGGACTAAGATAGGAGGATTAGAATTTGACCATGGCTTTAGTTGAGACTTAGAAGGACCTTGATGGGATGAAGAAATTGTAATGATGATAGGATGGGCCTTGCGGTGTGGTGCAAAAGATGATAAATGAAGACAAAAGAATGTGAACGTATTAGCCGGGTGTGATCATGTAAAGTCAACTAGTACGAGTTTCTTAAGTATCGAGTAGTCAAGAATGAGGGTAGAGGATAAAGCGAGTGAAATAATGATGTGCGGTAATAGGGCGGATTAGGATGATGATTGGCAATAATAAGTAAGTCTTGTATTATGTAAAATCTAAGCGAGAGTTGTGTGGTATAAAAGTAAGCGGGGGTAATGTAGATTAGGGCATGTGATGCGTTATAGTATGCACAGAGTTGTGAGGTTACTTAAATCGTTGAACTAAGTAAACTAGGGATTAAGGTGTTAGGAATGAGATGAGTTAGGTGACTAAGTGTAGGCTAGAAAAGAATGACAGATTTCGGGGACGAAATCTAAATAAGGGAGGTAGAATTGTTAGACCCGTTTTCCGGAATACAAATAGGCCCCACCCTAGATGAAGTTGACCCGAGCCTAAGTATGTTTGACTAAGGATATGTGGTTGAATCTTTTAAGTGGATGTCTGATGAGGCCTAGATGCGGCGCATCAAGAAAGTTACATGCGGCGTATGGTAGAATGGGAAGTAGAACCGACTTGTTATAGTCCATGCGCCGTATTGGAGAAGGAGATACGGCGTATATAAGATGCGGCGCATCTAAAATATAGATGCGGCGCATCGACCTTAAATAAGCAGAAATGACAGAAATGCCCTCTCAGCTAGTTTATATGTGTTAGGTTCTAGATATCTCCACACAATTCTTGTGTGTTCCTGTGATGTCGAGATAGAGAGAAGAGAGGGAAGATGATGGAGCATTTGGTGATGAGATGATGATGGTTTAGTGGTGATAATTCAAAGGTTAATCCTATAGCTTGTTTCTTACATAAGGTATGATGTTCATGATGTTTAATTTGAGTTTAATTGGTGATTTAAGGGTTAGGGTTTATGAACCCTAACTTGGGGAGGATTGGGTAAATGGTGTTTTAAGATAATTAAGAGGTAATGATGATTATGTGATGAGTTTATAATGGGTTTAAGTTAGTAAATGATGGGATTTATTCTCATATAATCAATATATGATTATATGATGATTAGAAGTGTTTAGAGGTTAGTTATGGTTGTATTAGTCATGATTATAGTTAATGATTATGTATTATATGTTATGTATGATTATGTGTCTTAGGGTGTTTATGATGATGGATGCTTGGATATGCTTAGCTTGGAGATAAGGTAAGTAAAATGATGATGGCATGTATTATATGGATGTCTAACATGTATGTGTTATGTGTGTTTTGTGACTAGTGATAAGGGATTGGATATGTGCTTATGTGCTAGGATGAATATGATCTAGGTGGTGATTTGGTTATGATGGTAAGTTGATGTTAGATGGTTATGCAAGAATTAGAGAGTGGAGTAGCTAAGTAAGCGTTTAGAGATAGGTGATGCTTATGTGTTTTGATTGAAGTATGATGGTATGTGATTATCGTTTTACTTACTAAGCGTTATCGCTTACGGTTTAGATGTTTAACCGTTTTGTAGGTTCATGTGCGGCGGAATGAAAGATTATGTGTGGTAGCTTAAGGATTTGGAAGCGGTTGGAAGATAGTGAGCATTAGGAGCTAGGTAGAACGCCGAGCTCGAGTCAAGGTTGTGCCCCGAGAGTCGCTTTTATGAGTCGTTTATTGTGTGTCAAAGTCGGGTAACGGTTTGGGAGTCTAACGAGTTGTCAAATGTGTTTTAAGTGTTTTTAGTGAATGTTTAAGGGGCGTTTGGATTTAAGTGTATTCGTACCCATGTTGGAGTCAAACGGGTCAATTGCCGTGTATTATGGTTTGTTGTGGTCTTGAATGTAAAATGAGTGTTTTGGTATAAGATATAATGTTGTATTGAGGTTAAAGTGGATTGTGTGGTGTGTTGAGTATATGCAGGTTTCCCTGCTGATGTTCTGTTTTAGTTGGTCGATGCGGCGTATCTAGTATATTAGATACGACGCATCAGAAGTTAAAGTGATGCTGCGTATCTAGTATATTAGATGCGACGTATCAGGAGTTTAAGGTGATGCGGCGCATCATTTCAGGTCGATGCGGCGCATGGTCTATCAGCTAAGATACGGCGTATTCCTAAAAAGGATACGGCGTATCATTGGTCTGAAGGGTTGTTTGGTTGTGTTATACAATTGATTATGAAATGTTTTGTAAGGTGTCCGAGTATATATTCTTGCAAGTATTTTAAAGTGTTAAATATGATAGATTTTGGATATGTAAATGAAGAATTTGTATGAGTCCGGTAAAGTCAAGCGTTTCAGCGTTAAAAGTTTTAAATTTTTAGTCAAAACGGGTACGGGGCGTTACAGATATATGAGTAATTCTGAGGTGTGCATGTCGTTTATTGGTGTGAACTATGAAGTTTGAAACAGAGCCTTTTAACTATACTAATATGTGTCTCCTAGTTGTAAGAGTAAATTGCAAAAATCGTCCTTGTGGTTTGGCCAAATTGCACGTTTCGTCTTTGTAGTTCAATAAGTGCAAAGATCGTCCTTATTTTGCACTGTTACGTGCACTTTTGGTCTTTCAACAATGAAATTTGACAAACCACAAGAACGATTTTTTCAATAATGAAGGACCAAAAGTGCACGTAACAGTGCAAATTAAGGACGGTCTTTGCACTTAATGAACCACAAGGACGAAACGTGCAATTTGGCCAAACCACAAGGACGATTTTTGCAATTTACTCTAGTTGTAATTGATTTAAGGGTTTAGTAGATTGAGTGTATAAAGTGAAAACATATGCAATTAATATATTAAGCAACAATTTATTCATATTTAAAGCTTAAAAAGAATTACCATCCTTATATTTTTTTGAAGAGTAAATTGCAAAAATCGTCCTTATGGTTTGACCAAATTGCACGTTTCGTCCTTGTGGTTCATTAAGTGCAAAGATCGTCCTTATTTTGCACTGTTACATGCACTTTTGGTCCTTCATCATTGCAAAAAGCGTCCTTGTGGTTTGCCAAATTTCACTGTTAAAGGACCAAAAGTGCATGTAACAGTGCAAAATAAGGACGATCTTTGCACTTATTGAACCACAAGGACGAAACGTGCAATTTGACCAAACCACAAGAACGATTTGTGCAATTTACTCTTTTTTGAATTAAAAAAAAAGCTGCTGTTACTGCTTCTAGAGACATTTTGCATTTCATAATTTCTTAGAAACTGCGCGCAACTTTTAAACACCAATAATATTTAAGGTCCGGTAGACCCCTGAAGTAGTATTCTTCTTAAGGTCCAAGTGTTCAACCATGCTACCTTACATGTCTCTTTCATGGAAGAAAAAGGGAAAATTCTTAAAAAAAGAAAACATTATACTTGTCACAAATATGACTTTCGCGTATTGAACAAAAAAAAAAAAAAATCATTTTTTGAGCATCCAGCTTGACTATTTTGTCTACTTGTGAGTACTAAAAATTCTGTCATAACCATTTTACCCTTGAATTTTTGAAAATTGTATCCACCGTCCCTAGGCTAATTTTTTTTCCCAATTTTTTTTTTCGAAATTCTTTTTCTTTTTCTGATTTTTTTCGATTTCTGATTTTTTTCAAATTTTTTTCTGAAATAATTTTTTTAGAAACTTTTTTCGAAAAAAAAAAATTTAGAAAATTTTTTTCTGAAATAATTTTTTTAGAAAAATAATTTTTTTTCGAAATTATTTATTTTCCATTTTCTTTTTTCTGAAATAATTTTTTTAGAAACTTTTTTCGAAACTTTTTTTTTCTTCCATTTTTTTTTCCGAAATAATTTTTTTAGAAATTCTTTTCGAAAAAAAAATTCTAAAAAAAATTTCTAAAGAAAATTTGGAAAAAACATTTCAGAAAAAAAAATTCGAAAAAAAATAGGAAAATAAAATTCGGAAAAAAATAGGGACGTTGGACGCAATTTTCTCCAAACGACATGGACCATTTATGTAATTTAGCCTAAGGACAGTGGATGCAATTTTTGCAAACCCACAAGGACCATTTATGTAACTTGAAATGGTAAAATCATCGTAATACTCACATACTCACAAGTAGACAAAATAGACAAGTCGGATGATCAAAAGATGATTTTTTTTTTTCCCTACGTGGAAGTCACATTTGTCAAGATAAGAAAAATATCAGTTTGTATATGTTGACTATAAACAAGTCAACAATCCATTTATGTAATGACTCTAGTTTAAATATGTAACCCTAATGATCATGTACATTAACATACCATTTTGAATCCAATTCTTATCCATTACTCTAAATAACTATGTTGCCTTCTAACAGTCACGAGGCTAGATCTGTTGTATCCTTGGAGTTGTCAGAACCTTGCTGCCGGTTTACATTTTATGAGATTCAGCAGGCTACTAATTACTTTGATGAGTCATTGGTAATAGGACGTGGTGGCTTTGGCAAAGTTTACAAAGGAATTATCTCTAATGGCGAAAGGCGTTTGGTTGTTGCCATTAAGCGGCTGGATTCAACTTCTAATCAAGGAGCAGAGGAGTTTTGGGCAGAGGTTGAGATGCTATCTAAGTTAAGGCACTGTCTCTTGGTGTCTTTGATTGGTTATTGTAATGATGGCCAAGAAATGATCCTTGTTTATGAATATATGCGCCGTGGAACCCTTGAAGATCATCTTCACAAACGTGCAACTTCTCTGTCATGGGTGACACGAATCAAAATATGCTTAGGAGCCGCTCGTGGCCTAGATTACCTTCACACGGGTACTGGTATCACGCATGGAGTTATACATCGTGATATCAAAAGCTCAAATATATTGCTAGATAGCAGTTGGGCTGCTAAGATTTCAGACTTTGGGCTGACCAAAATATGCCCAATAAATCAGCAGTCCACTTACGTCAACACTGTTGTAAAAGGAACATTTGGATACCTTGATCCGGATTACTTTTACACAGGTAAGCTCACCAGAAAATCAGATGTGTATGCTTTTGGGGTTGTGCTATTTGAAGTCTTGTGTGGGAAACAAGCAGTAGATGGAAGTCTTGATGAGGAGCAATGGGGTCTGGCAAGATGGGCTCAAAACTATGTTAAAGAAGGTAGAATTAAGAAAATTGTCGATTCTAGTTTAAGGAGGAGAATATCCCCTAAATGCTTAAAGGAGTTTGCACATATAGCAGACCGGTGTTTGCATACCCATCCTAAACACCGTCCTACAATGGCTGAGGTTGTGTTTGGACTAGAGTCTATCTTAGCCTCACAAGAGAAAGCCAGCACTACATGGCAGGCTGCAAGAGGCGTCACCGTATTTGGTAGGAAGGTACCGATGTTTGTCTTTACATCCAACGGGAAAAACTCAGGTATCATGTTCTCTTCTAGTTTTTTATATTTGATTTACAACCATCTCCAAGGTGGCCTAGTGGTAAGGCGCCTCGAAGGTCTCATAAGAGACCAGGGTTCAAACCTCGTTAGGTTTGTGATGGCCAGGGAAGAGTCTCGAAACGGCCACAGGAATACCGGTTAGACCGCATACGTCAGAACCAATAAGGCTCGACTTTCCTCGGGTGGCCTGAATAGGGATATCTCTGTGTTTACCCGTTTATTTACCTCTTAAATTTTGCAACACCCCAAGTATTAGTAGAAAATAATGTGCCATTCAGATAGATTTTAAATAAATGAAAAAATTATTGTGACATACGTTTTTTTCTGTATTTGTCCGTTTTTCTTACGTTTTTTTCCGTTTTCATACGTTTTTGTCCGTTTTTCTTACGTTTTTTTCCGTTTTTGTCCGTTTTTCTTACGTTTTTTCCGTTTTTGTCCCTTTTTCTTACGTTTTTTTCCGTTTTTGTCCGTTTTTCTTACGTTTTTTTCAGTTTTCGTCCGTTTTTCTTATGTTTTTTCCGTTTTTGTCCGTTTTTCTTATGTTTTTTCCGTTTTTGTCCTTTTTTTCCGTTTTTCTTACGTTTTTGTCCGTTTTTCTTATGTTTTCGTCCGTTTTTCTTATAAAAATTCCAAAAATTTATAAAAATTCGAAAAAACTTATAAAAATTCGAAAATTTTCTAAAAATTCAAAAAAATTATAAAAATTCAAAAAATATTTAAAAATTCGAAAAAACTTATAAAAATTCGAAATATTTATAAAACTTCAAAAAATTTTAAAAATTCCAAAAATTTATAAAAATTCGAAAAAATTTATTAAAATTCGAAAAATTTATAAAAATTCAAAAAAATTTTAAAAATTCGAAAAAACATATAAAAATTCGAAAAAATTTATTAAAATTCGAAAAATTTATAAAAATTCAAAAAAATTTTGAAAAATTCGAAAAAACTTATAAAAATCCGTTTTTGTCCGTTTTTCTTAGGTTTTTTCCGTTTTCATACGTTTTTGTCCGTTTTTCTTACGTTTTTTCTGCATTTGTCCTAATTTTTAAAAAAAAAAAAAAAAATCAAAATAATAAAAAAAAATTTGTCCGAATTTTTTTTTTTTAAAAAAAAAAATTCAAAAATATTTTTTTGTCCGAATTTAAAGAAAAAAAAATAAAAAATTAAAAAAAAAATTTTGTCCGAATTTAAAGAAAAAAAAAATTTGTCCGAATTTAAAAAAAAAAATTAAAAATTAAAAAAAAAATTTCTCCGAATTTAAAAAAAAAATTAAAAAGAAAAAAAATTCGGACAATTTTTTTATTATTATTTTGAATATTTTTATTTTAAAAAAAATTAGGATAAAAACGTAAAAAACGTAAGAAAAACGGATAAAAACGCACAAATACGGAAAAAAACGTAAGAAAAATGGACAAAAACGTAAGAAAAAAGGACAAATACGGAAAAAACGTAAGAAAAACAGACAAAAACGTATGAAAACAGAAAAAACGTAAGAAAAATGGGCAAAAACGTAAAAAACATAAGAAAAACGGACAAAAACGTAAGAAAAACGGACAAAAACGGAAAAAAGCGTAAGAAAAACGGACAAAAACGGAAAAAAAAACGTAAGAAAAACGGACAAAAACGGAAAAAACGTAAGAAAAACGGACAAAAACGGAAAAAAACATAAGAAAAACGGACGAAAACGTAAGAAAAACGGACAAAAACTGAAAAAAAAAAAATAAAAAAATATAAAAGGGACAAAAACGGAAAAAAAAGTAAGAAAAAGGGACAAAAACGGAAAAAACGTAAGAAAAACGGACAAAAACGGAAAAAAACGGACAAAAACGGAAAAAAACGTAAGAAAAACGGACAAAAACGTATGAAAACGGAAAAAAACGTAAGAAAAACGGACAAATACAGAAAAAACGTAAGAAAAACGGACAAAAACGTATGAAAACGGAAAAAACGTAAGAAAAACGGACAAAAACATAAGAAAAACAGACAAAAACGTAAGAAAAACGGACAAAACGTAAGAAAAACGGACAAAAACGTAAAAAACGGACAAAAACGTAAGAAAAACGGACAAAAACGTAAGAAAACGGAAAAAACGTAAGAAAAACGGACAAAAACGTAAAAAACGTAAGAAAAACGGACAAAAACGTAAAAAAGGACTAACGTTGCAAACGTTGCAAACGGCCGTTAAGGAAAAGGACTAACGTTGCAAACGCTTGTTTGGTTAATGGACTAACCTTGAAACTTGCTAACGGAATATATAACGTCAGTTAGCGATAGGGACCATGGGTGTTATTAGTTGGCTGTCAGAGGGACCATATACGCAACTTTTAAACGTTAGGGACTAAACCAGTGATTTTGGACAAACCATAGGGACGAACGGTGTAATTTACTCTTTATCATTTGCGTATCTAATGACTTTTTTTTTTTTTTTTTTTTTTTTTTTTTTTTTTTACATGTAGATCTAGAAAGAATTTTGGAGCTACACTTTGATAGTATTCAAGGTGAAAATACGATATTTAGTCGTTTTGATTTTAATACTATCAACATTGCAACCACAAATTTCTCAGACGCTAATGAGATCGATCGTGAATATTATTTCATCATGTACAAGGTATCCATGTCATATATGTATCTATTGACATATTTCATATGGTTTTCCAGTTGTTAAAACTCCCAACTTGGTTCCTCTTTTCAGGGAAGGCTACAAAATGGACATGATATATCAATTTCTAAACTGACTCGCATTACCCCAAGAGTTATTGAACAATATATGAATGAAGCATCAATACTTGTAAAGCTTGAACATGATAATTTGGTCAAGTTGGTTGGATATTGCATTGAAGGATCAGAAGTGTTCCTCATCTATGAGTTTGCACATCATTCAAGACTCGATCGCTTAATATTTGGTATGAGTTTTCTTTTTCAAAGCATATTGCAACTCGTGGGAACTTGTGACAGATTTTAAGAGCAGTCAATCACTGTTTTTAACCTTCTTATATGTAAATATTATGAAACTTGATGATTTATATTCTAACAAACATATGTTATGTGATCTTTGTTTGTAGATCCTATGTGTACTCTTTTGGAATCGAATAAACGGTACAAAATAATACTAGGTATTGCTAGGGCACTTGTTTACCTTCACAAGCAGGCCCCCATTCGGATCATACATTGTGATATAAAACCTGGAAACATTCTCTTAGATGAAAGTTATTGCCCCAAACTGTCAAATTTTGGATCATCAAAGTTAATCAACGAGACTGACTGCGTTCATGTTGATGATAATGTTCGCGGGACCAGTGGCGGAGCCAGAAAATGTGCTCACGGGGGGCATCGAGCGAGGGGTTAAACAACATGGTAGGAGATGTTATTTTTTACATAATTTGAAATAAATCGGGTCTCCGGGTCGGCTAAAATTAAATACTAAAAAGTTGTTTTACTACGATGCCATTAACACTAATTATAAGTTTAGGTGTTGATAAATAGAATTTTGTTGGTGATTTCAACTAATTTATAGCTGACGTAGGATCAAATACAAATATTAAAGTAAAATTTAACATTACCAAATGTGACAAAAGTTTATATTCAAGCTATTGTGGTCTTAAGCATTTTAACTAAAAGCATGGGATTATTATGTTGAAACCATAACTAAAATGTTCAATTAAAATTAAATCACATAGGTTAACAAAATCAAAGTAAATGTACTGTACAATGTTAATGGTGATAATATTTCACAATTTGTATATTCCAACTTAGCGCAACCATAAAAGATTGAAAACCCAATTAGTTACTGTATATACCAAATACCAATGCAATATACAATTTAGAAAAGAGATAAATTATAGTGTATAATATTTCCCATTACCCCACTATCCCACTATTCACCATCCCCCACAGCTATTTTTACAATTCCCATAGTCGCCTTTTCTGCATTCTTTTTTATCCAGAGAACCCACCGGAAAAACACAACTTTTTGCATTAGAGAGCACTCTAGTTTTTGGCAGGCTTAGAACGACGAGGGCACAAAGATTTTATGAGGGAGGGCACTGGAACTTTTTCCCACAAAATTTACTAACTTTCTTATATATTTTGTGTACCCGCAAGAGCTTGGTTGGGGGCATCGCCCCCCACTACTACTACAGTGGCTCCGCCCCTGCGCGGGACCCTGTTAGTACATAGCCATTTTCTAAAAAAATTCCTATGTTAAAGTTTAAAAAAGCAATGGAAAGAAGTAATCTAGTGATCTTATGCACTAAACATATAATTATAATACCTTGGATTGTTGGTAAGGACTGATACTTTTATTTAGGGCTGTAAACGAACCGGACGAACACGAACGGAGACTTGTTCATGTTCGTTCATTTAATTTTAACCGAACAAATAAACGGACACGGACGCTTAAACGGACGAATTTTCTTGTTCATGTTCGTTTATTAAGAAAATGAGTTGTTCATGTTCGTTTATGTTCGTTCATTAAGACACTAAACGAACGCTAAACGAACATAAATGATCGAACATAAATGAACAAAGACAAACAAACATAAACTTTATTAAATTATGCACAATATATTATTTTATAAATGTTGCTTTGTTTAAACAAATCAATTTTAAAATTATGCAACTAAAAGATATGACATACGGACATAAATAAATAAACGAACGTATAATTGGACGTTCACGAACATAAATGAACGAACGCGACTTTTGTTCATGTTCGTTCGTTTAACTAAACGAACGTAAAATATTGTTCATGTTCGTTCATTTAATAAATCAACGAACATAAACGAACTTTTTACAGAACGGTTCATGAAATGTTCACTGAACGTTCAGTTCGTTTACGGCCCTACTTTTATTTGACAGAGGATACATTGCACCAGAGTATCACCAATGTTTGCAGGCGTCAATTAAGAGTGATGTCTATGGTTTTGGTATGTTGGTTTTGGATACTATCAGTGGATATGAGTGGACTCCCGGAACTCTCGAGCACACTAAGCTTGTATGTATACTTTGAATTATCAAACGAGAATACTTCAAATATAATTACCAAAGAATATGGAATATGTGTGTCCAAGATTGTTATAAGAGTAGTTAGTAACATTCATGTCAAATTATTGTAGGTTGAAATAGATTGGATGGAAGGAACTTATTCAAACATAATTGATCCAAGAATGGATGTCGATTCAAGTTTGATGAAAAGACTTGTCGATATCGGGGTGTTCTGTACCAACTATTATCCAGACGACAGGCCAACTATGGAGGAAGTTGTTGATATGCTGCTTACTGACAACTCGACCCTTTTATTGAAAATGCGAGCAAACACTATACAACGGTTTAAAAGGAAACCAAAAGCGAATAATGGTGATGTTGAAGAGCTTGTATGGCTAACAAGTGATGATCATGATATTGGTGCAGTTGAAGAGTTTATATCAGAATTATGCCCCAGGTAGCATTGCATTGGTATGACGCAAAGCGCTTATTTAACATCATACAGCCCATCGTTGATAAATTTTGTATCAGTGTTCAAGATTTCAAACCATATGACCAAAATGATAACTCTAAACCCATATAACTATTCTAACCTTGTATGTATCATCCTCGAATTACTTAATTTGATATCCATTTTGCGATACTTTTCTTAATCTAAACATTTTTCAAAACTTTACAACCTTTTCATATTTTATGATCAAACTCGATATTATACTACTCCTGCAACTGTCCAAGATATAGTGACATGAAGGAGAGGTTTGTCAGGGTGAAGCGGAGATACCCATTATGTGAAACCAATTGGCTATAAAGATTAAGGGTTGTAATGTCGTAGATATCATGGTGAAAAAAATCCACAAACTGAATAAAATATGATTTTAGGGACATGGAAATAACTGATCTTTCATAAATTATCCCCTGTATATGTAATCACAGCAGTAAACAAAGCTTTTTTATAACATCAGAATGGAAGCACTTCTCATGAAAATATATTACAATTGGGTAAAGAGAGAAGGATTTTTCAAACAAATCTCTTTCTGTCTCTTCCCCCATCTTAGTTTAGTAATCCTAAGACGAGACGACTTACAAACTTTATAGTCTTACAGGACAACCCAAAGTTTTTATATAGAACAACTCCAAATATAGTTATTGCAGGACGCTGACAAACCACCAAGCCATCGATGTGATGGAAGATTTGTTCATCGGTAAACGTCACTTCGCTAATTTCATCAGTAAAAGTATCTCATCTTTCAACTTCCATTCCCAAGCGCAACAGCATCAGATCCTGTTCTGTTAAAAAAAAATACAAAGTCAACAAAAATGTGACTGGAAAGTTTTTAGAAGAAATAAATGCTGAATAACAGCAATTTAAAAGTAATTACCTACATATACATCCATCCAACACATACAACCATAAACTTCTGATATGAGGGGAAATTCCCAAACCCATTTATATACAATTCATGACGGCATTAACAAAATGGGCGGATTTGGGTTTGTTGGGTAAAGGGTCAAGACGGGTTTGGGTCAAAACTTGTTAAAATTTGTTGTTGGTAGCAGGTCGAACAAATTAAAGTGCTATAATACTATGTCAACAGAAAACCAATCTAACTTTTTTAATTAAGAAATTTAGGAGCTTTTTATAAATTTGAATACAGTTCAGATGAATTTCGACCCATTTGACCAGGTCACTAGTGTTCTTTTTAGTTAATACCTGTAGCTTAATCCATCTGACCCGTTTAAGGTACAAGCATAACCAACATTGATCATTTAATGTTAAATATGTCAAAATTTTCATCTCTGCTCAAAAAGATAACATTTTTTTTTGAAATTTTTTACTTAAAAGAAAAAAAAAATGCAATAGTAATCAGTGAGAAAATGATGTGGCTAACCTGAACAGATCCACCCATCCGAAAAACCCTGAAGAAAGTTAGAGATTCATAGTTTCTACATTCGAACTCACGTTCCTAGCAGTATCAGCAGAATGTTCATTAGTAGGGGAAGCTAGCACATTATCTTGTGAGCTTTTTCCTTTGAAAATTTTTGTCAGTCCATCATTATTAGATGAAGGAGCAGTTCTTTTTAAAGTAGGATCAAACCGATTAAACATTCTAGCAACTCCAGCAATTCCTGCACTCATTTCTCGCTGAACGCCTCTGCTTAATTCTTTAACTGGACTATCTTTAGCAAGTAATTTCGCCTTTAAACCTTGAGTGCTTTTTGAGATTGATTCCTTATACCTACCAAAGGTATCAAATCATCTCAGAACTCCAAAAAATAGGATAAATCAAAGCTTAAAAATTGTGGTTAGGTTGCATAAGAAAAGTATCAAATTTTGCATTACTTGGCTGAAGCAGCAGAAAGCTTAGATTTAACAGACTCTGAGAATGCATGCATATCAGCTGCTATTGGTCTTCCAGGACTACCAGTTGGTGACTGACTATTGACAACTCTGCAAAATCGTCCATAATGTTACCAAAAAAATAAAAAAAAAAAAAAATAAAATAAAAAAATAAAAAAATAAAAAAAAAATTACTTAAGAAGAGATTGTTTAAGCAAGTTAGTGGGATTGAAGTTGGGCACGTTTTGTCTATTTATAAAAAAATGTTCTTGTATATATTCAATGGATTAAATATAAACAAATTGACAATAATCTAAATATTAGAAAAAGTGAAAAATACGTTGGCTCAGTTACCATCCCCTTTTAAGCTACTAGTAATTTTTATTTGACCCGTTTGAGATTACAATTTAACCAAAATTGACCCATTCATAAGTTGGTCATAAACTCAAAATTTCCACCTCTAAATGGAACCATCAAATTTTAATTAATGGAACATTATAAGAAGCAAATGTTAAAGAAAATACCTGGGCCTACTGACTGATGAACCCACAGATGGTGAGTTTTGATCAATGAAAGAGGACATCGATCGAGAACTAGAACTATCTAGATTATCATGTGATGAAGCATAGCCTAAACTATGGAAATCTTCAAGTGAAGTATACATTTCCTGTTCAATTTGCATATCCGCTCTAGGATGAATTCGTGAAGGACCAACTCCAGAAAGTCTTTGTCTGTTCCTCCTGCTACTATGGTGCATGCTGGTTGCAGCAGCCTCAAAAGTCCTCATAAGTTGTTCTTCAAAATCAGATTCAGTGTACTCGACATCCTGAGATATCAGGTGTATATTAAAGAATGAACACAACAAGATAAAAATAAAGAGTGCCACAATATACTATAGAACGTACATGGTCAACTTCAGGATCCTCGTTTACATGGCGAACATTGGCCACAGACCTCCTGCTTCTTTCATCCTCAACCATAGATAGAAGCTCTTGACTAAGTTTTGACCAATAAACAAATAAGTACTCGTATTTGTAAAGTATAGCTGAAATTTGTAAAGTAACAAAGTAAGAAAAATATACATGGAGAAAGCTTGTTGGAACTAAGGTTTGTATTTGACTTGATTGTCTTAATATGAAAAAGGCTTGTTTGTTTTATTTTTTTACTAAGTCATGTTTAATTAACAGATGACTTAACGTGGAGACCCTCAGTTATATCACTTTTCATTTTAAGTCATTTCTTTTAATTAAGCGAAAAACAAACAACTTTTCACATGACTTTATTCATTAAACTTTTTCATATTAAGACAATCAAGTCAAATACAAACACTACCTAAGTTCCAACATAGAGTAGGCCAGGTGACCACTAATTAATTTAAGCAGCTTAACCAGAAATCTAAGATTTAAGCATGCAGCAGCAATTCACTTAGCGACGTACAAGTATATTGAGTATTTGAGTGTTTCAACATACTTTCAACTTTTTAGACCAATAGGGGGATCACGCATCCCTTTGTGAGCAAGTGTATAGATGATACAACTGAAATAGCATTTTCTAGATATATTAAATCAAAATTTCTCAATTAAATACCAGGGTAGAATCATGCCATATCTTTTTCCAACTGATGAGGTGTAAATCAATTAGGCTATCAATTGATGTCATCCATTTATCATTAATAAATTCTTTAACCAAATATGTTTGCCCTGTAATTGACAATTTGATCATATCAAAGATTTCCTCAATGCCTACAAAATGAGCCTAACTTTGACATTTTTCATGATTTATGATTTTTATAATCTCTTATGTCGAATATCTTAATTTTGTGCTTAGCTTAACCATGTAATACGGGAAATACGTAGGCTGGTAATATATTATTAGAATAAAATTCTCATACGATTACATATATCTAAAATTAGTCATACATCATACATTCATATAAACCAACTAATCTATCTATGGCGATTAAGCACCAAAAAATCACGTATTGGTAAGCAAGGTCAAGTTAGATGAGAGAGAATCTTAGAAGCAAAGAGAGAAAGGGGAGTACACATATAGAAGTTAGGGGTTTAATAGTACAAAAGAAAGTAACAGTCATAAACCTTTTCCCCAAGCTCCATCTAAACAATTTCACAAAAAGTGAGCTCTAGTGAAAAAATATCCTATAGATATCAAAATGACGAATCCGAAGAAACCACGTATAATGAAAATCGTTGGAGATATTAAGATGTAACATTGATTTCCATGTAATTCCTTATGTTGGAAATTTAGTTCAATTAAGGGATATGGTCATACTTAGAAATGGGTTTGGAGGTACGGAGTGTACACCCATTAAGTCCCTCACTACCCTGACTCTAATAGTGGTTTTATGTTTCTGATGGCTCATCAGAGAGTTAAGTTTTGATGTACTCATCAGGGAGTAACTCATCAAAAGGTTCAACCTTCAGCGAGTTATCTCATCAAAGAGCAATTCTCATCAGAGAGTAAATGCTCATCAGCAAGTGGTATTCATCAGAGACTGAACCATCAGCAAGTTGGTTCTTAAATGAACATGCTCATTGAGTGTTTCTAATGGGTGAACCACGACATTGCTAGAGTTAGTTTGTAACATGCTCATGAGTGTTTCAAACTCGTAATTAAGATCATAATAACTTGGTCTTGTAACCACTATGGCTATAATGGAGGAACATTATGAGGAGATTAATTGGCTGATTAATTCTCATAATTTCATTGACTAAGAGTAAATCAATCCTATAAATAGGATACACATCTGCATGGAAAAAACACACGAAACATAAACACTTGAAAGCAAACAGGTTCTTGATTTGTGCCTAAAACAAGAACACCACTTGGTCTTATCCCAGATTAATTCTCATAATTTCATTGACTAAGAGTAAATCAATCCTATAAATAGGATACACATCTGCATGGAAAAAACACACGAAACATAAACACTTGAAAGCAAACAGGTTCTTGATTTGTGCCTAAAACAAGAACACCACTTGGTCTTATCCCATAGAGATATTCGTGTAACCCAGGCATAGGGTCGAATAGTTTCTATTGGAAAGTGATAACACGATTTCAAGTGATATCCGGTACTCATTGATTATCTATACCCAAATGGGAATTTACTAAAGAAGAAAACCAACAATCAATAGAAACTATTTAGTTATAATCAATGGCTGCTGCTATGAGGCAAATGGATGCTAACTTTTCCAAACTGGAAAAGTTTGAAGGTGTTGATTTCAGAAGGTGGCAAAAGAAGATGTACTTTCTTCTTTCAAGCATGAGTGTGGTGTATGTGTTGAGCACACCTATTCCTGATGATGCTACTGTGGAAGACATAAGGAAAAGGAGCAAGTGGGAGAATGACGACTACATTTGCAGAGGTTTAATTCTCAATGGTATGTCTGATCCTTTGTTTGATATTTATCAAAATGTGGATTCTGGTAAAGAACTATGGGATTCCTTGGAAGCCAAATATATGGTTGAGGATGCATCAAGTAAGGGTATGTTTGGCACAAGTAGGAGTTGGAGCGGATCGCTGGAGCGGGTTGCTGGAGCTGGTTGCTGGAGCATGTGGCTGGAGCTTTTTTTTACATGCTAGTACAACTAGCATTTCATTTAGTAGCTTATTTTTTTAACAAGCTCCTTCAAGCCGTGTCAGCCAAACGAGACTTATTTTCAATGGTAGCTTATTTTTCTAAAAAAAATAAGTTCATGCTACGATAAGCTCTAATAAGCTCGTGCGCCAAACATAGCCTAAGAAGTTCCTTGTAAGTAATTTTAAAAATTACAAAATATTCGATTCTAGACCTGTCATGGAACAATACAATGAACTTCTTAGTATACTTGGTGGATTCACAGAACACAAAATGAACATGGATGAGACTATTTCAGTCTCTTGTGTCATTGATAAACTCGCTCCTTCTTGGAAAGATTTCAAGCATATGCTGAAACATAAGGAGGAATTAACTCTTGTTGAGTTAGGCAGTCATTTGCGCATTAAGGAATCACTCAGAGCGCAAGACAGTGACAAGGCAAGAAGTAGCAATGCTACTGGTACATCTGTTGTCAATATGGTGGAGCATAACAACTCCACCAGGTACAATGACAACAATGGCAAACGTAAGCATCAGGATAACACCAAAGCTGATCTTAACAAGAAGCCTAAAGCGACTTGTTGAAAGTGTAGGAAACCTGGACACTTCAGAAAGGATTGCAAGGGTGTTAAAGTTGGCAACAAAGCCGATGGACAGGGAGTGGTAATACCAATTATCTAAAAGGTCAGAATATATTTAATAAGTCTTTTCAGATTTATTATGTTACATATATACATATACATCTTAGGCATACTTTGTGCAGGATGATGATGTTGCGTGGTGGGTTGACTCCGGTGCAACAATCCATGTGTGTAAAGATAGAAGCTGGTTCAAGACCTGTGAGTCACTGAATGATGGTTCTATTATTCATATGGGAAAGGAGTCAACAGCCCTGGTGCATGGAAGAGGATGTGTGGATTTAAGATTTAATTCGGGAAAGATTGTTTCTTTGTTTAATGTTTTACATGTTCCTAATATTAGAAAGAATTAGGTTTCTAGTAGTATTTTGAATAATTGTGGTTATAAACAAGTTATTGAATTTGATAAGTTTGTTTTGTCTAAACATGGTGTGTTTATTGGTTTTGGCTATTTGTGTAATCAAATGTTCAGGCTTAATATTGTTAATGATATTGTTAATTCGGCCTTTATGTCAACCTCTAAACTAAATGATTCAACCTTATGACATGCTAGACTTGGCCATGTACACTTTAAGAGAATGTGAGATATGTCTAAGGATGGGTTAATTCCAGCCTTTGATATGGATGATATGGACACTAAAAAGGGTAAAACTTGCATGATGACCAAAATAACTAAGAAATCATTTCAAAGTGTAAAACGTGAAACTGAAGTTTTGGAGCTGATACATAGTGACCTATGCGATTTGCATGCTACTCCCTCTTTGGGGAATAAGAAATACTTTGGGACATTTATTGATGATGCTTCTAGGTTTTGTTATGTTTATTTGTTACATACTAAGGATGAAGCATTAGATAAATTTAAAGTATTTAAGACTGAAGTTGAATTGCAACAAGGGTCCCTGATCAAGAGATTAAGGACTGATAGAGTAGGTGAGTACATGGATAGTCTGTATTTTCAGTCTGTTGGTATAATCCATGAAACGACTGCTCCCTATACTCCTCAGCAAAATGGTATCTCTGAAAGGAAAAACAGGGTACTGAAGGAGATGGTTAATTCCATGTTGTCCTATTCAGAGCTGAGTCAAGGGTTCTGGGGTGAAGCTATGTTAAGAGCTTGCTATTTAGTAAATAGGGTTCCCAATAAAAGGAACAAGGTTACCCCTTATGAACTCTGGACTAAAAACTTTCTCAGGGTTTGGGGTCGTAGGGCTGTTGTAAGACTCCCTGATCCAATGCAGAAAACTTTGGGCGAATGAATGCATCTTTGTTGGATATGCTGAGCATTCCAATGCTTTTAGGTTCTATGTTATTAAACCTAATGAATTTGTTTCAATTAATTCAATAATTGAATCAAGGGATGCAATCTTTGATGAGAATAGATTCTCATCAGTCCCTAGACCAAGTCAGAGGATTCCTAATGGAACTAATGGCATCGAGGTCCCTGATGAAGTACCATCAACCTCAACCTGATGAAGTACTATCAACCTGATGAAGTAATATCAGAGGGTCCCTGATGAGGTTGTGGTTCAGCAACCTGGACCTGAGCTCAGAAAAAGCAAAAGGGTCAGGACTCCAAAGTCATTTGGACCCGAGTTTCAATTATATTTAATTGAAGGAACAAGGGATTAGGTCTCTAACCAATACTCCTATTGCTTCATTGTTGAAGATGATCCCAAAACATTTGAAGAAGCAATGAAGTCCCAGGATGTTGCTTTCTGGAAAGAAGCAATAAATGATGAGATGGATTCCATCATGGGTAACAACATTTGGGTGTTGGCTGATCTACCACCTAGTTGCAAACCTCTGGGTTGCAAATGGATTTTCAAAAAGAAAATGAAGGTAGATGGAACTATTGAAAAGTTCAAAGCTAGACTAGTCATTCAGGGCTTTAAACAAAAGTCAGGGATAGACTACTTTGATACTTATGCCCCAGTGGCACGTATCAGTACCATAAGATTGCTGATTGCTTTGGCATCAATTCACAATCTGATTATTCATCAGATGGATGTGAAGACAGCTTTCTTGAATGGTGAGTTAGATGAGGAGGTTTATATGAACCAACCTCAGGGCTTCATCATGCCAGGGAATGAAAACAAGGTGTGTAAACTGATTAAGTCTCTTTATGGACTAAAACAGGCACCTAAGCAATGGCATCAAAAATTTGATGAAGTGGTTAATGTTGATGACATGCTGATCTTTGATCTTTGGCACTGACCAATGGGGTTGACCTGACTAAGGCATTTTTGTCATCAAGGTTCTCCATGAAAGACATGGGGGAGGCTGATGTTATCCTTGGTATAAGGATTAAACATGAAAGTAAAAGAATTTCTATCTCTCAGTCTCATTATATTGAGAAGGTGCTGAGGAAATTTAATTACTTTGATTGTACTCCAGTGAGTACTCCTATGGATACAAGTGAGAAGCTGATGCCTAATACTAGGAAAGTTGTATCTCAACTTGAGTATTCTAGGGTGATTGGCTGCCTGATGTATGCCATGACTTGTACAAGACCTGATATTGATTTTGTAGTGGGAAAATTGAGCAGGTACACTAGTAATCCTAGTGCTCATCACTGGCAAGCAGTTCAGAGAGTACTGAAGTATCTGAAGAGAACTATGGAGTATAGTCTCTCTTATCCTTCAGTGTTAGAAGGATACACTAATGCAAGTTGGATCAGTAACACTGAAGACAATTCGTCTACCAGTGGCTGAGTATTCCTACTTGGTGGAGGTGCAATTTCTTGGGCATCCAAGAAGCAAACTTGCATCACCAATTCAACAATGGAATCTGAATTTGTGGCTTTAGCAGCTGCTGGTAAAGAAGCTGAATGGTTGAAAAACTTGCTTCTTGAGATTATATTGTGGCCTAAACCTATAGCACCTATTTCTATCCGTTGTGATAGTGCAGCTACATTGGCAAAGGCTTATAGCCAGATGTACAATGGGAAGTCTAGACAGTTGGGTGTCAGACATAGCATGATTCGTAAGCTTATCATAAATGGGTGGTATCTATAGAGTTTGTTAGATCTCAACAAAATTTAGCAGATCACTTGACGAAAGGATTGGCTAAAGACTTGGTTTTAAAGTCTGCTAAAAGGATGGGTTTGAAGTCCAACTTAGTCACTGAATGCTAAGACACCCAACTCCCTCCTGAGGAAACTTGGGAGCTGAGTTCAATGTGGAAAGCTGGACTGAAGCACATGTTTTACAATCATCCCAAGGTTGTGCTCGGAACCTGCTGAAAAGGAGGATGAAGTCTTTACTTCTTAATGGTTAATTTCTTTAAAAAAGTGCTAAGCAGGAGCATGAATAAAGAGGAACCACCTATGTGAATGTTGAAGTTTTGCCGCTTAAGGGAGCTTTTGACTTTTGGCTCTTACAACATTTGTGAATTGGATATGGACACATGGCTTATTTAGTGTCACGAGCGTTTAAGTGTTTGAAAACTTGTGTGTATGTTATTTGTATTCAAATGGGTTGAAGGGTTCAATTCTTGGAACACCCTGATTCTCGAGTATTTGAACGTGTCATGTACTAAGATAGGAATTCAATCTTCAAGATATTTTCATTTATGCACTAGTTTTGTTTTATGTCTATTTTCATGCAAAAGTAATTGTACTAAATTGGGGAGGATTGCTGAAAATTTAGTTCAATTGAGGGATATGGTCATACTTGGAAATGGGTTTGGAGGTACGGAGTGTACACCCATTAAGTCCCCTAACCACCCTGACTCTAATAGTGGTTTTATATTTCTGATGGCTCATCAGAGAGTTAAGTTCTGATGTACTCATCAGGGAGTAACTCATCAGAAGGTTCAATCCTTCAGCATCAGAGAGCAATTCTCATCAGAGAGTGAATGCTCATCAGCAAGTGGTATTCATCAGAGACTGAAACCATCAGCAAGTTAGTTCTTAAATGAACATGCTCATGAGTGTTTCTGATGAGTGAACCACGACATTGCTAGAGTTAGTTTGTAACTGCTTTGACCTATTAATGGGCAGTTTCAAACTCGTAATTAAGATCATAATAACTTGGTCTTGTAACCACTATGGCTATAATGGAGGAACATTATAAGGAGATTAATTGGTCGATTAATTCTCATAATTCCATTTACTAAGAGTAAATCAATCCTATAAATAGGATACACATCTGCACGGAAAAAACACACGAAACATAAACACTTGAAAGCAAACAGGTTCTTTATTTGTGCCTAAAACAAGAACACCACTTGGTCTTATCCCATAGAGATATTCGTTTAACCCAGGCATAGGGTCGAATAGTTTCTATTGGAAAGTGATAACACGATTTCAAGTAATATCCGGTACTCATTGATTATCTATACCCAACTGGGAATTTACCAAAGAAGAAAACCAACACCTTAGACCATAGTCTATTTAAATAATCTTCATGAAGCTTGGGAGCCAAAAGACAAGTCGTCAATAAATCCAAAATGGATTATGGGTCTGTTTAAAAGTAAGGTAGAAGATGATACAGAAAGCTCATTGTCGATTCATCTTAACCACAAGATCCCCACTCTTCCATTCGCATTTTAGATGCTATGAAAACTAGTATTTTGTCAACTAGATGAAAATTTACATAAAAATCAATGCCACATCTTAATATCTCTACTAAGGATATCCATACAATGCCTAATTGCTCAAAATTTGTTGAACATGTAATGTGTCAACCCGATAATAAGATAGGAAGTCTTCACTTAAGTTCTTTAATTTCTTGACGAAAATGTAAACACGGAACTTTTAAAGACTTATAACCTACGCTTCCTCCTGTAATATCCAACAGCTTAAATACATAGTACTTGAGAGAAAAGTGTATTCTGCTTTCCTCTATTTATACGACTATAAAATACCCCACCTGCACGGCTTCACCTCACCCACTCGTTACAAATTACAATTATATTAATTCATCACAATGTCATTAGAGTTTGCTCCTCCGACTCTCCGAGTGAATTTTTAGTTGATATATTAGAATTATTTTGACTTCAAGTTAGTTAAGATTGTCAGTTATTTCCACGTTAATTATGTGATGTGGATTTAATAAGTAAGCCATCAACTTTAAAGTATCCACCTTATATGAATTACTACAGAACATGTATTCACACATTCCACACGTCACAAAATCATCTAGCCCTGTTTAACACTTTATAGTGGCAGAGGAAAGAACACCCTTGGGGTTGGTCTACCTAGATGATCAAAAGAGAAATTGCAAGGTACTTTTGTAATTTGGCTTTGCAAGACTCGTATCTAGTTCTGATTGTGTAATCAATACGCTTAAACAATCAGCCTACTGATGTTTGAAGTCAAAATTAATTTTTCTGAATGTAATATTTCAGTATAAGAGCTCTTATCAAGTGCATGTACAACTCAGTTAAGTACCAATAGTTTGTACCACAATAAGTCGAATCAAACAAAACCTCGACTAGTATAGTGTTCTATTTAACTGATATGCACATTGTACCTGGCTGGATCCTTTAACACGATCGCCTGCCAACAGATTGGGCATTCTTTGCTTCTCTGTGACCTGAAGAAAAAAATAAGCAACTAAGATACCTGAGTACAAAAGTCATAAAACAAGCAATATTAGAAAGAAAAAAATGTCGAAAAAATAGATCATACCACTCAAGAATACACTGGAGATGAAACTCGTGCTTACATGTGGTTACCTAAGTGTGGAGAAGAGAGCATAATGGTCAGTGACAGTAACCTATACAGGCTATTAAGATCAAATGTACACTAAACACGCAATTACCACCTCAATAAACAGCTAATCTTAGTTAAGTCAAACAATAAACAGATAAATGTCACGCTTATTTTATTTTCTCCCAAACTCCATGCAATTTAAGTGATAACTATTGAGAAATCTTTAAAAACACAATAAGATAATTACTTCATATACAATTCCTTTATGCTTCTCACACATAACTAGACGATTACTGATAAGCAATATCCCCTTTTACACATACGGTGCCACATTCGCCAAAAAATTTACAAAATCCAATACAGTGTTTAGTACTAGCTAAAAATCTCAAAACCAGTCTTAGGAAAAACGTTAATAACAGGCAATGCTAACCAGTCCACACTCCCAAGCCCTACCCTAAGGACAATGGGAAGGCAATGTCGAGCTTATGCTCCGGATCATGTTGCGAAATATGACCATTTTCAAGGGATACCTATCCTCCGGAAGCTAAAAAAATCTCTACTAGTTAAACCTTCTAAAATAAATATGCAGCGAATATCTTTTATATAGTAGATCATACATCATAACCACAGATCAACCTATACTCGCTATTCATCTTTTTTTCGCAGCAAAATTATCGCAAAAACAGTTCAGATTCTCTCATCCTCATCATACAGTTCAATACACACTTCCACATAAAAATTAGATCAAAACACTCAGAATGCTAAAACAATAATAAAAAAACTAAACAAGTACTATACGAACAAAGTACATACAGTTGAAGGATTATGACAAGAATCAAAAGCATCAAGACATATACTACAAACGTCCTCATTATCATTATCATCAACATCAACTGGATGAATGATGGTGATCGGATCAACAGCTGCTGCTGACGTCATTGATGATGATGATGATGAATTCATTTTTGTAGGAGGCTAGAAAACACAGTAGATGAAGAAAACAAGAGAGGAGTTATGGGAATTTAATAACACGAATAACACGGTTTTGAATAGTCTATAATAGTGGATTTGGTTTGAATAGAACTACAAAGTCAAACAGTTTTGTCGGATCTCAACTGGATGTGTTTGTGTTTGGTTCGGTTCTAGAGTCTTGACTTTGGTTACAAGCGCCTTCTTAACATGCAATAATAATTTATGGGCCACTCCGTATGATTGTCCCCCTTTTTTTTACGGTATATCACATTTTGTTATTAATTTATATTCCGTATTTCTGACAGTTTTAAGCGTTTGACTTATTAAACTTTATATTTTCTGTTTCGCACTTTCAGGTTTATAATTTTTTTTGATATAAACAAAATTATAAAAATAAAAAAATAAATAAATAAATAAATAAGTGAAAAAAACAGGGGGTGTGCCATTTGTGTTTTTTTTAGGTGTTTGGATATCACGGACTTTTTATTAAATTGAAAAATATATTTAATACACATTAATTGATTTTAGAGTAAACTACATCGTTCGTCCTTGTGGTTTGCGTTTACCAACAAGTTTTGTTCTTTGACCAGAAATAATGTACCATTCATCTCTCAATGCGAAACGTTATATATCGTTAGTCCTTCACTTTAACGGGCCACACTAACTGTCGTTATGTGACAACACGTGATACCCATGTGAGGGTATTTTGGTCCTTATGCCCATTCTTTTTAACTTCATATTCTTTATTTTATACATCTATATCTTCAACCATAACTACCCACCACCGATCCATATACTTTCTTTCTTCTTATTTCATATTCGTTTTCATTTTCACCAATCGCCACCAACCACCAATCCAAATCCATTTCTTCTTTACACAAATATATATATATATATATATATATATATATATATATATATATATATATATATATATATATATATATATATATATATATATATATATATATATATATATATATATATATATATATAAAAAACAGGATGTATATGACATCATCAATGACATGGAATACCACATCATCATATTTTTATTCCATGTCATCACAATGAGACCACGTAAGCGTTATTTTGCCTTGCGAATTCCGGAATTTATTTTTTCAAAAATTCATGAGCATGGATTCGAACATGGGTTTGTGAATAAGTGCTAATCACATCTTAACCACTGCGCTAACACAATGTTTTGTATTTGTTCAACAAACTAAAATCTATAAACGCAAGGAAGGATAGACACATATTTGGGAAGTTTAGTCCGAATAGCATACCTATTGCAGTTTTATTCGTATGAGGATAAGTTTAGAATGTATTATATGATATCTTTTATCTCCAAAAATAGTTTACAGATATCTATAATTCACACAATTGTAGCCCTAAATTTTGCACTATATATACATCATTAACTTCGGATCTACATAGCAACCCTAATCAAAGATGCAGCGGCAATTACATTCTGAAGGGCTTTCAAAACGTAATCAAAACAAAAGTTCTGAAAGATGTTTGAAAGGTATTGTGTTCTTGAGTAATTTGATTCAAACTAATATTATTTGTTTTATAGTGTGTACCATTGTGTTAAAGTGCTTACCAATGTTTAAATAATTGTTTCAGGTTCAAAAACTTTAACATTAGTAAGTTTAAAGGAGCAATAATAAATTGAACGTCAGAACTGAGGTAATTTTTATAATAAACATCTAAACATGGTTACTTATGAATATGAATAGTATTATGAATTGAACATTGATTATTTGTTTATGAATATGAACCGTATTATGAACTACATATATATTGTTGAATTATGTGTTACTAAAAAGCTTAAACAGTAATAAGTTAAAATTAACAGTACTAACTTTAAAGTTAACACTGCTATAATGAGTTTAAAGGAACATTGCTAAATTTCAAGTTAGTACTGGTGTGACATAATTGCTAAAGGAACACCACGTGTATGATTAGGTTTCCAGATGTCATCAACAACTGCTTGGGTACAAAATTCCAACAGCAGCAAAGGAGGCAACCAACACCATTATACTCGATTAAACAGGTAGTTTGGTTATTAACAGTTAAATATGCATGGTTTTAAACATATTAAACATTCATTGCATAGCTCATATTTATTGTATCAGCATGATTCATATATATTTATTGGATTAACAATTAAGTCGATTTTAATTTACATTGTTGAATGAAGCAGCAAGGGATAATCAGGAGAATAAAAGCCTACGAGGTATTTTATCAGCTAACAGAATTTATTAATTACTTTGTATTTTTAAAATCACATAAAAATAAAGTCTCTTTAATAGATAAATGTTTGAGAGTGACATACCTGTAAGTAGATCTAGAAGTCATGGTTGAGATTTCATACTGCTACGGCAAAATTTTCCAAAATGTTAGTACTGCCAGTTAAAAGGTTAGTACTGGTGTGAATATATTTGTACTGCTGGATAGACGTTAGTACTGGGCCGAAATTACAGCTTTATTAAAATAGCCGTTGAGGAGTTTGTTGATATTCTTATTAATATTTATTTATCTTAAGGGTTTACTTTTTGGATATTTTTACTTTTAATATCCTATATTCACCTTTATTGAATCAAAAGTTATCTTTTACTTGAAGTCGGTCCAATAGAAACCCTCATAAGTATTTCATAATATCTCAATTCACTTTCTTCAACCTACTTCTAACCTAAATTACTTTAATCCCAGCAGTCAAATCAAAAATTTACTAACAACCATGGCTACTTTAACCTTTGCCGATAAACACAACATGATAGCTTATTTGAAAAAAGCATAGGATGCCACCAAATTCCATCAGATAGTCGACTTTTTTAATGGTTCTCACATAAGGTATTCTTTAACATTAAATCCCATTATATATGTCTCCCAAATCAAAGAATTTTGGCAGACTACTACTGTCAAAATATTTGAAAATGGTGACACCGAATTAATTGCAACAGTGGATGGTAAATCTATCACTCTTACTGAATCATCAATCAGGCGGCATCTCCGACTGAATGATTCAAATGGTATTAGTGCTATGCCAAACACAGAGATTTTTGAAACTTTAACCAGGATGGGGTACAACATTCGATCACACTCTTTAACTTTTCAAAAAGGTGGTTTTGCCCCACAATGAAGGTTTTTAATTCATACCATCCTTCACTGTCTCAGTCCTAAGAAAACCTCATGGGAACAGTTTAACATATATATAACAGGATGTATATGACATCATCAATGACATGGAATACCACCTCATCATATTTTTATTCCATGTCATCACAATGAGGCCACGTAAGCGTTATTTTGCCTTGCGAATTCCAGAATTTATTTTTTCAAAAATTCATGAGCATGGATTCGAACATGGGTTTGTGAATAAGTGTTAATCACATCTTAACCACTGCACTAACACAATGTTTTGTATTTGTTCAACAAACTAAAATCTATAAACGTAAGGAAGGATAGACACTTATTTGGGAAGTTTAGTCCGAATAGCATACCTATTGCAGTTTTATTCGTATGAGGATAAGTTTGGAATGTATTGTGTGATATCTTTTATCTCCAAAAATAGTTTACAGATATCTATAATTCACACAATTGTAGCCCTAAATTTTGCACTATATATACATCATTAACTTCGGATCTACATAGCAACCCTAATCAAAGATGCAGCGGCAAATACATTCTGAAAGGCTTTCAAAACGTAATCAAAACAAAAGTTCTGAAAGATGTTTGAAAGGTATTGTGTTCTTGAGTAATTTGATTCAAACTAATATTACTTGTTTTATACTGTGTATCATTGTGTTAAAGTGCTTACCAATGTTTAAATAATTGTTTCAGGTTCAAAAACTTTAACATTAGTAAGTTTAAAGGAGCAATACTAAATTGAACGTCAGAACTAAGGTAATTTTTATAATAAACATCTAAACATGGTTACTTATGAATATGAATCGTATTATGAATTGAACATTGATTATTTGTTTATAAATATGAACCGTATTATGAACTACATATATATTGTTGAATTATGTGTTACTAAAAAGCTTAAACAGTAATAAGTTTAAATTAACAGTACTAACTTTAAAGTTAACACTGCTATAATGAGTTTAAAGGAACATTGCTAAATTTCAAGTTAGTACTGGTGTGACATAATTGCTAAAGGAACACCACGTGTATGATTAGGTTTCCAGATGTCATCAACAACTGCTTGGGTACAAAATTCCAACAGCAGCAAAGGAGGCAACCAACACCATTATACTCGATTAAACAGGTAGTTTGGTTATTAACAGTTAAATATGCATGGTTTTAAACATATTAAACATTCATTGCATAGCTCATATTTATTGTATCAGCATGATTCATATATATTTATTGGATTAAGAATTAAGTCGATTTTAATTTACATTGTTGAATGAAGCAGCAAGGGATAATCAGGAGAATAAAAGCCTACGAGGTATTTTATCAGCTAACAGAATTTATTAATTACTTTGTATTTTTAAAATCACATAAAAATAAAGTCTCTTTAATAGATAAATGTTTGAGAGTGACATACCTGTAAGTAGATCTAGAAGTCATGGTTGAGATTTCATACTGCTACGGCAAAATTTTCCAAAATGTTAGTACTGCCAGTTAAAAGGTTAGTACTGGTGTGAATATATTTGTACTGCTGGATAGACGTTAGTACTGGGCCGAAATTACAGCTTTATTAAAATAGCCGTTGAGGAGTTTGTTGATATTCTTATTAATATTTATTTATCTTAAGGGTTTACTTTTTGGATATTTTTACTTTTAATATCCTATATTCACCTTTATTGAATCAAAAGTTATCTTTTACTTGAAGTCGGTCCAATAGAAACCCTCATAAGTATTTCATAATATCTCAATTCACTTTCTTCAACCTACTTTCTAACCTAAATTACTTTAATCCCAGCAGTCAAATCAAAAATTTACTAACAACCATGGCTACTTTAACCTTTGCCGATAAACACAACATGATAGCTTATTTGAAAAAAGCATAGGATGCCACCAAATTCCATCAGATAGTCGACTTTTTGAATGGTTCTCACATAAGGTATTCTTTAACATTAAATCCCATTATATATGTCTCCCAAATCAAAGAATTTTGGCAGACTGCTACTGTCAAAATATTTGAAAATGGTGACACCGAATTAATTGCAACAGTGGATGGTAAATCTATCACTCTTACTGAATCATCAATCAGGCGGCATCTCCGACTGAATGATTCAAATGGTATTAGTGCTATGCCAAACACAGAGATTTTTGAAACTTTAACCAGGATGGGGTACAACATTCGATCACACTCTTTAACTTTTCAAAAAGGTGGTTTTGCCCCACAATGGAGGTTTTTAATTCACACCATCCTTCACTGTCTCAGTCCTAAGAAAACCTCATGGGAACAGTTTAACATATATATAACAGGATGTATATGACATCATCAATGACATGGAATACCACCTCATCATATTTTTATTCCATGTCATCACAATGAGGCCACGTAAGCGTTATTTTGCCTTGCGAATTCCAGAATTTATTTTTTCAAAAATTCATGAGCATGGATTCGAACATGGGTTTGTGAATAAGTGCTAATCACATCTTAACCACTGCACTAACACAATGTTTTGTATTTGTTCAACAAACTAAAATCTATAAACGCAAGGAAGGATAGACACATATTTGGGAAGTTTAGTCCGAATAGCATACCTATTGCAGTTTTATTCGTATGAGGATAAGTTTAGAATGTATTATATGATATCTTTTATCTCCAAAAATAGTTTACAGATATCTATAATTCACACAATTGTAGCCCTAAATTTTGCACTATATATACATCATTAACTTCGGATCTACATAGCAACCCTAATCAAAGATGCAGCGGCAATTACATTCTGAAGGGCTTTCAAAACGTAATCAAAACAAAAGTTCTGAAAGATGTTTGAAAGGTATTGTGTTCTTGAGTAATTTGATTCAAACTAATATTATTTGTTTTATAGTGTGTACCATTGTGTTAAAGTGCTTACCAATGTTTAAATAATTGTTTCAGGTTCAAAAACTTTAACATTAGTAAGTTTAAAGGAGCAATAATAAATTGAACGTCAGAACTGAGGTAATTTTTATAATAAACATCTAAACATGGTTACTTATGAATATGAATAGTATTATGAATTGAACATTGATTATTTGTTTATGAATATGAACCGTATTATGAACTACATATATATTGTTGAATTATGTGTTACTAAAAAGCTTAAACAGTAATAAGTTTAAATTAACAGTACTAACTTTAAAGTTAACACTGCTATAATGAGTTTAAAGGAACATTGCTAAATTTCAAGTTAGTACTGGTGTGACATAATTGCTAAAGGAACACCACGTGTATGATTAGGTTTCCAGATGTCATCAACAACTGCTTGGGTACAAAATTCCAACAGCAGCAAAGGAGGCAACCAACACCATTATACTCGATTAAACAGGTAGTTTGGTTATTAACAGTTAAATATGCATGGTTTTAAACATATTAAACATTCATTGCATAGCTCATATTTATTGTATCAGCATGATTCATATATATTTATTGGATTAACAATTAAGTCGATTTTAATTTACATTGTTGAATGAAGCAGCAAGGGATAATCAGGAGAATAAAAGCCTACGAGGTATTTTATCAGCTAACAGAATTTATTAATTACTTTGTATTTTTAAAATCACATAAAAATAAAGTCTCTTTAATAGATAAATGTTTGAGAGTGACATACCTGTAAGTAGATCTAGAAGTCATGGTTGAGATTTCATACTGCTACGGCAAAATTTTCCAAAATGTTAGTACTGCCAGTTAAAAGGTTAGTACTGGTGTGAATATATTTGTACTGCTGGATAGACGTTAGTACTGGGCCGAAATTACAGCTTTATTAAAATAGCCGTTGAGGAGTTTGTTGATATTCTTATTAATATTTATTTATCTTAAGGGTTTACTTTTTGGATATTTTTACTTTTAATATCCTATATTCACCTTTATTGAATCAAAAGTTATCTTTTACTTGAAGTCGGTCCAATAGAAACCCTCATAAGTATTTCATAATATCTCAATTCACTTTCTTCAACCTACTTTCTAACCTAAATTACTTTAATCCCAGCAGTCAAATCAAAAATTTACTAACAACCATGGCTACTTTAACCTTTGCCGATAAACACAACATGATAGCTTATTTGAAAAAAGCATAGGATGCCACCAAATTCCATCAGATAGTCGACTTTTTTAATGGTTCTCACATAAGGTATTCTTTAACATTAAATCCCATTATATATGTCTCCCAAATCAAAGAATTTTGGCAGACTACTACTGTCAAAATATTTGAAAATGGTGACACCGAATTAATTGCAACAGTGGATGGTAAATCTATCACTCTTACTGAATCATCAATCAGGCGGCATCTCCGACTGAATGATTCAAATGGTATTAGTGCTATGCCAAACACAGAGATTTTTGAAACTTTAACCAGGATGGGGTACAACATTCGATCACACTCTTTAACTTTTCAAAAAGGTGGTTTTGCCCCACAATGAAGGTTTTTAATTCATACCATCCTTCACTGTCTCAGTCCTAAGAAAACCTCATGGGAACAGTTTAACATATATATAACAGGATGTATATGACATCATCAATGACATGGAATACCACCTCATCATATTTTTATTCCATGTCATCACAATGAGGCCACGTAAGCGTTATTTTGCCTTGCGAATTCCAGAATTTATTTTTTCAAAAATTCATGAGCATGGATTCGAACATGGGTTTGTGAATAAGTGCTAATCACATCTTAACCACTGCACTAACACAATGTTTTGTATTTGTTCAACAAACTAAAATCTATAAACGTAAGGAAGGATAGACACTTATTTGGGAAGTTTAGTCCGAATAGCATACCTATTGCAGTTTTATTCGTATGAGGATAAGTTTGGAATGTATTGTGTGATATCTTTTATCTCCAAAAATAGTTTACAGATATCTATAATTCACACAATTGTAGCCCTAAATTTTGCACTATATATACATCATTAACTTCGGATCTACATAGCAACCCTAATCAAAGATGCAGCGGCAAATACATTCTGAAAGGCTTTCAAAACGTAATCAAAACAAAAGTTCTGAAAGATGTTTGAAAGGTATTGTGTTCTTGAGTAATTTGATTCAAACTAATATTACTTGTTTTATACTGTGTATCATTGTGTTAAAGTGCTTACCAATGTTTAAATAATTGTTTCAGGTTCAAAAACTTTAACATTAGTAAGTTTAAAGGAGCAATACTAAATTGAACGTCAGAACTAAGGTAATTTTTATAATAAACATCTAAACATGGTTACTTATGAATATGAATCGTATTATGAATTGAACATTGATTATTTGTTTATAAATATGAACCGTATTATGAACTACATATATATTGTTGAATTATGTGTTACTAAAAAGCTTAAACAGTAATAAGTTTAAATTAACAGTACTAACTTTAAAGTTAACACTGCTATAATGAGTTTAAAGGAACATTGCTAAATTTCAAGTTAGTACTGGTGTGACATAATTGCTAAAGGAACACCACGTGTATGATTAGGTTTCCAGATGTCATCAACAACTGCTTGGGTACAAAATTCCAACAGCAGCAAAGGAGGCAACCAACACCATTATACTCGATTAAACAGGTAGTTTGGTTATTAACAGTTAAATATGCATGGTTTTAAACATATTAAACATTCATTGCATAGCTCATATTTATTGTATCAGCATGATTCATATATATTTATTGGATTAAGAATTAAGTCGATTTTAATTTACATTGTTGAATGAAGCAGCAAGGATAATCAGGAGAATAAAAGCCTACGAGGTATTTTATCAGCTAACAGAATTTATTAATTACTTTGTATTTTTAAAATCACATAAAAATAAAGTCTCTTTAATAGATAAATGTTTGAGAGTGACATACCTGTAAGTAGATCTAGAAGTCATGGTTGAGATTTCATACTGCTACGGCAAAATTTTCCAAAATGTTAGTACTGCCAGTTAAAAGGTTAGTACTGGTGTGAATATATTTGTACTGCTGGATAGACGTTAGTACTGGGCCGAAATTACAGCTTTATTAAAATAGCCGTTGAGGAGTTTGTTGATATTCTTATTAATATTTATTTATCTTAAGGGTTTACTTTTTGGATATTTTTACTTTTAATATCCTATATTCACCTTTATTGAATCAAAAGTTATCTTTTACTTGAAGTCGGTCCAATAGAAACCCTCATAAGTATTTCATAATATCTCAATTCACTTTCTTCAACCTACTTTCTAACCTAAATTACTTTAATCCCAGCAGTCAAATCAAAAATTTACTAACAACCATGGCTACTTTAACCTTTGCCGATAAACACAACATGATAGCTTATTTGAAAAAAGCATAGGATGCCACCAAATTCCATCAGATAGTCGACTTTTTGAATGGTTCTCACATAAGGTATTCTTTAACATTAAATCCCATTATATATGTCTCCCAAATCAAAGAATTTTGGCAGACTGCTACTGTCAAAATATTTGAAAATGGTGACACCGAATTAATTGCAACAGTGGATGGTAAATCTATCACTCTTACTGAATCATCAATCAGGCGGCATCTCCGACTGAATGATTCAAATGGTATTAGTGCTATGCCAAACACAGAGATTTTTGAAACTTTAACCAGGATGGGGTACAACATTCGATCACACTCTTTAACTTTTCAAAAAGGTGGTTTTGCCCCACAATGGAGGTTTTTAATTCACACCATCCTTCACTGTCTCAGTCCTAAGAAAACCTCATGGGAACAGTTTAACATATATATAACAGGATGTATATGACATCATCAATGACATGGAATACCACCTCATCATATTTTTATTCCATGTCATCACAATGAGGCCACGTAAGCGTTATTTTGCCTTGCGAATTCCGGAATTTATTTTTTCAAAAATTCATGAGCATGGATTCGAACATGGGTTTGTGAATAAGTGCTAATCACATCGTAACCACTGCACTAACACAATGTTTTGTATTTGTTCAACAAACTAAAATCTATAAACGCAAGGAAGGATAGACACTTATTTGGGAAGTTTAGTCCGAATAGCATACCTATTGCAGTTTTATTCGTATGAGGATAAGTTTAGAATGTATTCTGTGATATCTTTTATCTCCAAAAATAGTTTACAGATATCTATAATTCACACAATTGTAGCCCTAAATTTTGCACTATATATACATCATTAACTTCGGATCTACATAGCAACCCTAATCAAAGATGCAGCGGCAAATACATTCTGAAAGGCTTTCAAAACGTATTCAAAACAAAAGTTCTGAAAGATGTTTGAAAGGTATTGTGTTCTTGAGTAATTTGATTCAAACTAATATTATTTGTTTTATAGTGTGTATCATTGTGTTAAAGTGCTTACCAATGTTTAAATAATTGTTTCAGGTTCAAAAACTTTAACATTAGTAAGTTTAAAGGAGCAATACTAAATTGAACGTCAGAACTAAGGTAATTTTTATAATAAACATCTAAACATGGTTACTTATGAATATGAATCGTATTATGAATTGAACATTGATTATTTGTTTATGAATATGAACCGTATTATGAACTACATATATATTGTTGAATTATGTGTTACTAAAAAGCTTAAACAGTAATAAGTTTAAATTAACAGTACTAACTTTAAAGTTAACACTGCTATAATGAGTTTAAAGGAACATTGCTAAATTTCAAGTTAGTACTGGTGTGACATAATTGCTAAAGGAACACCACGTGTATGATTAGGTTTCCAGATGTCATCAACAACTGCTTGGGTACAAAATTCCAACAGCAGCAAAGGAGGCAACCAACACCATTATACTCGATTAAACAGGTAGTTTGGTTATTAACAGTTAAATATGCATGGTTTTAAACATATTAAACATTCATTGCATAGCTTATATAATTTGTATCAGCATGATCCATATATATTTATTGGATTAACAATTAAGTCGATTTTAATTTACATTGTTGAATGAAGCAGCAAAGGATAATCAGAAGAATAAAATCCTACGAGGTATTTTATCAGCTAACAGAATTTATTAATTACTTTGTATTTTTAAAATCACATAAAAATAAAGTCTCTTTAATAGATGAATGTTTGAGAGTGACATACATGTAAGTAGATCTAGAAGTCATGGTTGAGATTTCATACTGCTACGGCAAAATTTTCCAAAATGTTAGTACTGCCAGTTAAAAGGTTAGTACTGGTGTGAATATATTTGTACTGCTGGATAGACGTTAGTACTGGGCCGAAATTACAGCTTTATTAAAATAGCCGTTGAGGAGTTTGTTGATATTCTGATGAGGCGAAAAGTGTACCGCTTTTCGGGGGTCATTTAAGCCCTAAATCGTATTTATTTGATCAAATATTGCCCTAAATCGTTCCTTTTGTCATTTTAGGTACTTTGGAGATGAAATTTGGAAAAGGAAGCATTTTGGACGTTTTTGGAGCATAAAAGTGAAGAAAACGACAAAGTCTCTAAATCTGCTGGAATAGTACCTGTGACGGCGTCAAGCCCCAGTGTGACGCCGTCAATCCTTGATAAGCCAGAGAGGATTTTGGAAGATTAAAGGGGGACGGCGTCAAGAAGGCCATCAAGAAACCCTAACCGCGGCGAAATGACGGCGTCAGGACTCAACCTGACGACGTCAGAAGCCATTAAGTGACGACGTCAGAATGACAACTTGTACATGAAGAAACCCTAGTAAAACCGTCACATGCTGATCAAGACAATCACAACTTACGCGCGGAGTAGCTGTCACTGTTTTGGCCATAAAATCTTCATACGAACTCGGATTTGGGTGATTCAAAAGGCCACGCGAAGAGGACGAAAAGATCTACAATTTGGTGAAAATGGGAAGTTGACGCCGTCACTTGTACGAGCTGACGCCGTCAAGCCTTGCCGACAGAAATATTGCCTATAAATACAACATTATAACTTCACTTTTTGTAAGCCCTAAACCCTAAGTCCGATTCTAGTGTTTAGGTAGGTGTTTTTGTGAGCCTATGTTGTCATATGATCATCATGTATGCGTAAAAATGGCTAAAAACGTTGTTTTTTTAATGGATTTAAAAGTGTGATTTTAAAACAGCCCCTAGGGCTTGAATATTCTGAATATGTCGACTTAATTAAGGTCTTAAGATCTGGACTTTTTGATCCTATGGCCATTTGTTATGCATACGTTGTTTATTTACTTGATCGGTACCCGTAAAATGGCCTAAAAACGCGTTTTTTGGAAGATTTTTAACCCGATTTCAAATCAGCCCATGAGGCTTACTTTTCTGTGGTAAAATGGTGTTAAGAAGGTCCTAACATCAGTGGGGTTTGAGTCTTTGGCCATTTGTCACGCGTACCATTCGGGGTTTTAATTCTTGTTAATTATTTCTTCGATTCGTTGGCTAACAATTTATTTCTTGCTATTTATTTTGTTATCCATGGCAAATACATGCATGTTTGTCCATGTAGTTAGCCAACACCATGTAATAATCTTTATTTGAATGTATTATTATGTGTTCATATGCAAAGCCGATGAAAACCTAGACCACTTGTGCGTTGTGATTGTGATTGTTGGTTGGTTTTTCATGTTTTGGGGTTTGCCATTGTTTCGGCACTTTTGTAATGTATTTCAATTTTGGTTTTGCCAATGTTTGGGCATTTTACAGTAGATACAAAGTAGATTAGTTGTATTTTACTTTATATGTATTGTAAACAAGAGCTTGGAAGCAAAAAGTGAAAGATTGAAGAGTTGTAGACTGAAAGTTGCTGCTGGACACCTGTTGGGAAAACGTGATTACCTGCTGATTGGTAAGGTATTTTTTTCTAAAATTTTTGATGCAGGTCCACAAGACATAGGGCTACAACTTTGTCAACTGGGCCGAATCATGAGGAGGTGATCTTCCTGGGCTTTTGGGCCTTTCAAAACAGAAAAACTGGGCTGACAGAAACTGAAGTTCAAGTGCATAATGGGCCTTTTACTTGCTCATGATTGTCTTGGAGCAAGTGGGAGCCCTCCATGTGGTTGTGATATAAGTCACTAGTTGACTCTTGGTTCTTGTGATGGCTCACAAGACCAAGCATAGGATTTTCATCGGTTGAGGCTTTGCATATTGTGGTTGTATGTTTGTTTGGTTGTTTTTTGTATGGTTGTGACTACATGAAAAACGAAAATTGTTTTCATAAAACTTAAAACAAAACATAAACCATTTTGAACTAAGTCTTATGATTTAGTTTAACTAAGTTTAAATATGATTTGAAACTTAAAATCATTGTTTTCTATATAAACAACACTTAAACCGGTTGAGATTGTTTGTTTATTTATTTATTTGTATTGTCCAAACTAAATAATAATCCACATAGGATATATATATTAGTCTTGAAATGGACAACTTGACACACATAAATTAAAACAATGATTAGACTTAAGTTAAGAAAAGTTTTTAACTTGTGCTACGAAGAATGAATGCATGCTTCTTTCGTACACGTTTTTGATTCACATCAAAACGATTTACCCGTCAAAATTTAAGTCATGCCGTCCAATTATGAGAACACTTGCAATTACCTTTTAGCATCTGGTCAGACCTAGGTTGAATTGTAACCCAAGGTGACTATTTTCCATGGTCAGACCTAGGATTATTCTCACACTTTTCAAATTGGATGACTTAATCGAGTAGTATGGTCAGACCCTTACCCGAGGCAAAGATGGGACTAAACATGCCAGCTTGACACTAGTTGCTTGTTCACTAGTGCCATGAGTCCCATAAAGATCTAAGAGTTGCACATGTAATGCAATTGGTCGACGTTACCTACCTATTGAATCCACCATTTCTAGTAGATCAACTGCATTAATGGTCGAACCTCAATGAGGATCTTAGCCTTTTCGTAAAATTAATTGTTTTAATATGCTTAAACTTGGGTAGTTAATTTTAAAAAGGATTAATTATTGAAACTTACTAAAATTTGAACTTTGTTTGTTTTGTAGATGACAACTCCTAATCAAAACCACGAACAACTCGTACATCAGATCAATTCTTGAAAAAGAGAAATTGAATGGTAACAACTTTTTGGACTGGTATCGCAACCTTAGGATTGTCCTTAAGGCTGAACAAAAGTTTTACCATCTGGAAGGGCCTCTACCTGATGCACCTCCTGCTACAGCTACTGTTGCTGTTCGCAACGCCTACTCTCGTAGGGTTCAAGAACAACAAGAAGTGGCTTGTCTTATGCTTGCTAGCATGACCCCCGAGCTCTAAAAGAACTTGGAGGACCTTCGAGCATTTGACATGTTGACTGAACTAAAAACAATGTTCGAGCAACAAGCAGAGCAAGAATTGTTTGATACAGTCAAAGCTTTTCATGCCTGCAAGCAGGAGGAGGGCCAAACGGTCAGTAGCTACGTCATGAAAATGAAGGGCTACCTTGACCAAATGGAGCGTCTTGGATACCCCATGCCTCAGATCCTTGGAGTGAGCTTGATACTGACCTCACTGTCAAAGGATTATGATCAGTTTGTGCAAAACTACAACATGCACAGCATGGGCAAGACCATTCCTGAGCTGCATAACATGCTGAAACTTGCAGAGAAAGGAATGCCCAAGAAGGCTCCTATGGTCCTAGCTATAAAGGAAGGACGAATCCAGAAGAAGAAGCCGAAGGCAAAAGGCAAGGGACAAGTGAAGGGCAAGTATAAGCTTGCTTATGCCCCCAACCTAAGATCCCCCCACCTGCTAAGAAGGAGCACCCGGCTAAGGACACCCTTTGTCACCATTGTGGAAAGAAGGGGCACTGGAGGCGGAACTGTCCGACCTACCTGGAAGAGTTGAAGAAGAACAAAGCTAGCGCAGCTAGCACATCAGGTATCTTCACTATAGAACTCTATACTTTTCCTAACAAATCATGGGTATATGATACTGGTTGTGGCACTCACATTTGTAATAATGTGCAGGGGCTTAGGGGAAGCAGAAAGTTGAAGCATGGAGCTTTGAACCTGTACGTTGGTAATGGCAACCGTGCAGCTGTCGAAGCAATAGGGAGCTTTGATCTCATCCTCCCTAATGGTTTAGTTATTGTTTTAAATAATTGCCATTTTGCACCTACTATTACTAGAGGTTTTGTTTCACTTTCTCGTTTGAAGGATGATGGTTTCATTCATACATTTACGGATTTTGGCATTTCAGTTTCTAAGGATAATATTTTTTATTTTAATGCTATTCCTCGTGATGGTATTTTTGAAATTGATATGCGTGATTCTATTTCAAACGATAGTTCTATATATAATGTTAGCAATAAGAAATCTAAACATAATTTAGATTCCACTTACCTATGGCATTGTCGTCTTTGTCACATAAACAAGAAACGCATTACAAAGCTGCAACACGATGGGCTTTTAGAGTCAACCGACCCTGAGTCGTTTGATAAATGCATTTCTTGTATATCTGGTAAAATGGCACGAAAGCCCTTCTCCCATGTAGGAGAAAGAGCTGAAGATCTACTTGGACTCATACATACTGACGTATGTGGCCCATTTAGAACAATGTCAAGGGAAGGAGCTAACTACTTCATTACTTTTACTGATGATTTCAGTCGATATGGTTATGTTTACTTGATTAAACATAAACATCAAGCTTTTGAAATGTTCAAAGTTTTTCAAAATGAAGTGGAAAATCAACTAGGCAAGACCATAAAAGCTCTTCGATCAGATCGAGGAGGTGAATATATGAGTCTAGAGTTTTTAGATCATCTAAAAAGGTGTGGGATTGTCTCACAATTCACTCCTCCATATACACCACAACATAATGGTGTATCTGAAAGGAGAAATCGAACCTTGCTAGACATGGTTCGATCCATGATGAGTCTAACAACATTGCCAATGTCCTTTTGGGGTTATGCTCTAGAGTCTGCTGCACGCATTCTCAATATGGTTCCAACCAAGAAGGTAGACAAGACACCATACGAAATATGGCATGGGAAGGTCCCTAAATTGTCGTACTTGAGAGTCTGGGGTTGTGAGGCTCTCGTGAAACGAGACTCGCCTGACAAACTTGAGCCCAGAGCTATCAAGTGTATCTTTGTAGGATACCCAAAGGAAACGATGGGTTACTATTTCTACTACCCACCCGAGAACAAAATATTTGTTGCCCGGAATGCTGAGTTTCTTGAGAACCGTCTCATTTCACAAGAAGCAAGTGGGAGCAATGTAGACCTTGATGAAATTCAAGAGGAAGATGCACAACCTTCTGGTAACACTAGTGAACATCAAAATGAGATTGAACATGAAAATGTTGAAACTCATCAAGATGCTGCTCCCATTCGTAGATCCGCAAGGATACCTCAAGCACCTGAGCGATATGGTTTCTATGTCGATGCTGAGGAACATGAGTTAGGGGATCATGGTGAACCCGCTAACTATCGAGATGCATTATCGAGTCCTGAACACGATAAATGGATCGAAGCTATGAATGCGGAGATGAAATCCATGAAAGACAACGATGTCTGGGTCGAAGTTGACCTACCTCCTAACGCTAAAACCGTTGGGAGCAAGTGGCTCTTCAAAAAGAAGACCGACATGGATGGAAAAGTACACACCTACAAAGCTCGTCTAGTAGCAAAAGGTTTCACTCAAACCTACGGGGTTGACTATGAAGAAACCTTCTCGCCTGTTGCAGACGTAAAAGCTATTAGGATTCTTATAGCCATAGCAGCGTACTATGACTATGAGATTTGGCAAATGGATGTCAAGACAGCTTTCTTGAACGGCCACCTGAACGAAGACGTTTATATGGTACAACCCGAGGGCTTCGTGAATCCTAAACATCCAACTAAAGTATGCAAGCTTCAAAGATCCATTTATGGATTAAAGCAAGCATCTAGAAGTTGGAATAAGAGATTTGACGATGAAATCAAGAAGATTGGTTTCACTCAAAATCTCGATGAGCCATGTGTATACATGAAAACTAGTGGAAGTATAGTCGTGTTCCTAATCTTATATGTCGATGACATATTGCTCATGGGAAACAACATTCCAATGCTACAAGATGTAAAATCCTGGCTTGGAAATTGCTTTGCCATGAAAGATCTAGGAGAAGCCGCGTACATACTTGGAGTCAAAATCTATCGTGATAGATCAAAACGATTAATCGGCTTATGTCAAAGTGCATACATTGACAAAATCCTGAAGCGATTTAGGATGCAAGATTCCAAACGTGGAAATCTTCCAATGCAACCAAATACAGTATTGAGTAAAGCTCAAGGACCCTCCACACCTGATGAGGTGAAGAGGATGAAGGGAATCCCGTATGCTTCGGCTGTGGGATCCATAATGTATGCGGTTAGATGCACTAGACCTGATGTAGCGTTCTCTCAGAACCTAACGAGTAGATTTCAACAGGATCCAGGAGAATGTCACTGGACTGCTGTTAAGAACATACTAAAGTATCTACGAAATACTAAAGATATGTTTCTTGTTTATGGTGGTGATGTCAAGCGTGAGCTCGGTGTTACTTGCTACACTGATGCAGGCTGGGAGATGGATCGTGATGACACCAAATCCCAAACGGGATATGTTTTTATCATGAACGGAGGTGCTGTTGACTGGAAGAGTGCCAAACAAAGCACTATCGCGATGTCCTCTACAGAAGCTGAATACATTGCTGCTTCTGAAGCTGCTATGGAGGCGATTTGGATACGTAAATTCATTTCTGGGCTTGGCGTTGTCCCCAGCAATGAACGACCTATGGATATGTACTGTGACAATACAGGTGCCATTATCATAGCCAACGAACCAGGTGTTCAAAAGGGTGCCAAACATTTTCGTCGGAAAGTTCACTACATTCGAGAAGTAATCGAAAGTGGTGATATTCGTCTTCTCAAAGTTCATACAGATGACAACATAGCTGATCCTTTTACGAAACCAATGCCTTGTGCCAAACATGTCGAACATGCTAGGAGCATTGGACTTAGACCAGCTAGTAGTCTCATGTAGATCTGTATTTTTTAGTATTTGAATAATTGGAACGTTAAACAGTTTATAATTATAATGAATTGATGTACTGGTTATGATCGTTTTCATTTCATATCAACTGTGTTCTATATTTGCATGTTTAATCCATGAATAATTTAATTGTTCTAAAATTATCCATTGTCGGTTGGCGATACGGGAGTATCATCAAATTAAGGCAAATGTGAGCGTGTTGGTGATTCATTTGCCAAACTCACATGTTGTTCATTGTGATGAACATTGGATTGACCCAACCTACGAGAATTCACTACATGGATCGTCGTCAATAGTGAATCTCGCAAGAGGTTTTGTCTCTTATCCTTAGACTTGAGATGCAAGCAGGTCTTGCATGTGTGGAATTTCATTCCTTGATATGGTTAAACGCTGTCCTGAATAAGGTAGTTATAAAGGCCATTATCAGGAGTGATATGAAGCATGTGAATGACACATGTAGTCAAAACAGGATTTGTTCCTCCACATGTTATGGAGTTAGATACTATTGGGCCCCTCGATGAATTGAACAGATGTTTGTATGGCCGTACTCAACTGGGATTAAGATGAATCTTAAATCCACTTGGTAATCTAGTTCAATATCTATATCGAGAAACATAATAGTTGAACTATTAGAATGACTTTTGATCCATGTCTAATATTCAACACGGTATCTGTAACAAAAGGATAGATGACATATAAACCATCTGAAATGAGACGTTTAAGAAACTAACCTTACATATTTCTAGGGGCATTGGCGTGTTGCTAGACGCTAACCATTGCTTGTATAATTACTTGATTATTATGACGTCGCAAGTGGGAGCTGTTGGAGTATGCTCGTGTCATAATAAATAATTATATGGCTAGACATATGTGAGCCTATGGGGTCACACACTTATACACTTAGGTACCACTTTATATGTCGTGTTTATTGTATTTACGATATATAAATAACCGTACGTAACTAGGAAATTCTATCGGGCTTCTAATAAGTAAGTAATGGACTTAATTATTTGAACTTGGAAAAACTTATGGAAGGCCCATAAGGCCCATAGAATGGCCGGCCATGGGGGAGGGTCAAAGGGGATCATGGGTTTGAAATTTGGTAAATATATTTGGAGATATCTCCTCATTATTTAATAACCAATTTTCCATACTTCTCTCCCCACTCTCTCCCTCTATCTCACGGCTTAAACAAACACCTAAACTAGGGTTTTGTTTTTCTTATCAATCACTCTTGTATCTTGTATCATTCAAGTGTGTTTGATTAGTTACGGGATTAAGGACTAGCATCAAAGGGGTAACCAAGGAGGTGTAGTGTGTTTCACACATAGAGGAGATCAACCTTATTGATCTCTTGGGTTTCATATTAACATTCGTGGTGGTGACTTTGTTGGTGATTCCCGGTGTACGCTACAAAGGTATAACTTATGTGTTTAATTTATTGATTGATCATATGGCACTATGGATCCTTGTATGGTGATGTTTATCCGCTGCGTTTATTTATGTAATATGATTATTTATTTCACTCATCACCTAAGTCCGATTCTAGTGTTTAGGTAGTTTTTCCAGCAACTTAGAAGGTCTTAATCACTCCATAAACATCTTGTAATGGTGTGTTGATTCTATCTTAATTATGTCTTCCATTATTATTGTTGCTTGTTCTTCATTGATTATGTTTTACTAAATCACCTAGTGTTTACCTATGATTGTGTGAAACTTGTGTATAACTAATTAGATCTTATTGATTTCTTGTTGATGTGTGTGTCCATCTCCATCAATTAGGGCGTGACAACTTCAATAGATCTAGTTGGTTTAGTTTATAATTCTTGCTTCCTATTGTTTCTTGTTTTGATTGGGTGATATCGATGTTAGGCTTAAGAAAACTGGCCAACCTCCTATATGGTAACGTGCTTGAACGTCTTAAGAAGCATGAACCAAGGTGTACTAAGGTTAATTGGTTGTATTTAATGCATAAGCGAATTCTAGTGATCCCATGTTTGGAGCTTCTTAGCCGGCTCGACATAGGAGTGAAGTAGGAGCTTATAGAGTTGGGGAAGATCGTACACACCCCCACGATTGGTATTAAGGAATACAACCCGTCAATTAAAACAAGGTGTGACAATTCAATAGGTAGAATTGGATAGCTAGCAAGGAGTAACATATCATAGGTAGACATGCTTCACTTCCCTTGTAGAACCCTAGTTTACTTTTCTTGCATATTAGTTTAGTTAGTAGCTTTTGGGTTAGTTGATTAGCAACTAATTCCGCCCCTTCTTCCAAAACACGAGATTTTTACTTGCTTTCCATAAAATATAAAAATACAAAAAGAATCATCCCTCACCTCTAGACCTAGTTAGAATAATTTCAATCCTAACGAACACTATTCTTTGAGTTGAACGATCAATCCCCCGGTACTTGCCACTTTACTATACTACAACGGTCAGGTACACTGCCTGGTGGGGATTGCAAGCCTCTTGAGTCGCAATCCCACGCATCAAGTTTTTGGCACCGCAGCCCGGGGAGTAGTTATTGCTTAGGTTGAAATTTATTTTTATTAGGTCTACTCACAAGATTCCTATCAAGTGAGATTTTTCTTTCTATTTTTGTAGCTTTCTCGTAGTCTATCTTTTCTTTGTGATTTTGTTTGTAATTTGCTTCAAATGGACTTTTCACTTAGACTTCTAAGATTGCAAGATATGGTTGAGTGGCTAGAACACCAAGAAGTTCAAAATACCTCATTTAGAGACACTTATGAATCATATGAGCCTTCACCTAGGATAGATTCTTATGAACAACCTCCATGTTTAGGATCTTGTTTTAGTGAGGCTAATAGGAAAAGCGACCTAGTTTGCCAAGGAATTGTGGATAGAGCCGTATCAATAAACCATAAGTTGGATGAAGCACTAGGTTTGTTATTATCACTACCTAAGAAAACAATTGATGAGGATATAGGTAATCTTGACACGTGGATATTTTTACTTTTAATATCCTATATTCACCTTTATTGAATCAAAAGTTATCTTTTACTTGAAGTCGGTCCAATAGAAATCCTCATAAGTATTTCATAATATCTCAATTCACTTTCTTCAACCTAATTTCTAACCTAAATTACTTTAATCCCAGCAGTCAAATCAATAATTTACTAACAACCATGGCTACTTTAACCTTTGCCGATAAACACAACATGATAGCTTATTTGGAAAAAGCAGAGGATGCCACCAAATTTCATCAGATAGTCGACTTTTTGAATGGTTCTCACATAAGCTATTCTTTAACATTAAATCCCATTATATATGTCTCCCAAATCAAAGAATTTTGGCAGACTGCTACTGTCAAAATATTTGAAAATGATGACACTGAATTAATTGCAACAGTGGATGGTAAATCTATCACTCTTACTGAATCATCAATCAGGCGGCATCTCCGACTGAATGATTCAAATGGTATTAGTGCTATGCCAAACACAGTGATTTTTGAAACTTTAACCAGGATGGGGTACAACATTCGATCACACTCTTTAACTTTTCAAAAAGGTGGTTTTGCCCCACATTGGAGGTTTTTAATTCACACCATCCTTCACTGTCTCAATACTAAGAAAACCTCATGGGAACAGTTTAACATATATATAACAGGATGTATATGACATAATCAATGACATGGAATACCACCTCATCATATTTTTATTCCATGTCATCACAATGAGGCCATGTAAGCGTTATTTTGCCTTGCGAATTCCGGAATTTATTTTTTCAAAAATTCATGAGCATGGATTCGAACATGGGTTTGTGAATAAGTGCTAATCACATCTTAACCACTGCACTAACACAATGTTTTGTATTTGTTCAACAAACTAAAATCTATAAACGCAAGGAAGGATAGACACTTATTTGGGAAGTTTAGTCCGAATAGCATACCTATTGCAGTTTTATTCGTATGAGGATAAGTTTAGAATGTATTCTGTGATATCTTTTATCTCCAAAAATAGTTTACAGATATCTATAATTCACACAATTGTAGCCCTAAATTTCGCACTATATATACATCATTAACTTCGGATCCACATAGCAACCCTAATCAAAGATGCAATGGCAAATGCATTCTAAAAGGCTTTCAAAACGTAATCAAAACAAAAGTTCTGAAAGATGTTTGAAAGGTATTGTGTTCTTGAGTAATTTGATTCAAACTAATATTATTTGTTTTATAGTGTGTATCATTGTGTTGAAGTGCTTACCAATGTTTAAATAATTGTTTCAGGTTCAAAAACTTTAACATTAGTAAGTTTAAAGGAGCAATACTAAATTGAACGTCAGAACTAAGGTAATTTTTATAATAAACATCTAAACATGGTTACTTATGAATATGAATAGTATTATGAATTGAACATTGATTATTTGTTTATGAATATGAACCGTATTATGAACTACATATATATTGGTGAATTATGTGTTACTAAAAAGCTTAAACAGTAATAAGTTTAAATTAACAGTACTAATTTTAAAGTTAACACTGCTATAATGAGTTTAAAGGAACATTGCTAAATTTCAAGTTAGTACTGGTGTGACATAATTGCTAAAGGAACACCACGTGTATGATTAGGTTTCCAGATGTCATCAACAACTGCTTGGGGTACAAAATTCCAACAGCAGCAAAGGAGGCAACCAACACCATTATACTCGATTAAACAGGTAGTTTGGTTATTAACAGTTAAATATGCATGGTTTTAAACATATTAAACATTCATTGCATAGCTCATATTTATTGTATCAGCATGATTCGTATATATTTATTGGATTAACAATTAAGTCGATTTTAATTTACATTGTTGAATGAAGCAGCAAAGGATAATCAGGAGAATAAAAGCCTACGAGGTATTTTATCAGCTAACAGAATTTATTAATTACTTTGTATTTTTAAAATCACATAAAAATAAAGTCTCTTTAATAGATGAATGTTTGAGAGTGACATACCTGTAAGTAGATCTAGAAGTCATGGTTGAGATTTCATAATGCTACGGCAAAATTTTCCAAAATGTTAGTACTGCCAGTTAAAAGGTTAGTACTGGTGTGAATATATTTGTACTGCTGGATAGACGTTAGTACTGGGCCGAAATTACAGCTTTATTAAAATAGCCGTTGAGGAGTTTGTTGATATTCTTATTAATATTTATTTATCTTAAGGGTTTACTTTTTGGATATTTTTACTTTTAATATCCTATATTCACCTTTATTGAATCAAAAGTTATCTTTTACTTGAAGTCGGTCCAATAGAAACCCTCATAAGTATTTCATAATATCTCAATTCACTTTCTTCAACCTACTTTCTAACCTAAATTACTTTAATCCCAGCAGTCAAATCAAAAATTTACTAACAACCATGGCTACTTTAACCTTTGCCGATAAACACAACATGATAGCTTATTTGGAAAAAGCAGAGGATGCCACCAAATTCCATCAGATAGTCGACTTTTTGAATGGTTCTCACATAAGGTATTCTTTAACATTAAATCCCATTATATATGTCTCCCAAATCAAAGAATTTTGGCAGACTGCTACTGTCAAAATATTTGAAAATGGTGACACCGAATTAATTGCAACAGTAGATGGTAAATCTATCACTCTTACTGAATCATCAATCAGGCGGCATCTCCGACTGAATGATTCAAATGGTATTAGTGCTATGCCAAACACAGAGATTTTTGAAACTTTAACCAGGATGGGGTACAACATTCGATCACACTCTTTAACTTTTCAAAAAGGTGGTTTTGCCCCAAAATGGAGGTTTTTAATTCACACCATCCTTCACTGTCTCAGTCCTAAGAAAACCTCATGGGCAGGACAGAAGTAACGTACATAAGACCCAATCTATGGCAACACCAACAGTACCAAGTTCCTATGAACCCAGTACTATTGGTGGAATCCCAAGCCAACGCGAAATACTGGGTAGCTTTGAAACTCATCATATGGTGGTCTATGAGTCTGTGCCCCATGATGCACCTCTACATGAAGGTAACACATCAGGGAGTGCTGAGGGCAGATAGACACTTAAGGTATTGATGGAAACATGTACAAAATTGTCTTAGAGGGTTACTGCATTGGAGTCTGATCTCACTTCTCACAATTCAAAACTATCTGAGAAGGTTACTACCTTGGAGGCTGATCTCACTTCTCACAAGAGGCTGTTTAGCAATGTGTATACAAAGCTGGTGCATAAAGTCAATAAATTGGAACAACAGGTCAAGACACTTAAAAAAAAAGGCCAGCTTACATGGTAGCATCTACTGAATCATCTTCTTCATCAAGCACATCAGATGGTCAGGGTGCAGATAAAGGTGAGGGATCTTCCAAACAGGGGAGGAAAATTGCCCAGATTGACCAAGATCCAGATGTTTCTATTGTTCAAGAGCAGTATGAGACTCATGGGAGGCAAGAAGACCAGATGAATTATGATACTGCTAAGTTTGATGAAGGTACTGGTGGATTTGTTGAAGGTATTGCTGAGCTAGAGCAAGGTACTGTCAGTGTTGAAGGTACTGCTAGCCTGCAGAGTTTAATGGATGCTGGATATCAAGGTACTGCCAGTACATTTTATACAAGAACACCAAGGAAATCAAAGGCATACAAGGGAAAAAGTATAATGACTGAGCAAGAACCATCAAGGTTTGTGATTGAAACTGAGTCCAACAAAGGTTTGAAAAAAGGAGCAGAGTTGCTACAGTCTAAGGAATTTAAGAAGCAAGAAATTGAAGGAGAAAAACAGGATGAATTAGTTCCATTAGCAGTTGGTGATGATCAAGAGAAAAGACAGACAGAGCAAGTTCATGGAACTCAAGGGAGGCAAATAGATTTTGATGAAGAGGGTACTGGTGGTGGAAATGGTGATGACATGGATATGAATGATGATCAAGCTACAGAGCCTGAGGTTATTGAAGAGGGTACTGAGTTGGTAAATCTTGAAGAGTTAGAAGATGTTCATGATACTGCTCAAAGATCTCAAAAAGGTACTGCTGGCGTAGAGGTAACAGTACAAACTGATGGCATGAAAGAAGGTACTGCTGAGGCTTCAAAGTATGAAAGAAAGAGGTCAGAAAAAGGAAAGGCACCTATGACAGTAGAAGAAGCTGAGCAACAAAAGAAAGTTAAGCCAAGAACACAAGTTCAAATGGATTTGGATGAAGAATTGGCAAGAAAGGTTCATGAAGATGAAATTGCAAGCTTTATGGAGGCTCGGAGATTGGAAAGGGAGGGACTAGCTTCAGATGCTATTGTTGCACAACAATCACATGAAGAGCAAATACAACAACTGATTGATTCTGATCCAGCTGTGAAGGCAAAGGCTATAGAACTAATTGCAAATGAAAGCCTAACCGCTGAAGAAAGGACAACTCTGCTTACTGATTTTATTAACTCAAGGAGTAATGAAGAAGCCTATAGTGAGATAATGCAGACTATTAGAAAGAATTAAGGTCAGAAGAGAAAGAGAAACCCAACAAAGGCAAAAATCATTAGTGGGATGAAGATGTATCTTAGGAATCAAGCTGGTTGGAAGGCAGTTCAGTTGAAGGGAAAATCAAATGAAGAAATTGAACTTCTGTATTACAATGCATACAGAAGAGCTCAAATTAAAATTCCTATGGACCAAGATGAAAGATTACCAAAAAGGCTTAAGACTGCTGAGAAAGAACAACCTGAGAAAGTGGAAGCACAAACGGAAAGAGTAGAATTATCACAAGAGCAGATGAGCAAAATGTTAGTTACTGTGCCAGAGATTCTACATGTTGATCCACTTCAAGCTAGACATCTAATAATGGACTGGGAGATTTACAGAGACAAATTTGGAAAAGCTTGGAAGGTTACTAGAGTTGGTGGAGAAACAGCAGTGTACAAGAATTTCGAAAATTTGCTGAGGCTTGTGATAGAGAAGATCTGGATACTATATGGAGATTAGTTCAAGATAAGCTCAAAACAAAGAAGAAGGCTGATGTGAAAGAGCAAGAGCTTTGGGTTGAATTCAATAGGTTATATGAACCAGATCCTACAGATGTTTATTGGAATTTTCCTTGGTATGATCTATCTACTGTATGGGAGTTCTATGGTACCTGCAATGTTCATCATTTGTCAACACAAGGTGGAGTTGATATCTTTATGTTAGCTGAACTGGAATATCCATTAAGTTATGAAGTACTTGCAGTGATGATTTCTTCAAAGCTCAGATGTGAAGAAAATTCTGAAGTAGTTCAAAATCTAATTCAAAGGATATATGATTAGTTTGAAAGGAAGAGACACAAGGCCTGAAGAAGAAAAGAAGGTGAAGTGTTTGGAAGAATCCCCTCATAATCATGTGGCGTTTACTCAGTATTGATGAGAGGAGTTGAAATTCACAGGCTGGTAGAAAAGGACTATCCCCTGCCCAAGACTACACTTGATATGATGCTCAATGGGACTGTCAAGCTTCAAACTGAACGTTGGAGTGAGATGGTATATCAGCGTATCGCAAAGATGAAGAAGCAACTGTATGGAGCTGACTACAAGATAAAGAGACAATAAGTTTACATGTTTTTATTGTGTACAAATATATTTATACTACATGTATGCTAAAATTGAAAATAATATCCTGGCTATTTCTGAGTGGTTTAATAAACACTATATATTGTGTACAAATATATTTATACTCCATGTATGATAAATTTGAAAATAAGAGCATGGTTATTTCTGTATGGTTTAATAAACACCATATATCTATTTTAATAAATAAATAAAAAAAATTTCTGGCCTAAGAAAACCAGTCCAGTAATAACCATTTCGAATCAATGAAAAACTATATAATGGATAAAAGAATAACATCCATCGACATATATTCCTCCCATGGCAACATCAAACCCTAAAACCTTTCAAGATACAAACTCACGTGCGCCTCACAATGATTCAGAGTGCGAAGATCAAACCATTCCTGAAAAAGAAAATGTGACACAACCAAAGATGGAAGATGGAGTACGCGATCGATACACTAAAGAGCCAAATACTAAGGTGGATGATGCATTGAGATTTCTTGCAACAGTCTTTGAAGAAGGTGGGCCTTCTCAAAGTAATAAAGGTATCGCATATAAGTTTTCTAATATTTTTTAAATAAATTTATGTTTTCATATTAAGTTTATTAGTCCATGTACTTTTGATTTAATAGATGAGTTAGACGAATCTATTCTCCTCGACTGGCTTAAACTAAATGTCGGAGATCCTCAAGAGTCTCAACAAGTTCTCAACGGCGTTAAGTCAAAGGTCCTAAAAGCAGAAGCAATGATTAATGAAATACGCGAGATGGGTCATGAGGTATGATGAGTGTCTAAATACTCATCATTTTTGTCACATTTAAACTACAAAAACATTTAAAAACATGCAAATATGCTTCAAAATACAGGAAATATCATTTGATTGTGTTTTTATGTGTTGCAAGTGCAAATGGATTGAAAACAGGTGAAAACAAACAAATTTTGCATAATTGGCAGTTTCAGTCCCTGAAGTTTCAAAAATGGCAAAACAAGTCCCCCGGTTTTCAAAAATGGAAAATTATCTTTTATGGTTCTTGTTCTATTGAAACTTGGCATGAATGACCTTTGGAATTAGTTTTGGATTTTGGCAGCAATGGTCCTTGGATTTTCAAGAAATTACATAATTGATCCCTAAGCTTAAACCAATTCCACTACTAATCCTAAAACTAAAAAATAAACCCAGTTACTAGACCCAGCCCAATCCTACAAACTAAACCCAAAACCATTCAACCCGATCCAACCCACTACCCTAAATTAATACCATAGTTTGACTCTGGTCAAACTCATCCCATTCAATACCAATTACCGCCAAACTAATGCCACCATCTCCACCGCCCTTATCCTGACACCACCATCCCCCTCCTATCCCACTTACCTAACAAACCAAAAAGCAATTAATGCTTCCCTTCCACCTCCACATCTAACCAAAAATCCTTAATTGTTATAAACCTGCTTTTGATATTTTGGCGCCAAAAGCAATTTCAATGGCTAGGATGAATAACAGAGAACCAATGGCCAAGATCAAGTGGGAAAGTCTCTGAGAGGTCGACAGAGTTGGAAGTATCTATATAATTTGGCTTTTGAGCATTGTAACAGGATATCATAGATTTCATAGTTTATGTTCATTTTACTTATTGTCATTTTACTGCTCTTCTTTATTACCTTGTAATTTAAAAGCTTTCAGGATCTTATTACTCTTTGACAAATTGTAATAAACCTATTTACAGTACCAATTTCAATCTATCTTTACAGTTTTCATTTATGCTTAATCGTACCTTTAATTTCTTGTCATTTTAAATATTGTTGATTATTGTTGTTTATTGGACTTCTTAGCTCACATAAGCTCCTGACAAAGCTTATTTAGCTTTTAGATACCTTAAAACAAGTTATAATCATTAAAAACATAAATACAAAAAGAAATCAAGAAAATAGAAAAGAAAATAAAAAAATCAGTTTATATAAAGAAGAAGCTTGGAGCAGAGTGAATTTTGGATTGCTCTTGGTTTAGTGGCTTTATGGAAAGCTATTAGGTGTGATTGTGGTCCTTGGTTCTCAGTTCTCAGTTTGATTCAACTTGTAAGCTTTTTACTAAATTTTTGCATTTTACTGTATAAGTAGCCTATTGCTCGAATCTTTGTGTTTTCATGTTTCTGTGTTATGGTTAAGTAGATTCATTGACTAAAATAGTTTGTTTGTTCTTTGGAATTTATAGTTGCTTGAAATTTCATTTTCACAGTCAAATAGGTATATTTGTCATTTGTATGTTTCTTACAGTTGTTGTTGCTGTTTTGTGCTTAAATGATCTCATGTAATCATACTAGAACATCTGAAATAAGTTTCATGGTGCAAATCATTTATTTGCTTTGGAAATCACAAATTCAGTGTGTTAAAGGGTTGTTTGGATTTACTGCATTAACTGTGGTGAATGTTGTTTGTGGAATTGTTCTTGTCTGATATATGTCACAATAGGGTCCATTATCTCAGTTAAGTCATAAAATTCAGGTCTCATTTGTGTAATAGTCAAAATAGCTTTTAAATCTCAAATTGCTAGTTCACTGCTAGGATTTTGGAGTGCAAATTTCATCACAGCTGTTCATTACTTGGTAATCTAGCTTAATTTCATCTCTATTTAGCTTAATACATCATAATCAGTAAGTAGATTAAGTTTAAAGTTCATATAAGTCAACTTATTAGTGTAACTTTAAAAGTCAATTTCATAGGTGTCAATTTGGCCTGCTCTCTGTCTGCATATACCCTGCACAGGCTAGTTTGCTACTTTCATAAGCTCTTAGATTGTTCTCTGTTGCATGTTAGCTTGTGAATCTTGTTGCTTTGTGAAGCCTATCTGGCTACCTTGCTCTGCATGCTATTGCTTTTCATTTTATGCTTATTATGAATGCTTATTATGCTCTTATGTCTTCTCAAAAATCACTCACTGCACTGAGTAATCAGTGCAGTTGAGCCTTTTACATAAGCATCTCAAAAGCTCATCAGTAAGCTTAAGCTTGTGTGCTTTGGCTTTTTCTAAAGCTAATCCTCCAATCTCAAAGGTTCAGAGCTTATCTTTGGTTTTGTAGCTTATTTAATAAGCATGCTAGTAGCTTTTTGCTTGTCCCATTTTTCAGTGTATACTGAGTCCTCAGTATATACAAGCTTTTTCATAAGCTCCTCAAAAGCTCATTTGTGGTTCCCACAGGGTGAGCTTGGGCTTTTTGGAAAGCTAACCAACCCATCTTGCTACTCCAATCTTCACTTTGTGCTTTACAGCTTATTTCATAAGCTTATTTGGCCTCTAAAGTCAGCAGCAGGTTGATACTCTAGCAGTACCTTTGGTACTCTAGCAGTACCTTGCTGATTTGCTTATTCCAAGCTTATTAGTGCTTATCTTTTGTACTTTTTACTCATTCCCAGTACCTTTTACTTATTTTCATCTTATTTCACCTTTGGTTCCAACTGTGTAGCTTATTTCAAGCTTGTTTGAGCTTGAGCCATCAATTTAAGCTAAAAAGCTCATCTGTTAAGCTAATAAGCTTCAAAACAACTTATTTTCAAGTTCCAAAGTTTTTGTCTTTATTAAAGTTTGTTATTATCAGTAGTATAATAGTTTTGTAAAAGAAAAGCCAAGAAAATCAAAACATAAAAAAAGTGATAGCTTCTATTTAAGCCATTTGGCTTATTTTTCTGCTTTTTCATTAAGCACTTTTCATTTTTATATTTTTCTTATCTTCCTGTCACCTTAGAGTATTTATAGAAAAAGTTTCAGATTTTTCTTTGTTTATTTAGTATTTATTAAAAATCAAAATAGTTTAAATAATAATTAATTAGTAATTAATTAATAATAATTAGATAAAAAGTGTAATAAATATATTTTCAGTTTTAAAATAAGTTTTAGGTTATTTTAGATTTATCTAAGTTAAAATTTTAATTTTCTAGGATAATTTCCTATTTTCTTTTAATTTAGTGCATTTTAAATAATTAATAAATAGTTTTTAATTTATAATAATTAATTAAATAGTGTTAAATATTATTTTCTTTTTCCATTAATTTTCTTTTATCATTTGGATCCTAAAAATATAATTTTCACATCCGTGGGATTTATATTTGTCAGAATTCACGTTTTATTTTGTACGTTTACGTAATTTTTATTTAAACGTACGTTTTTAAGTTTAAAACGTTTCTAAGTCATTTTCTTTTACGTAATCGTTCTTATAGCTTGTTTAAGTTATTTTATTTTATAATTCCTCAGTTTAATCCCTCACACATCTTTTTCCTATTCAATTTCACCCGATCACAAATTCGTTCTATTACAGTGTTCACACCTCGTTGGGACTTAACGACCCGGGGAAACACTAAACTCCTTTGGTAAATTGCATCGTGCCCTAGATTGTTTGACTCGTGTTGACCATTTACTTGGTCAATATTAGGTGACCGTTTGGGGCCGATCAAGGTAACTGGTGAATACTTAGTGGATTTAAACTTCTTCGGTGATGAAGATTGAAATTTCATTATATTATTAGTAGTCGTTGTTCACAAGTTTAGTTGCTTTCAGTTTAAATAATAAATGAATTACTTTGATTTTCATGATTTTCAATCATTTTTGGATGGTTAATCCATGGAACGTTTATGCTATAAAATGTATTTCGTCTGTTATCGAATCTTGAATAATTGATAACGTTTATCATTATGAATAAAAAAAATTCGGTTAACTCATAATTGTGAATTAATATTACTGTTAATACAATAAGATTTCACATAATTTATAAAATTATGTATATCCCTTAATAAACGCTTTGACTACACTAACGAATTTTCTATAAATTTGGTTTACGAAATGTTAAATATATATTTCCTAAAAATGTTTTTTTTCTCAGTTGTTTATTTTTTTTATATATGGTGCTTCACCATTTTAATAAATGCAAATAATTCGATTATTTTATAATCTAAATATATGATATGCGCACATCATTCCCGAATATAAGCTTATATTTAAATCAAATAAATAAAATTCGTTTCTTACTTATCAAATGCTAATATTTTGTTAACATATATGCTATTATATAGTAATAGATACATATGGTATACCGAATTTTGTTTAAATTTAAGATATATTCATTATAGATTACACAACTTTTCATCATCTATAAATGCTAATTCGATCTCACGAGCAATTAAACATCTACAACCCTTTTCTACTTTCGTTTAACAAAAAAAATAAATAAAATCCAATGGGTCGTGAGTTTTTTTCCCCATCAAAGTCGCCAAACAAACGCCCAAGAAGTGTTTCCCCACCAAAAGAACCCTCATCAGATTCAAAAAGAGACCAAGGGGTTGTGAGGTTGATCCGTGTGTAGTATATATATAAATATAGTATCGTGCACACGTGATACGTGAGAAATGACAAGTCAACCCTTTAGGGAAAAAAAGACCAACTTGTAAAGCCCGTGAATGTGATGTGTGTGATACCGGATAAGTGATTACCCGGGTCGTGTCCCAGCGAGGTGTGAATCGAGGATATCGTGAAAGGTTTGGAATTAAAATGCTTGATGATTGGATTTTTGATTTTTGGTGAGTTTTACTTTTAAATGAGATGAACAAATTAAGGCTTATGTTAGTTTAAACTAGAAACGCGAATCGGGGAATATAAAAATGAGCATAAACGTCAAATTTAAGAAATACTAATCCTACGGGTATCAAATTAATTTTCCTACGTTCTAAATAGCAAAAGAAAATTTTAGAAAAAATAATTTTATTTTTTTGACTTTTTAATCATTTATTATGAATTAAAAACTAATTAAACTAATTTAAATTACTAAAAATACTAAATCTATTTTTAAAAATCTGAAATTTTTTCTGAAATAACTTTACATTACCAGAATCCTAAGAAAAATAAGAAAAATGAAAATGCTTTTTTAAATAAGCCGAAAATAAGCAAACAGTCTATAATAAGCTAAAGTGAAAACAAAACAAACAAAGTTAAATAAAAGGTTTTGTAAGGATAAACTGATAAAAAGGACTAGGGCAGATGGTAAGTCTGTGGTTTTGTTTCCTGAGTGACCAGGGTTCGAATCCCATTTCTGTCCCTTTTTTTAACTCTTTATTATTATTTTTTCTTTTTACAAAACTTATAATAAGCTCAAAGTAAGAAACTTTTGTAAACAAACTTTTTAAGAGGAGTTTTTATAAGCTCAGCAGAAGCTCTCAAAACCAACAGATTCAAAGTTAAACTAAAATGAAATTTTTAAGAACTAAAAGCTATTCTAAAATGCTAACAAGCTAATGGGGACTAGAGATAAGCTAATGTCTAACTATGGGAATCCTAGTGAGCTAAAGGGACACAGATTAAGCAAGGGAAGAGCAAATAAGCTCATGAAATAAGCCTAAGAACCACAAAAGTCTGCTGATACACTGGTTGTGCAGGGCAGACATCAGGTTGCTAGGGCTACTTTGAGCTTATCTAAGGGCTATTAAACATCAAGCTATGCTACTGAAAACTCAGATGTATCAAGGTCTAGTACCAAAGATCATGTAAAACAGACACCAAGCTAATTAGAGCTTATTAAAAGCTTATAGGGGACCTGGAAAAAAACACAATGCAGACTGCAGTTGGTGAGGGTCTGCACTCAGTTTGCTATTCTCAGAACTCAGCTGTCCAGAACCAAGGGGCTAAACCAATGCTCAAAATTACTGAGGTGAACTAAGAAAGTGCAGAAAATTAACATTAAACAAACTTAACTTACTGAGGGCTTATAAGGAGCTTTTAAAAGCCAAATTCTTACTAACCTACTAGAAATTCATACAACTCAACAAGTATATAAAAAATGGCCAAGAAACAACTTATCAGGTCTTGAAATAAGCTTACACTAAACTCATCAATATTCAAATGACTAGTGCTTAACCTGTTTGACCCACTTTGGGACACTAACCCAAACACTCCCTTACGGGGGCTGTTTGGTGATAGAGCTTGGTTTAAGTTAATTCAACCCTAGAATTTTGAAACTCAGTAATCACCTATCTCAGTTGAAACCTAATGAACATCTTATCAACCTTAAATAAGCACCAAATAAGCTGAGATTAATTTGACTTATTTTAAGCTTTTTGAGAACTAAAAATAAAAACAGATGTGAACTACTCAAGTGTGACTAATCATACTTAACTTAACAATATAAGGAACAATTAAGCATAAAAGAAAAGCAGATAAGCAGTAAATAAGCAGTTACAAAGTTCGTTGACTAAAGTTGACCAAAGGTGAAAATTAAAACTTCATTAACTAAATATGAAAGATTACAATACTGAAAAATTAGAAAAACATAGTACCTTAACTAAAGCTAAAATTAAACCTGCCTTTCAAGGCTACAAATGATTCTCTATTTATACTAAATTCTAAGAACTAAGGGGTCTTCTCACTTGTGCTTGTTTTGTGAGACAAAAAAGCCTTGGCTTGCTTCTGTGCTTCTTGGGATTTAATCCCAACCTTAGGATTAAAATCGGCATGATCTCAGCTCTTGATTGTCTTTTGGCGCTCAAATAATCCCTCGGATTGCTGACCTGGCTTGGTATCATGTGAAGAATGTACTTGGGGAGGGTTAGGGTTGCTGAGACAGAGGTAGGGGTAGGTATGGGAGGTTGTGAAAGGTGATGGTGATGGTACTGAGTTTATGGGGAATGCCATTTTGGCGGGATAGGGGAAGAGGAAGCAAAAAGTTGACCAAGTCAATTGGTTTGGTCTTAACTAAACAAAATGACCGGGTTAGGTATTATTTGGGCTTGGGTTTATTAAGGATTGGGTTTAGGTGTGTGGGCTGGGTTATGATATTTGGCTGAGTTTAGTTTTAGGTTTAAATTTGGAATTGGATTAAACTTTGAGGGACCAATGTTGTACAATTCTGAAAATCAAGGGACCATTATTGCCAAGTTCTGAAAAATATATTCCAAGGACCACATGTGTCGTTTTGGTATTTTGGATGTGACTTTGACTTTGACTTTGACTTTGACTTTGTCTGATCAAATGCACACTTGTTGTCGAGTCTATCCAAAAATGCCGGTTTTCGCTCCGTTTTCAATCCTTTGGTACCTGAAACATGTAAAAACACAAAACCAAGGATATCTGCAACATATTCGGGTGTTTTTGGGTCTTTTATGGGTGTAAAATGATGAGTATTTACACACTCATCAATCCCCCACACTAAGCTATTGCTAGTCCCTAGCAATCTGATCATATGAAGTAATGAAAGGAACCAAGAATACCCCGTTTTGACTTTTTATTTGATGCGAGAAATTTAAACTTAGAACAAAATAGATAACATGCTTGATTTTCAAAAATGGTATCATGGAACGGGATTCACACAAAATGGGTGTCTCCAGGGAATTGATATCGTCATCCTCTTTTTATACTCCCAACTAAGCTTAAACTCATTGTGCAAACGTTTTTGTAAAATGCTAACGCTACTTATACTAATAATCTATGTAAGCCGAAACTTAACTTTTCACTCCCACAATTTATTCAATTTTAGGTGACTGTGCTATTTTCAAAAATTTTACCACAAAAATCGACATTTATTATGGTTGTTATTTGTTTAAATCAAATACTAATTTACCGGGAACCTCGGAAATCTAAGGATCAAAAGGGCCTTTTCCATGTAGCGGCTTTCTTCTCGGCACATCCCAAACCAGTTGGTTTTAGGTGACCAGGCTTTTGACACCCCACAGAGAATAGTACCGGAATCAGCGAAATTTCGATTTCAAAGATTTTTGATATTCCCACTATGCTAGTATTAAATACTTAAATAGATAACAACAAACGATCATTTAGAGATTAGAGACTCAAAGGCGAGATTACTCCATGTAACGGCTTTCTTCTCGGAATATCCCAAACCAGTTGGTTTTAGGTGACCAGGCTTTTGACACCTCACAGAGAATAATACCGGAGCTTTCGGGACTTTGAAATCAACAATCTACTAAATTACCGTTTAACTTTTATACAAAATTGACGATTCCAAGTTCAACTTCCGATTTAAATTTAAAAGAAAGCAATTTCTACATTTATAAACATATATATCTTTATTTTTGCAACATCAAAATTTATTGCATTTTGTAATATAATTCCATTTTATTTTTTTTTTTCATTTTTTCATCTTTTTTTTTTTTTTTTTTTTTTTTTTTTTTTTTTTTTTTTACTTGTGCAACATAAATTAACGGAGCTTCACGGGAACCAAGACCTAAACGCCTTTCGGAATAAAGGATCCAAGGGCCGATTTAGAACCGTAGCTTAGGACTTATATGCTTTCTCAAAAATTAAAATAAAAAGTTGAACTCGGGCTCTATATCAAAATTGTATAAAAATTTGTTTTGCATAACAACATGATTTTCAGGTTCAAACGTTTGAAAACAGCACGTATTTAAGCAGATTAGGAGCTTCTGGGAGGAAAAGCCATAGATTACTTGTATAAGCTCTAAAGAGAACCAACTACTCTACGCTTAGCATTTTCATTTGCACAAATCGTAAAACCTTAGTCTAACCGTTAAGGGAGCAGCCAGATCAATACTCTAGCAGAGTCGGGATTCCCTTTGTTCTAACCTAATCAAGACTAAACACTACTTTTTTATTGCAATTTCTTATCTAAAAAAGACAAAAAATTTAAAATTTTGGTCAAAAACGGGGGTACTAGGGACTAGAAGGTACACATGTGACAAAATTTGAGAGAATTCCCCCCACACTTAGAATTGAATATTGCCCTCAATATTCAAATTACCGGTTACTATGCCGACACTTAGAACGTAAAAAGGTAATACCACTAGCCAAGTGTGGAACAGAAATCTCCATTTTTCACAAAAAAGGTTGAAAAGATATCCGTAGATAATCGTTAGCAAAAGGATAGGATATTGGGCGGCTGGATTGAAAACAGGCGCGTCAATCAACACTATCCAAGGGAAACCTGAAAATCAGAGCAAACAACACAAAAGCCAAGCACAGTGGGACTCCCCCACACTTAGTTGTTAGAAAATAGAAAGAAATCAGAAACATGGGTTGTCACCCATGTGGTGCTAATGTTTTTGTTAACCGAGTCACTAGCTTGACTCGACCCCGAATTCATTTGTCCATGGGGAAGCAAGTGGAAAACCAATCTCAATCGGACTTTCATTCAAATTGTTTGGATAAACACTTGAACATGAGAAAGTTCCACTCCGATGAGATACAACCCACGGTATTTCAATAGAAGAAACTATTAGGGGTGATACCGGGGTCAAATATGGTGTCCTCATTCCCGTAGGAGAAAAGGGAAAGAGCAATCACACCATATGTGATGAAGAGAAGTAAGATTTTTATTATTATCATGTAAAACTCTTCATCATCAGAAGCATCATCGGCTTCAACGGGAGGAAGGGTTGGGATACAATCTTCAAGAAGTAAATCTTTCAACACACCTCCCCCCACACTTAACTCGTCCTCCAGATCAAAACAAAAATGATCATATTCAGGAAGAGATATCACATGAGGGAGTTCAATCGAGAACTCCTCATGATATCGATCATTTTCATCAAAATGAAATACATCATACTCGGGAAGAGACATATAAGAATGGGAAGTGGTATTTACACTTCCCGTCTCTTCCAAATGATCGATATCAAAACGAAAGGCTTCATAAGCGAGAGTGAATAATCCGGATGAGGATGGGATTGCCACTTCTCTCATCTTGATCATTAAACACAAAACTCTCAAATTCGGGAAAAGCATCCTCGAGCTCGAGCTCGGAAGGATAAGACGGCTTTTCCGCAACAACATCATCCTTTGGGGGGAGAGCAAACAATGGTTCATCAAAAATCATCTTTTCAAAAATTTGGGCCATCTCCCCCCGGATCAACATCGGGCTCAATAATTTGAGCATCAAACAAGAAGACCTCGAACTCTTCCTTAGAAATATCACTTTCCTCAAACGGAGGAGAAGTATAGGAAGAGTCGAAATGAGTGATGCGGAAGTAAGAGTGGGATTTTTGGCAATATCAATACGACAAACCGATTCTGAAGGTGGGGCAAGTGGTGTGCTCTTAGAGCTAGCAGTTTTTACCACTTCCGTTGTATCCTCCGATTCGTGTTCATCGTAATCAAAAACACTCTTAACTTCCGCATTACAACTTTTGAACCATTCACTTGAACCAGGGGCTATGTTCGTTGCTTTGAGCTCGGCATGTTTTTGTGCAACACTTTTGACCGTGAATCTTGAAAGTTTTGAGTTAATTCTTTCAGATTTTTTGTCAATAGTAGCAACGTTGCATTTAGACCCCTGATTAATGTTGAATGTGATCTTTTCATTTTCAACACGAATGGTTAACTCCTCAGCGTGCACATCAATGAGAGCACGACTTGTTCTTAAAAAAGCTCTACCCAAAATGAGTGGAACTCGTGGATCGGCATCGAAGTTTACAACAACAAAATCTGTGGGAAATTGGAACTTTCCCACTTTCAGGACAACATCCTCGGCTATTCCAAGCGGATAAGTAGTGGTACGATCCGCTAGCTCGAGTGTCATGCACGTAGGTGTAAGCTTTGGAAGAGATAGTTTTTCCCATATCGAGAGCGGCATGAGGTTAATACTTGCGCCAAGATCGGCCAAAGCGGAGCATTTCACCATCCCCGAGAAATCACAAGGGATTAAGAACTTGTCGGGGTCTCCAAGCTTTTCGGGAAGCTTCTTGAGGATGACCGCCGAGCATTGCTCGTTTAATGGGGTTTTTGCCATCTCGACTAACTTATCCTTGTTGCTTAGCAACCCTTTGAGTGTAGTTGCAAACTTTGGCATGAGAACGAGAGCATCAGCAAAGCTTATGTCGAAGTGCATCTCATTGAAGATTTGGAAGAACTTTTCCATTTGTGCATTGTCTTTCTCTTTAAGCTTTTGATCATTAAGCCTTGAAGGATATGGTATTGAAGGCTTTGGATTTGTCATTGGAACATCGGGTTCCGGAATTGGAATTGGGACCACCGAAGGTTGGACGTGTGTGGTACTTTGTGGGCTTGAAAAATGCACCTTATCCGTTGTCACCTTGGTATCCCGATTCACCTCCCCCGGTGGAGGGGGCATAGGAGTCGAGGGTCCATTATGTGTTTTACCACTTCGAGTGGCGACAGCTTTTAATTCACCCTTCGGGTTAGGAATGGTATTTCCCGGAAGAGCTCCCGAAGTTGAACCTTGATTCATCGAACTCATGAGACTGGAAAACATGTTCTCAATTTTGCTTTGAGATTGATCAATTTTGTAGTTTGTATTTCTAAGCTCACTTTTAAGCTCTTGACCCTATTTTGACATTGAGGTTTGAAAATCATTTTTCAAAGTGGTGATTTGATTTTGCATTGACCTCATGTTGGCCTCATTTAACTTGATGTAGTTAGCAAGTTCATTTGAGGAACCAACGGGGGCTTGGTAATGAGAAGCTTGAAAGCCTTGATTGAAATTACCCCCTTAGGTTGGGTATTGATTGATCGGGGCTTGAAATTGATTTTGAACATTTTTCCCTCTCGGTTGGTTTTGATTGAATCTATTTGGATTGTTGGGTTGAGAAAATCCGGGTGGTCCATTTTGATTGTTAGCACGATAGTTTGGGTCAACTTGAGGACGGTATTGATTACCTCCTTGATTGAGAGACCCGACTACCGGATTAACTTCACATCGACTACCATCGGTGGCAGTACAATTGTAGTATGCATGAGGACCACCACAAGTGACACAAGTTTCTTCCACCGCTTTGATTTGAGTGGGTGAAGAAGTTTGTGGGGAAGATTGTTTCTTTTGCTTGGAAAGAACCAAAGCTTGAATAGCCTCCGTGAGTTTGTCAATTTTAGCATCGGTGCCAGAAGAACTCATGGTAGAATGAGTAGAAGGTGAAGCATTCACTTGTGAAACAACTTGCTTGCTTCGTGTTGTGCAAACCTTAGACTTATTCTCAATGATGGCTAAAGCATCTTTAGTTGTCCGATACAAGAGATTACCACCGGCGGCGGCATTTAGAGAGTCTTGATCAGAGTGGTTCAAACCATTATAGAAAGTGTCGAGTTGATGTAACTCGGAGAAACCATGGTGAGGACATTTGCGAAGTAATTCTTTAAAATGGTCCCACGCTTCACTAAAGGATTCATCAAATTTTTGAGTGAATTTGGTGATTTCATTTTTAAGGGCTGTGGTTTTTGATGGAGGAAAGAATTCATTCACAAATTTCGACACCAAATCTTCCCATGTTTCAATAGAACGAGGGGGTTGTTTTTCTAGCCAAATCCGGGCCGACCCCTCGAGAGAGAAAGGAAAAAGAAGCAATTTGATTGCCTCTTGAGGAACATTTCGGTATTTGATGGTAGAGGTGATCTTGTTAAACCATCGAATGTGTGAATGAGGATCGTCCCTCTCAAATCCGAAATATTGACTCGAAGTTACTAAGGTTAGCAACCCGGTCTTTAGCTCAAAGCTATCGGCAACGATTGCCGGAACAACGATAGCATCTCCGTAACCCTCGGTGGGTGCTTGGAGAAGCTCACACATGGTACGTTCCTCGGCCATTGTGACAATGGGAGGAATGGGGTTAGGAATAGTACGAACTTCGGGTTCGGCTATTGAGGCGGAATGCCTACGATTACGTCTTCGATTACGTCTTCCCGTAGTATGTACGAGTTCACGTAAAGGGCTTGTCGACGGAGAAGAACGAGTGCGCATGCACTAACAAAAACAATTTCAATTAAAACAAGACCGAGGCAAAACACAAGTGAACTTAAACCTTAAATCAAACAAGCGTACGGTAGCTCTTCAAAAGATAAACGCGCAGAGTGGCGGGAGAGAAGAATGGATCTCTCTTCGGTCTGCAATTTAATGTCAAGACCTACCTTAAACCACTTGTATAGGTTGTTTATCAATCAAAGGTGAGCCGAATTCGCAAGCGACACAAAGGCAAGTTTTAATCTTTTGTTTGGGAACTTATTAATGGTCATACCCCCAGTTAGGTAGTATTCTATCGATAATGTTTCTCGATGATGCTTTTTATTGTTTATTAATTTAACAAGAAAAACGAAAAATCTTTTTGTATTTTTTTTTTATATGATAATATATATACAAAAGAAAAGAAAAATATTTTTGTGTTTTATAATTTTTTTTGGAAGTGATAACTTCGTGAAGAAGGATCTCAAGTCACTAATCGTTTAAACCTTAAACGATATTGTCGCAACACAACCTCCCCGGCAGCGGCGCCAAAATTTGATCCGTGTGTAGTATATATATAAATATAGTATCATGCACACGTGATACGTGGGAAATGACAAGTCAACCCTTTAGGAAAAAAAGACCAACTTGTAAAGCCTGTGAATGTGATGTGTGTGATACCGAATAAGTGATTACCCGGGTCGTGTCCCAGCGAGGTGTGAATCGAGGATATCGTGAAAGGTTTGGAATTAAAATGTTTGATGATTGGATTTTTGATTTTTGGTGAGTTTTACTTTTAAATGAGATGAACAAATTAAGGCTTATGTTAGTTTAAACTAGAAACGCGAATCGGGGAATATAAAAATGAGCATAAACGTCAAATTTAAGAAATACTAATCCTACGGGTATCAAATTAATTTTCCTACGTTCTAAATAGCAAAAGAAAATTTTAGAAAAAAGAATTTTATTTTTTTGACTTTTTAATCATTTATTATGAATTAAAAACTAATTAAACTAATTTAAATTACTAAAAATACTAAATCTATTTTTAAAAATCTGAATTTTTTTCTGAAATAACTTTACATTACCAGAATCCTAAGAAAAATAAGAAAAATGAAAATGCTTTTTTAAATAAGCCGAAAATAAGCAAACAATCTACAATAAGCTAAAGTGAAAACAAAACAAACAAAGTTAAATAAAAGGTTTTGTAAGGATAAACTGATAAAAAGGACTAGGGCAGATGGTAAGTCTGTGGTTTTGTTTCCTGAGTGACCAGGGTTCGAATCCCACTTCTGTCCCTTTTTTAACTCTTTATTATTTTTTTTTTCCTTTTTACAAAACTTATAATAAGCTCAAAGTAAGAAACTTTTGTAAACAAACTTTTTAAGAGGAGTTTTTATAAGCTCAGCAGAAGCTCTCAAAACCAACAGATTCAAAGTTAAACTAAAATGAAATTTTTAAGAACTAAAAGCTATTCTAAAATGCTAACAAGCTAATGGGGACTAGAGATAAGCTAATGTCTAACTATGGGAATCCTAGTGAGCTAAAGGGACACAGATTAAGCAAGGGAAGAGCAAATAAGCTCATGAAATAAGCCTAAGAACCACAAAAGTCTGCTGATACACTGGTTGTGCAGGGCAGACATCAGGTTGCTAGGGCTACTTTGAGCTTATCTAAGGGCTATTAAACATCAAGCTATGCTACTGAAAACTCAGATGTATCAAGGTCTAGTACCAAAGATCATGTAAAACAGACACCAAGCTAATTAGAGCTTATTAAAAGCTTATAGGGGACCCGGAAAAAAACACAATGCAGACTGCAGTTGGTGAGGGTCTGCACTCAGTTTGCTATTCTCAGAACTCAGCTGTCCAGAACCAAGGGGCTAAACCAATGCTCAAAATTACTGAGGTGAACTAAGAAAGTGCAGAAAATTAACATTAAAAAAACTTAACTTACTGAGGGCTTATAAGGAGCTTTTAAAAGCCAAATTCTTACTAACCTACTGATGCGTAGCGTGTGTCGTTGCGGTTTAGCAGTTTTAATGCCTACTCAAGTTTTAAATTTATATTTAGCCGACTTATTGATGCGCGTGATGTGTCGTTGCGGTTTAGCAGTTTTAATGCCTACTCAAGTTTTAAATTTATATTTAGCCGACTTATCAATAACACACACACTTAACGAGCAGTGTACCCGGTCAGTATGAAGATAATGGTAAGTAGAGTGTCGATCACTAAGAGTGGAACGTATTATCTCGTTATTCTAATCAGTATTTTAATATCCTAACGTAAGGGGGTTTCAGCCTGAGAGACTGGCACGGTTTGTTTGCAATTAAATAATAAAATAAACCAATAGGCACGAATCAGCAAGTAGCACACACGTACACAGATAAATACTTGAGACAATAAGAGGGCTGTCCTTATGATTAAGTAGATTGTCACTTGTTTTATTGATAGCTTTATATGAAGTGTATGTAGTTAACCCTTTCTCGTTGGTCCTAATCTTATCGGCGAGTAAACCCTTAATGATTACTTATGTCTAAAAGTTATTCCTAAGTGATCAATTTAGTAATAACCGTGGGAGCCACATTATGTCCCGCAGTCAAATGCCCGCAAGCCACTAATAAACACAGAGGTTATCAATGCACTAATAAGTAGTAACCAAAGACATCAACATATAAACTTTAATTGATGGGAAAGCAAGTATTAAAGGGAGTGCAATCTTTCGTTGTCACATTACACAAGCCACCAATCCTGATGAATTAAAGTTTGCTAACACAATAAAACAAAACTACTTAATGAATTAAACACATGCAGCACCTTCTTACAGCTCTTGTATCTTTGATTTGGGTGTGTCTTGTGCTGCCTCCTTGACTGAATTCGTCCTTTGTTTCTCCTGTTCGAACTTCGGTTTTAGGTTTTCCGGAACTTCTAATTCGTCTGGTCTACGGGGTATTTATAGTTTCTGTCTGAGGGAAGATGCGGCGCATCTACTAAGTAGATGCGGCGCATGTACTTAACTTCGCGTGGGGTCCAAGATTATAATATTCAGGAATATTCGTACACCGCCAGAAGATGCGGCGTAACTCCATGATTAGATGCGGCGCATGTCCTCTTGTATCTTGGATTGTATCTGGTGATATCTTGATAGAGATGCGGCGCATGTCGAGAGTGAGATGCGGCGCATCTGGAGCAGAATTGACTTGATCTTGTCCATGTCAGTAGACCTTCAACTTTATGCACGTTTTGCTCCATAATTAGTCCAAAATCGCTAAGTTTCACCAAATGCTTGTTTTTACCTGAGAATTACAAAAGTAAACGATTAAGTATCAATCCTCATACATAATATAGTAAAACAAGTCAAATTAATAGGATAAATGATAGTAATAAAATGTACTTATTTGAGTTCATCACTTATCAATAACACACACACTTAACGAGCAGTGTACCCGGTCAGTATGAATATAATGGTAAGTAGAGTGTCGATCACTAAGTGTGGAACGTATTATCTAGTTCTTCTAATCAGTATTTTAATATATTAAGTTAGCTATACAACCTATTCTAACGCAAGGGGGGTTCAGCCTGAGAGACTGGCACGATTTGGTTGCAATTAAATAATAAACTAAACCAATAGGCACGAATCAGCAAGTAGCACACACGTACACAGATAAATACTCGAGACAATAAGAGGGCTGTCCTTATGATAAGTAGTTTGTCACTTGTTTTATTGCTAGTGTTATATGAAGTGTATAGTTCGATGCAACGCACCGAGATTACGTCCTTTCTCGTTGGTTCTAATCTTATCGGCGAGTAAACCCTTAATGATTACTTATGACTATCCTATTTATCTTTCTCCTACTTTTCTACAGACCATAGAATGCATAGGCGATCTAATAAATAGGCGAGGGTAGAGGCATGGCGACCCGATCAACGCTCAGCTAGCCACAGAGGTTATCAATGCACTAATAAAAGTCACCAAAGACATCAACATATAAACTTTAATTAATGAGAAAGCAGTTTTAAGGGAGTGCAATCTTTCCGTTGTCACATTACACAAGCCAGCAATCTTGATGAATTAAAGTTTACTAACACAATAAAACAAAACTACTTAATGAATTAAACACATGCAGCACCTTCTTACAGCTCTTGTATCTTTGATTTGGGTGTGTCTTGTGCTGCTGCCTTGACTGAATTCGTCCTAGGTTTCTGGTCTTCGGTCTTCGGATATAATATGTGTCACCACGAAATTCGTCTGGTCTTGGGGTATTTATAGTTTCTGTCTGAGGGTAAGATGTGGCGCATCTAGTAAGTAGATGCGGCGCATTTACTTAACTTCGCGTGGGGTCCAAGATTATAATATTCAGGAATATTCGTACACCGCCAGAAGATGCGGCGTAACTCCATAATTAGATGCGGCGCATGTCCTCTTGTATCTTGGATCGTATCTGGAGAAATATTGATAGTGATGCGGCGCATGTCATAAGTGAGATGCGGCGCATCTGGAGCAGAATAGTCTTGATCTTGTATATTTCAGTAGACTCTTAACTTCTTGCATGTTTTGCTCCATAATTAGTCCAAAATCGCCAAGTTTCACCAAATGCTTGTTTTCAACTGAGAATTACAAAAGTAAACGATTAAGTATCAATCCTCATACATAATATAATAAAACAAGTCAAATTAATAGGATAAATGATAGTAATAATATGTACTTATTTGAGTTCATCAAATATCCCCCCACTTGAACTTTACTTGTCCCCAAGTAAACCTTAGAATTAAATCTTATGAAAATGTATCCTAAAAGATTTTAGGATTTATTTTTATATTTAAGCATGTGATGAACTCAAATAAGTACATTTTATTACTATCATTTATCCTATTAATTTGACTTGTTTTACTATATTATGTATGAGGATTGATACTTAATCATTTACTTTTGTAATTCTCAGGTAAAAACAAGCATTTGGTGAAACTTAGCGATTTTGGACTGATTATGGAGCAAAACATGCATAAAGTTAAGAGTCTATTGAAATGAAGAAGATCAAGACTAATCTGCTCCAGATGCGCCGCATCTCACTCATGACATGCGCCGCATCTCTATCAAGATATCACCAGATACGATCCAAGATACAAGAGGACATGCGCCGCATCTAATCATGGAGTTACGCCGCATCTTCTGGCGGTGTACGAATATTCCTGAATATTATAATCTTGGACCCCACGCGAAGTTAAGTACATGCGCCGCATCTACTACTTAGATGCGCCGCATCTTCCCTCAGACAGAAACTATAAATACCCCGTAGACCAGACGAATTAAAGGGTTCCAAAGTTTTAACCTAAGACCGAAGACCAGGAACCAAGGACGAATTCAGTCAAGGAGGCAGCACAAGACACACCTAAATCAAAGATACTAGAGCTGTAAGAAGGTGCTGCATGTGTTTAATTCATTAAGTAGTTTTGTTTTATTGTGTTAGCAAACTTTAATTCATCAGGATTGGTGGCTTGTGTAATGTGACAACGAAAGATTGCACTCCCTTTAATACTTGCTTTCCCATCAATTAAAGTTTATATGTTGATGTCTTTGGTTACTACTTATTAGTGCATTGATAACCTCTGTGTTTATTAGTGGCTTGCGGGCATTTGACTGCGGGACATAATGTGGCTCCCACGGTTATTACTAAATTGATCACTTAGGAATAACTTTTAGACATAAGTAATCATTAAGGGTTTACTCGCCGATAAGAATAGGACCAACGAGAAAGGGTTAACTACATACACTTCATATAAGGCTATCAATAAAACAAGTGACAATCTACTTAATCATAAGGACGCCCTCTTATTGTCTCGAGTATTTATCTGTGTACGTGTGTGCTACTTGCTGATTCGTGCCTATTGGTTTATTTTATTATTTAATTGCAAACAAATCGTGCCAGTCTCTCAGGCTGAAACCCCCTTGCGTTAGGATATTAAAATACTGATTAGAATAACTAGATAATACGTTCCACTCCTAGTGATCGACACTCTACTTACCATTATATTCATACTGACCGGGTACACTGCTCGTTAAGTGTGTGTGTTATTGATAAGTCGGCTAAATATAAATTTAAAACTTGAGTAGGCATTAAAACTGCTAAAACTATACTACGACACGCATACGCACCAAGTTTTTGGCGCCGTTGCCGGGGAGTGAATTGTTATTATCTGTTAATTTGATTAGTATTTTAATTAGGTTTTTCTTTTTATTAGATTAATTGCATCATTGTATTATTTTGCATATTTGTTGTATTGTGTGTTAATTGTTTTCTTTTATTTTGTGTGTTTATTTTTGTTTGTGTGTTTTTTGTTTATTTTTCGTATTTTTCTGTTCTGCTATCGTTGTACTGTGCTAAATCAAACGATACGGCGCATCTGATCTCTCAGATACGGCGTATTGCGTTTAATTTTTAAAAATACAACGCGTTTAATTAATTCGATACGACGCATCTTTTCCCCAAGATACGGCGTATCTGTTTTTAATAAGAAAATTTTTTCTAAGCGATAAAGTAATACGACGCATCTGCTTTTGCAGATACGGCGTATCTGTTTTTGATAAAAAAAAAAAATTCTAAACGTTAACGCCATACGACGCATCTGCTTTAGCAGATACGGCGTATCTATTATTTTAATTAAAATCAGTTTGCGAATTATTAAACAGATACGACGCATCGATCTATATCGATACGGCGCATCTTTCTGAATCAAAAATCGATATTTATTTTTAAACGTAACGAAAATACGGCGCATTAACTTTCGTTAATACGACGCATTTAATTTTAATTAGATAAGTTGATTTTTGATTAATTAAAACTGATACGGCGCATTCCAATTTCTAAGCGGCGTATCTATTTTTTTGAATAAAAGTCTGATTTATTTTTAACGTATTAAGATACGGCGTATCCCATTTATAGGATACGGCGCATCGTCAGCTGATATCAGCAACTTTTATTTTACTTTGATCGTTTCACCCTTCTTTTGCACGAGTAAGTTTTATTTCAGGAAGATGGACGATCCGGATATTACAATGGAAGAATATGTTAAGTTTGAAAAGGAAAGAGCCTTGAGCAATAATGGGATCTATGATTGGGAAAGAGCAAGATATGGTGCACAAGTCATTGAAACAGAAGAAATCACTATAGAAGAATACTTAATTTTAGGACGAGAAAAAACAAGGAAAGAAAGAAACAAATTGCCGTTTCAACACGCTTGGTGTATGTCAAATGATGATGAGGAAGAATCATATATCATGAAACCAATTCCGGCAATTGTTATTGATAGTACTTTTTCTCCAGAGATTGCACAAGAAGATGATGGGTATACGGAACATTACGATGAAGAATATTCAGCAATCGTATTACCACCATTAGACAATCCAACGGATGAAGATGAAAAGTATTCTAATTTTGATTTCGAACCATTTGACGCCATAGTTGATGATGACATACCTCAACCAGATTTTGACCCAACGAGGGATTTTGAAGAAGTCTGGGATTACTTATTTAAAGATGAAATTCGGGACGATGCTGAAATTGCCAGACCACTAGTTGAAAATGGAGATTCACAGGACGAATTGGAGTCACTTACAACACAAAGTGATACAAATTTATTTAATATAATTAATCCCGTTACTAATAATCTTGCTAGTTTTCCTAAACAGGTTGCAAAACAAAAAGATGATGAGGTGAAATTTATCACACTACCTATTGAAGCACCTGTGATCAACCCGTATTTTGTGGAGCTCGAAGAAGAGTTTGGTGATGAGTTCTTAAACATTGCTATAATTGATGAAGATGATGATTTAGACCCTATGAAGGTTGTTGAAGAACTCGAAATTTTACTTGCCAAAGACCCTTTCTCATCTTCTGCGGGAGTCAAGGGACGCCTTACTACCAAAGAGACTAACCAAGAAGAAAGGAGACTCATTTTTTCTCAACACACTACTCTTTCTGATGAAGTGGTCAAGTCATCCAATTTATCAACCAAACCGGGTATGAATAGGAAAAATGTACATGTATTGCCAAGGTATGATCTTTATTTATTTCTTCCATATTTACTAGCAAATTTACACTCTTTTCGTGTTTATTGCTATTATCACCCGCACTTGATCCCAAGTGGGGGGAACAACACCCTATTACACAGTAAATAAGGGTGGAGTCAGGCTCGTGACTCGAACAAAAACAAGCGCTTCGTGGGAGGCAACCCATGCTTATCTTTTACTTTATTTTTTTATTATTCTGTTCTGTGTCGAGTCAGTCAGGCCCGCATGAGGATACAGCGCATCTCAATTCTGAGATGCGACGCATCTCCTGCAATGGTCATATCTTATTTTATTTTATTTTTCTGCATTTTTATTTTCGACTTTAAAACTTTTTATCAGTTTATTTTAATGCGGCGCATCCCTGGTTAAGGATGCGGCGCATCTTTATTCTGATCCGTATTAATTCCAGGCTCGATACGGCGTATCTTCTCCAATAAGATACGGCGCATCGACTGACCTGATGATTTTCAGTTTTAATTTTTATGTTTTATTTTTCCTAACTACTAATGTATTATACAAGTTTGAACCTTTCTTATCTTAGGTGTGTTTTAAAGTGTTGGTGGTATTATAGTTTCCTGGATTTCCTGTGGATACATCAAGTATGAAGCTTTAACGTTCTCATCCACAAGAAAGATGATTTTTGCTCTTATACTAATGAAGGATCATACCGAGCAAATCTCAGGGGAGTTTTCCTGTTCTAATTCTTTTATTTTCCAGTTTTTAACCTTTTATACAAACAACGAGGACGTTGTTTAACTTAAGTGGGGGGATTGGAGAATTAGAACACTTAACATTTACTTGTCCTAAACTTTTTCAAAAATTATGCTTAAAATGTGCTTAATATATCAAACTTAAAAAATTTTTAGCATATTTTTGTTTAAGATCTAAGTTGCATAACTGCACACATGACGTTATTTTCAAAAATTGTGATTTTTCAAAATTCACAAATCTATGAGTGTGCCGGTGACTTGTAAACTTTAGAACTTGGCTTGTATACTATTCGAGACCACCATAATGAGTATTATTTATATAATTGGAATGACTTGTCTAAATTGGTAAAATTTCTAGGATTACACCCAAATAGCCTATTATATGTTATGTGTTATTAACTAACTACACTGGTTAGTTAACCCCCGTATAAACCTTTTGTTACTCTCATTTTTAGAGTAAGATACCCCTAGAAAAACCCTCAGAGCCATTCCTTTCGTTTCTTACACCTATGTTTAAAATGTTTCGTTACACCCTTACACCTTAGCCTACCCTGTAGATTAGAATCCGTGGTTGGTTAATTGCTATAGGCAAAGTGTGTTTCCTTACATTACCTGTGTTCGCGTGCGTAATTCATTATCTATGGTTAGGTCGGGAAATTGCACAATGCAATTGGAGTGAAAGTAAATATTGTATATCTTTGAGTTTATTTTTCGTGTGTTTACTACTTTCACTATTAGCGTTATTTCTGAAGTATGAAAAGTATGGAAAAATTATCCAGAATTATCATTATAGTGATGTGGTGAAATTTTACACATCTATGTTTATGATTAAAGTAAAAAAAAAAAAAAAAAAAAAAAAAAAAAAAAAAAAAAAAATCGAAAAAATAAGAAAAGAAAAAAAAAAGAAAGAAAAGTTGGAAGTTAGTTTTAACCAACTTATGTAAAGTTATGTAAGTGGTTCATATGGCCACTATTTGTTGTACTATATCTATGGATTGAATGGGAATTGGCAGTTATGGAACGCCAATTAAGGTTTATTCTTTGATTAAGATCTTGTTGAGTATAATTCGTGTCTACCTAAAGCGTGTGTTTCAAGTGTTAAAGCGTGAGTTATTCGATGATATGAGTCTTATTCATGGGATGGTTGGGATAGTGATTAACCACACTTAGGATTTTAATTTATTTGTTTTGTTTATTTTTCATTTTTTACACCAATTTATATCCCAAATGTTATCCATACCCAATTCTTTATCCAACCAAACCTTTGATTTATTGAGATTAGGGATTTGAGCAATCTTAAGTATCGTAGTCGTGGATTCGGCTATGTATTTATGATTTTGTCGCCCTTTTTGATATATTATTATTGGTGAAGTTTGGACCTATCTTTAGCCTATTCGAGTTAAGGATTTGAGCAATTGCAAGTATCGTGTTCGTGGATTCGATCATGTATTTGTGATTTTGTCGCCTTTTCTGGAATTTGAAATCGATAGTGAAAAGAGAATAATTAACCCTTAAGCCTAAAAACCCTTTTTACCGCTTTAGACTTGTTATTCCTTAGCTTTAGTGGTGGAGATGTGTATACTTGCCAAGCTTATGATAGAATATTCGTCGCGACTGGACAGTTAAACGATTAGATTTGCTTTTATCAACTTATTTTATTATACTTCTAATTCGTTAAGTGTTTGGTTGTGTGATTATGAAATAAACGAATACATGCTTAAATATAAAAATAAATCCTAACATCTTTTAGGATACATTTTCATAAAAGAAATTCTAAGGTTTACTTGGGGACAAGTAAAGTTCAAGTGGGGGGATATTTGATGAACTCAAATAAGTACATTTTATTACTATCATTTATCCTATTAATTTGACTTGTTTTACTATATTATGTATGAGGATTGATACTTAATCATTTACTTTTGTAATTCTCAGGTAAAAACAAGCATTTGGTGAAACTTAGCGATTTTGGACTGATTATGGAGCAAAACATGCATAAAGTTAAGAGTCTATTGAAATGAAGAAGATCAAGACTAATCTGCTCCAGATGCGCCGCATCTCACTCATGACATGCGCCGCATCTCTATCAAGATATCACCAGATACGATCCAAGATACAAGAGGACATGCGCCGCATCTAAACATGAGTTACGCCGCATCTTCTGGCGGTGTACGAATATTCCTGAATATTATAATCTTGGACCCCACGCGAAGTTAAGTACATGCGCCGCATCTACTACTTAGATGCGCCGCATCTTCCCTCAGACAGAAACTATAAATACCCCGTAGACCAGACGAATTAAAGGGTTCCAAAGTTTTAACCTAAGACCGAAGACCAGGAACCAAGGACGAATTCAGTCAAGGAGGCAGCACAAGACACACCTAAATCAAAGATACTAGAGCTGTAAGAAGGTGCTGCATGTGTTTAATTCATTAAGTAGTTTTGTTTTATTGTGTTAGCAAACTTTAATTCATCAGGATTGGTGGCTTGTGTAATGTGACAACAAAAGATTGCACTCCCTTTAATACTTGCTTTCCCATCAATTAAAGTTTATATGTTGATGTCTTTGGTTACTACTTATTAGTGCATTGATAACCTCTGTGTTTATTAGTGGCTTGCGGGCATTTGACTGCGGGACATAATGTGGCTCCCACGGTTATTACTAAATTGATCACTTAGGAATAACTTTTAGACATAAGTAATCATTAAGGGTTTACTCGCCGATAAGAATAGGACCAACGAGAAAGGGTTAACTACATACACTTCATATAAGGCTATCAATAAAACAAGTGACAATCTACTTAATCATAAGGACAGCCCTCTTATTGTCTCGAGTATTTATCTGTGTACGTGTGTGCTACTTGCTGATTCATGCCTATTGGTTTATTTTATTATTTAATTGCAAACAAATCGTGCCAGTCTCTCAGGCTGAAACCCCCTTGCGTTAGGATATTAAAATACTGATTAGAATAACTAGATAATACGTTCCAGTCCTAGTGATCGACACTCTACTTACCATTATATTCATACTGACCGGGTACACTGCTCGTTAAGTGTGTGTGTTATTGATAAGTCGGCTAAATATAAATTTAAAACTTGAGTAGGCATTAAAACTGCTAAAACTATACTACGACACGCACACGCATCAGCATGTATTCGTTTTTGTCATAATCACACAACTAAACACTTAACGAATTAGAAGTAGAATAAAAATATTTCGATAAAAGCAAATCTAATCGTTTAACTGTCCAGTCGCGACAAATATTCTATCATAAGCTTGGCAAGTATACACATCTCCTCCACTAAAGCCAAGGAATAACAAGTCTAAAGCGGTAAAAAGGGTTTTTAGGCTTAAGGGTTAATTATTCTTAATCTCTATCGATCTCAAATTCCAGAAAAGGCGACAAAATCACAAATACATGATCGAATCCACGAACACGATACTTGCAATTGCTCAAATCCTTAACTCGAATAGGCTAAAGATAGGTCCAAACTTCACCAATAATAATATATCAAAAAGGGCGACAAAATCATAAATACATAGCCGAATCCACGACTACGATACTTAAGATTGCTCAAATCCCTAATCTCAATAAATCAAAGGTTTGGTTGGATAAAGAATAATAAAGGGTATGGATAATATTAGGGATATAAATTGGTGTAAAATGAAAAATAAACAAAACAAATAAATTAAAATCCTAAGTGTGGTTAATCACTATCCCAACCATCCCATGAATAAGACTCATATCATTGAATAACTCACGCTTTAACACTTGAAACACACGCTTTAGGTAGACACGAATTATACTCAACAAGATCTTAATCAAAGAATAAACCTTAGTTGACGTTCCCATAACTGTCAACTCCCATTCAATCCATAGATATAATATACAAAAAATAGTGGTGATATCGACCACTTACATAACTTTACATCGTTGGTTAAAACAAACATCCAACTTTCTTCTTTTTTTCTTTTTCTTTTCTCATTTTTTCGATTTTTTTTTTTTTTTTTTTTTTTTTTTTTTTTTTTTTTTTTTTTTTTTAAACATAAACATAGATGTGTAAAATTTCACCTCATCACTATAACAATAAATCTGGATAATTTTTCCATACTTTTCATGACTTCAGAAATAACGGTAATAGTGAAAGTAGTAAACACACGAAAAAAATAAACTAAAAGATATACAATATTTACTTTCACTCCAATTGCATTGTGCAATTTCCCGACCTAACCATAGATAATGAATTACGCACGCGAACACAGGTAATGTAAGGAAACACACTTTTCCTATAGCAATTAACCAACCACGGATTTTAATCTACAGGGTAGGCTAAGGTGTAAGGTGTAACGAAACATTTTAACAAAGGTGTAAGAAACGAAAGGAATGGCTCTGAGTGTTTTTCTAGGGGTATCTTACTCTAAAAATGAGAGTAACAAAAGGTTTATACGGGGGTTAACTAACCAGTGTAGTTAGCTAATATCACATAACATATAAAGGCTATTTGGTGTAATCCTAGAAATTTACCAATTTAGACAAGTCATTCCAATTATATAAATACTACTTATTATGGTGGTCTCGAATAGTATACAAGCCAAGTTCTAAAGTTTACAAGTCACCGGCACACTCATAGATTTGTGAATTTTGAAAAATCACAATTTTTTAAAATAACGTCATGTGTGCAGCTATGCAACTTAGACTTTAAACAAAAACATGCTAAAAATTTTAAAGTTTTGATATATTAAGCACATTTTAAGCATATTTTGAAAAGTTTAGGACAAGTAAGTGTTAAGTGTTCTAATTCTCCAATCCCCCCACTTAAGTTAAACAACGTCCTCGTTGTTTGTATAAAAGGTTAAAAACTGGAAAATAAAAGAATTAGAACATAAAAACTCCCCTGAGATTTGCTCGGTATGATCCTCCATTTGTATAAGAGCAAAAATCATCTTTCTTGTGGATTAGAACGTTTAAGCTTCATATTCGATGTATCCACAGGAAATGCAGGAATCTATAATACCACCAAGGCTTTAAAACACACCTAAGATAAGAAAGGTTCAAACTTGCATAACACATTAGTAGTTAGGTAAAAATAAAACATAAAAATTAAAAATGAAAATCATCAGGTCAATCGATGCGCCGTATGTTATGGAAGAAGATACGCCGTATCGAGCCTGGAATAAATACGGATCAGAATAAAAGATGCGCCGCATCCTTAACCAGGGATGCGCCGCATTAAAATAAACTGATAAAAAGTTTTAAATTCGGAAATTAAAAATGCAGAAAAATAAAATAAGATATGACCATTGCAGGAGATGCGTCGCATCTCAGGATTGAGATGCGCCGTATCCTCTGCGGCCTGACTGACTCGACACATAAACAGAAAATTAAAAGATAAATCCGGGTTGTCTCCCGGTAAGCACTTGTCTTTATTCCAGAGTCTTCAAGTTAGACTCACGTTCAGCTCTTTAGTATCGATACTTCAGTTGGTATACACATAAGTAGTGTGTGCATTAGGCAGTTGCTCCATAACCTCATCAGGTCAGTCGATGCGCCGTATCTTATAGGGGAAGATACGCCGCATCGAGCCTGGAATAATTACGAAATAAGATAAAATAAAGGATAGGATGCGTCGCATCTGTTTTACTAGATGCGGCGCATGTAGTTACCAAACAGACTGTTAACAGTCTGTTGTAATATGGCTCATCCCACAGTTTATCTCTCACGTTCTCTCGTACTCTCATGCTAAACTTAATGCCAGTCTTCATCAGATATAACAAGAAACATAAACTGAAGCATGAGATATACAGATGTTAGTAATAATCAGTACAGTCCCAAAAGAATATAAGTAATGTACGAGAAAACGTGTCCGTAATGAAAGTGCAAAGAGTGGTCAAGCTGTAGGCTGGTCGGGAGTCACGTCATCTGATTGTGCTCCTGAAGTACTAGCGTCGTCAGTCCTGCGGCGAACCCTGCGCTCGTATGTGATAATCCCTCTGACATAAGCACCATCCGGAAGGTGGTGGCTGACCCCATTAAGAGCCATCACCCTACTGACGCCGTCGACTAACCAGCTCGTATCTCTCCTCAATCCAGCAAGCTCAACTCTCTGTGCCTCGAGACTCTCTCTCAACGACCTAACCTCAAGCTCCAATCTCTCAACCCTCTGTCCAATAGTGCGGGGAGCTGGTGGTGCTGGTGCATGTACTTCCTCCTGAGCGGGAGCAGCAGCTGGGGCTGCCTGAGCATCCCCCTGCTCCGGCTCAGCAGGCCTAGATGGTCCTAATGGTGCCCAGAAGTATCGACCCATCACCTCCTCGCATATCCCAAGCCTAGTCGCAAGGTAGTCTGCATCCATACTAGGTAATCTAGCCACATCAATCGGGAGATCAGCGGGAATCTCATCACCTAATACCCCAAAGTGCTTAGCAAGATGAGAGACAAAATGACCCCCAGTCATTTGGATCCTACCATCTCTTCCTGGAGCAACCCTGTGTAAATAATGTGCTAAGAAGTGAGGGATGTTCACCACAGCTCCCTCGTCCATGCTCCGTAAGAGAAAAAGATCCAAAGTAGTCACTTTCTCAGGGGATTGTCCCCTTCCGGCAATAGTCAGGGCAATCAGACGATGACAAAGTCTCCTCAATGGCTCCCTAATCAATGTGTATGAAGGAGTGGTGGTGGTGGAATCACCCCCAGATGAAACCTCAACCCAATAATCTCCTAACTCCCCACGATCTGAAACAACCCTTAAACTGTCAGCCCAATAATCAGCAAAACCTGGGGATGCCATTTCTGCTGTAGTGTGCAATCCGAGAGCTAGTATGAATTGTCTCATAGACATCCTTCGCTCAAAACCACCCAGTCTGAATACCAGAGTGTCAAATGTGTCAAGACCCAGATCAGTCTCCCTGTAGTGTATAGTGCAGAAAAACTCCAACATCAAAACCTTTATCAACGGTTCCTCAATCCTAAACAACCTTTCCCAGGCGTAAGACCTGAATAAAACCTGCCCCTCCCCATCTTTGTGTATCATCTCCAATCTAGCTCGTAATTCCTCAGCAGCGTTACCCTCATCAATATTCCTGATGCTATCAAAATCCAAAATTGGAACACTGAATATCTTCCTCTGATAAAACTTTCTAAGTCTAGTAATATAATCATCAACGGCACCCTGTGTTAGCCCCATTGTTTCAAAACGAAGCCATGGGTGTCTACGGGCGGCATCTGGTAACGCCATCTGAAATAAATTTTCAAAGTTAGTAAGCAGTCTGCAAGAAAGGTAGATACGGCGCATCTGATTTAATCAGTGCGGCGTATCTGCACGAAATATAAGAGATGCGGAGCAAGAGATGAGATACGGCGTATGTAAATGCGTCGTATCTAGATTAAGCAATACGGCGTATCTAGAATTTTATTAATTTGGAAAAGGTTGTTACGCCGCATCAATTAACCTAGATGCGCCGCATCTAAAAGCATATCAGTATAAATAAAGGGGATCAGGCAGACTTTTCAAGAATCCGTATCCGTGACGTAAACTACTACTAAATATCACAGTAGCATATACCTCTTATATCAGTTCTAATAGCTCAATTTCCCACTACTAATCCATTTCCCACCAAATATTCAAAATCGAATAACAAACCCCAAATTTTCGTTCAAATCAAATTAGGCCAGAAATTCCATTATTTACGCAAGTTAGATACGGGGGAGATCATCTAATACAAGTCCTAATCATACCTCTATATCATTTAAGCACAAATCAATTTAATCATATAAACCCTAATTTTCGTATTAACCAAGATTAAATCGAAATTGAGTAATTACCTTAATTTTATGATTAGGAGAAAGATTATAGATCGGATTAAAGGTGGATTTAGGAAAAATGATCGGAATTAGAGTATAGTTTTACTGTGTGTGATTTCTTAACTGTGTGAGTTTTTGCGGTAAAGATTTTAGATCCGGCGCATTCCCGTCGTATTTATAGGGCAAAAAGATGCGCCGTATTGGAAAATTGGATGCGCCGTATCTATTTAATCTCGTTGACTAGTCAATGAGTCCTAGATGGTCAGAGATACGGCGCTTTGGATATTTAGATCCGCCGTATCGCTATGTTAGTGAACGAAATTTAAATGAGGAACGTACCTTGGCCTCCGCAACACGATTCTTTATATATCAAACTTGGGGTAAAACGGTTATACCATATGATGTAATTTAATTCAAAATAAGAGCAATAAGCATAAACGTTTTATTAATGATTGTAATCTTATTGTTTAGTGGATAAGGATTTATTCCGAGGTTAGGAACAAATATCGTTTTAAAGCGTACAAAATTAAGATTACAATTTGAATCAGATGTATAATATGGATAATAAAATTGAGATTATAATGTAGAGAACTTCCCTTTGGGCTGGTTGAATAATCGAAGAGGTTACGTTTGATCACTCCAGCTAGCTTCTCTCGGTTTGGTTCAGAATGTAATCTTTTATGGTGATGCTTGAATCATCCTTTATCCTGAAAATAAACAACTTGCACACGAGAGTAGCGGACCGATCAAAGTAAATATCAAAAATCAACTATATTTATCAAATTATATTCGTCGTATTAACAAATGTTAATGCGCCGTATTTTCGTTACGTTTCAAAATACGAGATTTTTGATTCAGAAGATGCGCCGTATCGATAAAAATCGATGCGCCGTATCTGTTTAATAATTCGAAAACTGTTTTTAATTAAAATAATAGATACGCCGTATCTGCTAAAGCAGATGCGTCGTATGGCGTTAACGTTTAGAAATTTTTTTTTATCAAAAACAGATACGCCGTATCTTGGGGAAAAGATGCGTCGTATCGAATTAATTAAATGCGTTGTATTTTATAAAAAATTTGAACGCAATACGCCGTATCTGAGAAATCAGATGCGCCGTATCGTTCGATTTAGCTCAGTACAACGATAGCAGAAAACAAAAAACACGAAAAATTAAAACAAATAAAAACACACGAAAAATAAACACAAACAAAAGCAAACAAATAACACACTAAAGCAGAAAATATGCAAAATAATACAATGAATGCAAATTAAACTAATACACAACAAAATTAGCGGTTAGAAAAAAAATTAAAAACCTAATTAAAATACTAATCAAATTAACAGATAATAACAATTCACTCCCCGGCAACGGCGCCAAAAACTTGATGCGTAGCGTGTGTCGTTGCGGTTTAGCAGTTTTAATGCCTACTCAAGTTTTAAATTTATATTTAGCCGACTTATCAATAACACACACACTTAACGAGCAGTGTACCCGGTCAGTATGAATATAATGGTAAGTAGAGTGTCGATCACTAAGAGTGGAACGTATTATCTAGTTATTCTAATCAGTATTTTAATATATTAAGTTAGCTATACAATCTATTCTAACGCAAGGGGGGTTCAGCCTGAGAGACTGGCACGATTTGGTTGCAATTAAATAATAAACTAAACCAATAGGCACGAATCAGCAAGTAGCACACACGTACACAGATAAATACTCGAGACAATAAGAGGGCTGTCCTTATGATAAGTAGTTTGTCACTTGTTTTATTGCTAGTGTTATATGAAGTGTATAGTTCGATGCAACGCACCGAGATTACATCCTTTCTCGTTGGTTCTAATCTTATCGGCGAGTAAACCCTTAATGATTACTTATGACTATCCTATTTATCTTTCTCCTACTTTTCTACAGACCATAGAATGCATAGGCGATCTAATAAACAGGCGAGGGCAGAGGCATGGCGACCCGATCAACGCTCAGCTAGCCACAGAGGTTATCAATGCACTAATAAAAGTCACCAAAGACATCAACATATAAACTTTAATTAATGAGAAAGCAGTTTTAAGGGAGTGCAATCTTTCCGTTGTCACATTACACAAGCCACCAATCTTGATGAATTAAAGTTTACTAACACAATAAAACAAAACTAATTAATGAATTAAACACATGCAACACCTTCTTACAGCTCTTGTATCTTTGATTTGGGTGTGTCTTGTGCTGCTGCCTTGACTGAATTCGTCCTAGGTTTCTGGTCTTCGGTCTTCGGATATAATATGTGTCACCACGAAATTCGTCTGGTCTTGGGGTATTTATAGTTTCTGTCTGAGGGTAAGATGCGGCGCATCTAGTAAGTAGATGCGGCGCATTTACTTAACTTCGCGTGGGGTCCAAGATTATAATATTCAGGAATATTCGTACACCGCCAGAAGATGCGGCGTAACTCCATAATTAGATGCGGCGCATGTCCTCTTGTATCTTGGATCGTATCTGGTGAAATATTGATAGTGATGCGGCGCATGTCATAAGTGAGATGCGGCGCATCTGGAGCAGAATAGTCTTGATCTTGTATATTTCAGTAGACTCTTAACTTCTTGCATGTTTTGCTCCATAATTAGTCCAAAATCGCCAAGTTTCACCAAATGCTTGTTTTCAACTGAGAATTACAAAAGTAAACGATTAAGTATCAATCCTCATACATAATATAATAAAACAAGTCAAATTAATAGGATAAATGATAGTAATAATAGGTACTTATTTGAGTTCATCACCTACTAGAAATTCATACAACTCAACAAGTATATAAAAAATGGTCAGGAAACAACTTATCAGGTCTTGAAATAAGCTTACACTAAACTCATCAATATGCAAATGACTAGTGCTTAACCTGTTTGACCCACTTTGGGACACTAACCCAAACACTCCCTTACGGGGGCTGTTTGGTGATAGAGCTTGGTTTAAGTTAATTCAACCCTAGAATTTTGAAACTCAGTAATCACCTATCTCAGTTGAAACCTAATGAACATCTTATCAACCTTAAATAAGCACCAAATAAGCTAAGATTAATTTGACTTATTTTAAGCTTTTTGAGAACTAAAAATAAAAACAGATGTGATCTACTCAAGTGTGACTAATCATACTTAACTTAACAATATAAGGAACAATTAAGCATAAAAGAACAGCAGATAAGCAGTAAATAAGCAGTTACAAAGTTCGTTGACTAAAGTTGACCAAAGGTGAAAATTAAAACTTCATTAACTAAATATGAAAGATTACAATACTGAAAAATTAGAAAAACATAGTACCTTAACTAAAGCTAAAATTAAACCTGCCTTTCAAGGCTACAAATGATTCTCTATTTATACTAAATTCTAAGAACTAAGGGGTCTTCTCACTTGTGCTTGTTTTGTGAGACAAAACAGCCTTGGCTTGCTTCTGTGCTTCTTGGGATTTAATCCCAACCTTAGGATTAAAATCGGCATGATCTCAGCTCTTGATTGTCTTTTGGCGCTCAAATAATCCCTCGAATTGCTGACCTGGCTTGGTATCATGTGAAGAATGTACTTGGGGAGGGTTAGGGTTGCTGAGACAGAGGTAGGGGTAGGTATGGGAGGTTGTGAAAGGTGATGGTGATGGTACTGAGTTTATGGGGAATGCCATTTTGGCGGGATAGGGGAAGAGGAAGCAAAAAGTTGACCAAGTCAACTGGTTTGGTCTTAACTAAACAAAATGACCGGGTTAGGTATTATTTGGGCTTGGGTTTATTAAGGATTGGGTTTAGGTGTGTGGGCTGGGTTATGATATTTGGCTGAGTTTAGTTTTAGGTTTAAATTTGGAATTGGATTAAACTTTGAGGGACCAATGTTGTACCATTCTGAAAATCAAGGGACCATTAATGCCAAGTTCTGAAAAATATATTCCAAGGACCACATGTGTCGTTTTGGTATTTTGGATGTGACTTTGACTTTGTCTGATCAAATGCACACTTGTTGTCAAGTCTATCCAAAAATGTCGGTTTTCGCTCCGTTTTCAATCCTTTGGTACCTGAAACATGTAAAAACACAAAACCAAGGATATCTGCAATATATTCGGGTGTTTTTGGTCGTTTTTGTGTTTTTTAAGGGTGTAAAATGATGAGTATTTACACACTCATCAGAGGTATTTTCTACCAATACGATATATTGCTCAGCTTAGGCGACTAATAGCAGTGATGGAAGCAAAAATCGTAAGCGACGAACAAACAGTATTGGAATGTAAAGAGGCAATTGATCAACGAAGGAAAAAATATTATAGTATCAAGAGAGGATAAACGATGTTAAGAAACAAGTGGATAATTATTATTGTTTGTAGTTTCTTTCATATACAATAATATTTCTTTATGGTTTTTTTTTTTTTTTTTTTTTTTCTTTTTTTTTTAACGTTTAATGTTGGTAGATTTCTGACTACATCCATAGGATTTTCAGTTACATTTGAAATTATTATCAATTTATTGCTTTGCATCCAATGTATGTGTTAAATAGTTGCATAGTGATTAGTTGAATAGGCATCATTGTTGATAAAAAAAAAATATAGCAGTACGAATTTTAAAGGAGCAGTACAAACATCAAAGTTGGTACTGCTGTTTATGTTTAGCTTATTTATGGCTTATTTAAGAAGTTTTAGAAAAATTTCATTCATAGAAATAAGCCTATCTCGGCTTTTTAAGTATCTATTTAATTATTTGCCTTACTTTTTTTGAACTGCTTTTGTAAGACAATTAATAAATGTTATTATGAAAATTCTATTGGGTTTGTTAACTCATAATGTCGAATAGTATTAACCTCTATACCAAGCAAATTAAAAAGATAGCGATATATTTAAAAAATATATATATATTATCTTTTAAATTCATCCTAATTCATTGAATGAAGGTTCTATTTTGGAATATAAACAATTTCCTTTTTTTTAATATTTTAACCGACATGACTTTACAATGATTATAAATACAATCCTTTAACAAACAACTTCTATCATATTTTCACTGTTTAATTATATTCTTATTTCAAAGTAGAATGGCTTTATCATCTTCAAATACTGATTCAAAGAAACAAAAACGTGAAAGAGATACTCCTCCTCCTTCTATGCCTTCAAAATACCAAATCTTTGGCATCTCCGAAGCTATTTGGAAAAAATGTAGTTCTGGTCAATTTGAAACAGAAAAAACTCTTATTGAACTTTATAATAACCGTATCAAAAGGCTTGAAGAAAAAAATAAAGAAGATGAAGCGATTATATTGGTGCATCAGAAGAAGATTGAAGATCGTAATAAAGACATAGAAGAAAACCGACAGAAAATTGTTGGAGTTTATAAAAGTATTGAAGATTATTCATCTATTTAAAATGTATGTACTATGAGATTTGACAATATGTGATGTTGGACTATGATCGATTTAAATTATATGTAATGTTTGTTATATTATGTCAATTTTAATTTGCAATTGCTAATCTATTTTGTGAGTTTGATTTCTGCTACTTTAATGCAAGATTATGTTGGTTTGTAAAGTTATTTAATTTTCTTTTCATAGAAAGTTTGCACACAAGGGTCATGCTATTCAGAAATTGAAAGGGGACACAAGGGTCCTTTGTACTGATATCAACAATACGTATATGTTAAGTTGTACTGCAGAGATGTTGCCAGTTTGTTTTTTATATTCGTACTGCTACGCTCCCGACTTGGTACTGATATTATAAGCAGTTCAAAAGAGTTCTATTAAAACGCATTATCACTTTAAATATACATAGTCCATTGTTTTTATACATCATCAATTCTAACAACATCTTTAAATGTTTATACACAAACAAATGTTGATTTTAATTTAAAAATTCATAACAGATAAACATCTAATTCAAACAAAAATCATTCTATATATTTAGAAGATTGAAAGATATCAAACTTTTAAATATTTTAGTCGATAATAATGATAATCGTATAAGTTTACAATTTAATAAAAATAATTACTTATCTTAATGACAAAAGAAGTTAAAGCATCATCATTATATTCACAACTTGACTCTTCAAATATACACTTTCCAATGTGAAATACGGATGCACTGTTCATATGTCATACCGGTTATAAAATTTTATATAAACATCATTGTATAATCATATTTGTAAATCTAGCTTAAAAAAACAATCCTAAACTGAAAGTACTGTTGATTAAAAAATGTCATTTCCAAAACAAAGAACACTAGAAGTTGCAGATATTGAAGACAATCAACAAGATCAACCAAAGTATGTTAAAATCTTTACAGTATATGTTATCCTATATATTTATCAACTGAATGTGTTTGGTATTTTTATAGCAAGCAACCCAAAAAGGAAGAAAATGAGGTGTTATGCACTGAAAATCAATCACTTGCAGAAATATTTGAATCAGAAGAAACATCTGAAGGTATTTTGTTAACATAGTGTAATTAAGGGTAAAAACAATCTCATTAAACTGATATGGTATCTAACCACTATGTTTGATTTATATTTATTCATTTATTAGAAGTTGAGGGTTCTGAAAATGATGATGAAACAGAGACCATAAGTTCTGTTTATGATTGGTTGATTTTTGAGCAATTAGCCAAGAGAATGAGAAACTGGCAACAGAAAGAGGAAAGAGATGAAAAGGTGAAAAAAGAAAGACAAGCTGCTAAGAAACTTTTGGAAGAGGTTGGTGGATTTAAGAAATCAAAAGCCAGGAATGAAGAATTTGACGTTGCTCAAGACGAAGACGACGTTGACTCTGAAGACTTTGAAACTTTCACTTATGATGACTTGCATTTGGCATACTCTTTTGCTTCAACACCCTAAATTAGAATAGTTGTTAGGTTTGATCTATATTGGCATGCCATATGTTAGGCACTTTTGTACATATGCCACTATGTTATGTAGAATAGTACTTGGTGAATCTGATTTACAATACTTCTTGATTAGTTGGTATGAGTGACTTAGAATGGCTTGCCAAATGTGTGACAATTTTGTGCATCTGTCATCTTTCAGTTATTTTTGTGTAATCACTGGAATGAAGTATCATGTTGAGGAGCTACTTAAATTGGATGAATGCGCTTTTGAAGTCTTTCCACACCGTGTCGTTAACCCTATATTATAATTTGGGCATGAATTCCTAAAACAATGTATAACAATTAAAAACACTTTAACTCCTTACTTAATATGCAATCTGAAAAACAATATATAACAAATAAGATTCCTAAATATTAAGCAAACTCAAAATTTCAATTTTTAATGAAAACAGTTTTAGAGGTCGCAAGGGAACAATATCGTATTAATATGTGTTTCACAACGTACGTATTACATATCACATAGGAATCACATATTATATGTTTCCTTAAACACATTTATCCGTAAATAAGCGAGACCCAACCAACAGTACTAATTTGAAGTTAGTACTGCGCCTTTAAAATTAGTACTGCTACAATTCTTTAGCAACAATAATGATTTATAGGTAATTATACATTTAGCCGATCAAGTTATAATGGAAAATCATACGAATGCTTAATTTTTTTTAATAATAATGTTATTAAAAGAAAAAGAAAAAAGAGTTCAACCAAGTCAACCACAAGTCGGTTTGGGACTTTGGGTTAACAATAAAACATGCAAACCAACTCTCCCTATATCCCATCCCATCATAATTATTGGACTGAATGTCCTCCTTCATTAAGCTTCTATCAAATCTTGGAAAATCAACAACTCTTTAAAAAATCTTCGGGTAAGTACGATATTTAATTTTATAACAATTTGTAAATCTGATCATGAGCTAAGTAGCTAACAACTCACCCATTATCATTGCAACAACTTTTTCGCTTTATATACTGGGTTTGTTAATATTATGCCACAGTTACTTTAATGTTAACAAAAGGTTTATAATCGTAATTTACTGTTCAATCGTAGTGGTGATGATTATATGATAATCAACCCTCACAATGTTTAACCTGTTACTTATACTTTGTGTTTTTTAATATTATTATCACAGTCACTACATGTTTTATGTTGCAAAGTCGTACCATGTAACATATTGGTTAAGATTCATACATAAACTAAATACATTTGTGTTTTGGGATTTATGTTTAAGATAGGTTAACACCAAATTTTACCCCTGTCATAATTGACGCATTTTTATTTTAGATGTGTATTAAACCTATATTCATGTTAACCTTAGGTTAATCATAGTGTGTTATAGTCGACAATTACTTAAATAGTTACCCGACCAACAGTGACATTGATAAATACTATTAATGGATTTGTTAGTATTATGCCAGAGTTACTTTGATGTTAGGCGAAGGTTTGTAATCGTGATTTATTGTTCTATAGTAGTGAGAACAATTATCTGATAACAACCACGCACAATGTTTAAACTGTTACTTATACTTGGTGTTTTTTGATATTCTTATCACACTCACTAAATGGTAATGTTGTCTAAATATTTTCGCAACATTCAAGTATTACTTTTTAAAAATACATGATTTACATCAGTTTACATACCAGATTCACTTCAAACAAGATGGCTCAGCAATTTCTGTTCCAATACACGCACGACACATTTGAAAATCAACAGGTAAACGTTATTGATACATATTTATGTTATATATTAATGCATATACAGTTATGAAAATTAAGTCAATGAATAAAATAACTTGGATTTTGTTACGATTCTCAACAATAGATCTTGCCGGATGTTTTTAACGACTACTTCAAGAATGAAAGCAACATGGTTTACCTGAACGGCACCGACAGGTACCGGTACAAAACAAAGCTCCAAAACAGAGACGGAAAATGGGTGCTGTGTGACAAAGAGTGGTCTGCGTTTGTTGTAGCAAATGTTCCTCGCATTGCAACTACAATGCATTTTGTTAGGATCGGACAAGACGACTACTACGTGACAGTCTACGACATTAGTGGATCAGAGTGTGCGGGTTACGATAGGCGAAAAATAGGACCAAGAATGACCAGGTGTTTGGCAACGTATGCTCCAGGAATCACGGTAATCAAATATATATATTTTAATCATGCTCTCGATTCAAAACTAAAATAAATATTGTTATCAATGTATACCTTAATTATGAAATCCGTTTTTCTATGTGTAGTTACTACCAGGAGATTTCGTACAAGATATCTGGCAAGACAATTTCACCCTCATGTACGCAGGAATGGCTTTCCATGTTCGCCACAAGAGGGTTAAACCTTGGGAGGATAGGCCCGTCAGGATGAATGGGTTAACAGGTTACGGGTGGGACGACTTCGTTGTGACAGCGGGGATAGAGTGGGGTCAACAACTTGTCTTTACAAACCTTGAAAGATACACATTATCAGTTGTGGTCATAGGAGGCTATGATGGTCTTGGACTTAGCAAGGAAGACATACGAACTACTTTGCTAAAGAAACCACCTATACCAATTCTTTATCGAGATCGTAATGGTAAGTCAAAGTATCTTGTTTTAGTTTTTCTTATAATTTAAAAACAAATCAAACTATCCTAAACATCTATTGTCAAACTGCATAACAACGCAATCACACTATTATTGCAGACCCAAGAATGCATCACATTTGCTCATGGTACCATCACAATGCTCATGTAAATGAAGATATGGTCGTTTACACACGGTTCCGCCCAGAAGTTGGATATTACTATCCACTGGTAAGATACAAACAATAAACAAGCAAACCAAAAAACGTCGAATATATGTTTTGAAAAAACAAAAGTAACCCCATAATTTGTTTTACAACACAGGAGATCGAATCAGATATCTGGGACAACTTGAAGTTACACAAGTACAGGAAAGCAATCATCATACACAGGAAATGGGCTTACTCAATCACCCTATATCAGGTTTTACACACAGACAACCCTTTTAAGATCAAAGCCCTGGTGATGGCAGGGAACTGGTATCAGTTTGGACAAGACTGCGACTTTCAACAACAAAAAATAATGCGTATAAAGCTGGTGCGTTATGAGGTTCATTCAGACGAAGGCCAACTCACTACTACAAAAAAGAACATTAACATCCCCTAATAGAAACCGGTTATATAATAACCAGTTCCTATTGTAAAAAATATGGGGTAGGGAAAGTGTAAAAAACCGGTTGTTATAGAATAACCACTCTCTTTAATATAAAGATTAAGAAAAACTGGTTCTGTGAAAAAGACCAGTCTTAGAATATTAGTAAAGACACCGGTTTCTTTTAAGAAACCGGTTTGTATTATATTCTACTTATAGACACCGATTGTTTACTATAAAACCAGTGTTACTGATCTTTTGATTCTGCTCAACCGATTAAACCGACTGGATCGAACCGGGTTTCAAAACATTTACTCAAAGTTTCTAACCCTATATTTTGTCACTTAAACTAAAACTTGCAAAAATCATTCCAACACATAATTTGATGTTGAGTGCAACACCGTCCAAGATTAGTTTAAGGGGCAAATAATTTTGGGGCCCAGTCGCTAGAAGTTTTGGGTTTTTGTAGCCCAAAAAAAGTCGCTTGCCTGAAAAGGACCTAGAAACCGGCGACTTTTCTTGAAAAATTAAGAAGGCGATATGTGGCAGTTAAAAAGTGGCGCCCAATCATTAAAGTTGTACTTTGTGTCATAGCACACTATGTATACTTTTTAAGCGATTTTTTTACAACGACTTCTCACACATTAAGCGACCTTTTTAAAAATTAATTTAATATATATATATATATATATATATATATATATATATATATATATATATATATATATATATATATATATAGGATCCGGTTCCATTGAGAAGGTTTTTATTTTGAGAAGATTGAGAAATCTTCGTTTGAACAAACTGATTCATGTTTTTGATTTGATTCACAAGTAAAACATCATTTTATGGTGAATCGAATCTATAAATTACAAATTTGATTCACAAATCATTGTTAAAATCGAGTTATGATGATGATTCATTAAATTTGTATAGATGATTCAGTATTCTACGTATATCGCAAAATCGAGAGATTTTTAACATTGATTCAAATTTTTTTTACACATTTTGAATTTTAATCACATTAAAATGAGTTTTACGCTTGAAAAACATGAATCAAAGTTAAAAATCTATCGTTTTTGAAAACCTTCTCAATCTTCTCAAAATAAAAACCTTCTCAATCGATCCAGATTCTATATATATATATATATATATATATATATATATAATATATATATATATATATATATATATATATATATATATATATATTTTTTTTTTTTTTTCAAAATTAATTTTTTTAAATTAATATTTTTTCTAAAAAAAATAATTTCGAAAAAAATTAAATTTTTCTAAAAAAATTAATTTCGAAAAAAAAATTTTTTTCTAAAAAAAAGAATTTCGAAAAAAAAATTAATTTTTCTAAAAAAATTAATTTCGAAAAAAAATTTAATTTTTTTAAAAAAATTTAATTTTTTTTAAAAAATTAATTTTTAAAAAGGTCGCTTAATGTGTGAAAAGTCGCTTAAAAAGTACACATAGTGGGCTATGACATAAAGTACAGCTTTAGTACGAAATACATTGGTAAGCTAAACCCTCTAGTATAGACTCGTAATCATGTGGCCGTTAACTATCATATCAGAAATATAATATGAAAACAAGCTAATACCAACTCCCACGTATTTTAAATTAACTAGTCTTTCAAAAAGGGTCTCACCCGATTAGTGTTTCTGAAGTAATATTGTGATCCTATCGACATTCTATTATTTACAAATTTAGCATGATCTAATCAACATATATAACTGGTTGTCCTACCGAAAGTTCTTTTCAGCCTTAAACTCCGAGAGATCGTTGCTTAGCTTCTTTTCAACAGAATCAAGTACTTTCAAACACCTTTTAGCCTCTTAGAACTGAATTTGTGCAGCCACGAGCTTGGCATATCTTTCTTTCAGATCAGTTCTTGCTGCCCTTTTTAACCAACATGGTGTTTGTTTTCATTTCCATAAGCAAAGTTTTCTTTTTTTGGGCCTCGCTCCTTTTAAGAATGGTTTCCAAGTGAACTTGAAGCCACGACACATTAATTTTGGATGCCTCTCCAGCTGTCACTTGGCTCGTTATTTCTTCCATCTTAGAAATGATGTTAGTAACATCGTTGGTTTCAATTAGCCTGACAATCTCACAAACAACCTCAAGTAGAGATGTTCTCATAGGATCCGTGAACACACATTTAGCTGCAATGTCACCACGTTTTCTGAAAATGGTTTCAAGAATCGGTGCACTGATCAAACATATTATCTTCAAAAGAAAAGAATTTAGCAGACCAGGCGCACTTTTGCCTATTTAGACATGTACCCATTTTGACTTGTCACCCAACCGCCTAAATTTCCACTTCAGACTTAGTATGTAATTATTAAACGGAACTCATACATACCTTTAGGCTCATCGGGTGCCATCAATGAAATCCCTATGAATACTGAAATCATTCCGAAAATAAACATAACTGTCCTCAAGATATCAATTACCTGATATAAAAAACAAGTAATGTCAGACAACTTTTGTTTTTTGGGTAAAAACAACTTTTAACACACATAAAGGAGATAATATCAAAGATTGGATACAGGCGGAGATAATGCAAGAACTGAGCCTCCAAACCATACAACATACAACTTCACAAATATTACATCAAAGGTTTGTTTGTTTCTAGGTTAATCTGTTATCTGTATGCCAGACAGGGATAAACAATTTCAAAAGCAAACACAATATTTTAAAAATCTTTGCATGATATTAGGAGATACATGGTTCAAGTCCTAGGAAAAATTATGTCTTTACTAACTTTGTCAAACTTAAATTATAGGGAAGTCATTAAACTAACTTTGTCAAACTTAATCTGCTGTAAAAAAAAATAATAACACATGTGCAGATATATTAGCATCGCAAAAAGGCAAATTCGAGACAGAAACATATAAAATCTATCAGAAACGAACTGAAAGGTATGACGTCTGAAATCTGGAGTGACCTTCTCCAAGACCGATGAAAAAAAATGTCTATAACTTGCAATCTTATAAAGGAGATCTCAAGTTTGACATAACTAACATTGTTTTTTCTGAAGTATGGCATGTAATTGCAATGTATTTTCACACGTAGTGTTTTTTGCAACAAAAGAGCTAAGTCACTGAACTTGTAAGAGTGTTACACACCTAGTAAGTCACATCCTGGAAGTTCATTGACATGGGGTGCAAAAAACTTAAAAGTACTAGTAAAATTCACATAACATGCCAGTATCCCTTTATGGTTATTGTTTAGAAACTAACCCTTAACCTAAACTCAAACCTGCACATTTTATAAAAATTTCTACAGAATCAGTAGTCCTAACGACAATAAAAAAAATCAAAAGTAACACTAATCGACGAAAGAGACCGAAAGGCTTAGAGAGTATTGAAGGTGAGTTCAACAGTGTTTGGAAATCACTAGAAAAAATGATATCATACATACCAGGTGAACAACAATGAACATCTAACCACATGTTAAGAGATAGATAAACAGAAGACATGAATACCTAGCCTTAACAACCACGATAAGTCAAAACTAAATCAAATGAGTGGAACAATAAGCATCTAATCCACAGACTCGGAAAGTAATTGACGAATTAACACATTGATGATCAAAAAGACGAAAAGTATACAAAAACTATGAAAACCTAACCTCAATACAGTGTAACATATGCAAATTATCACTAGCCCTAACAACGAGAATGATCCGCAACTAACTAAAACCGTAGGACAGCAGAAATCACAAAATATTAACGAATTCATACAGCATGAGTATCAAAAAGCATCTAAAGTTGTTAACAGTTGAGAACATAAAAGTAACAGATTAAGTAACACATTAATAATCGAAAACTCTAAGCTCAACTATAATAAATCACTAGCCCTAACAACGACATTGATTTACAAGTGACACTAAGCAGTAGCATAGCCAAAACCCTAGGACTTTAGAACTCACTATTAATTAACTTACTCTTACAGTATGAGTATCTAACCAGTTATACTTAGAGAGTATTCGACAAATTAATGAGTAACAATAAGCATCTGATCAGCCATAAATCATCAATGGAAAATTAGGTAAAACTTAACCTCGACTAACTGTAACTTTTACAACGGCAATGTTTCATAACTAATAATAATCAGTAACATAGCCAAACCTCTAGGAGTTTATAAACCACAGATAAAATCACCTAATCAGTTATAACTAATAAATATCGGGTGAATTAGTAACATATCTACTAGTGTAATTAATTAATTAAACACAGAAATTATCAAAAACGGTAAAACGTAGCTATAACTAAACGATTATATATAAAAACATTGAAGAAATGAGTTGACCTGGCCTTACTTTTAAACTGAAAAAGGATTCACTAGGAACATCCCATCAGCTATTTCCACAGTTATGCAGCAAAACAAGTAGTAGTTAATCACTATTTATACTCAAATAATAGGATGATATAAATTCATATCGCCAAGCTAACCATTAGGTGATTATGAATGTCATGATGCAAGAGTCCGACTAACTACACATTTAGGGGCTAATGCTCTAATACCATTTATCTCAAACTCATTCATCAACCCACAACAACTTTATTTAAAGCTAACTTATTCCTCTCATTCTTGTATTCTTAAACATACTGCTTGATCAGAGCCACAATATGATTCATATATAGCAGCCAGGGTTATCCCTCTCCCTTTCCCTTTCCCTCTCCCCACCCCTATTCGTAAATCAAAATGCACTACTAGAACCTACTGTAACAAACATTTGTGACTTTATATAGGCCATAGTACTAATTCTCTTTTTGAGGATTTTCATCAAACACTTGGTGGTCAAAAAATAGAATGGGTCATTTTGATATGTATTCCATCTATTCATAAAAGAAAAATGTACATATAATCAATGTAGAGAAATAAATAAGATTGTAGTGAGCTAAATAACATAGGCACAAAAGAAATTGATACTTCACATTCAACTTCTACTATAAAATATTTCATCCCTAAAATAAATTGGTACTTCATATGCAATTTCTAATATAATATACTTTATTTTATGATACTTAAAGATGAAAAATTACCTTGTTGCTTGTTGGTATAAACTAGATAAGGTGGAAGAACATTCGATCAGGGATTAAAGGCCGAGCGGTGTATTATGATGGCTAAAATATATTGATTAATAGACCTGGAATTATATTAGGGGAAAAAGAAAACCACAAGGTTTAGGAGGGATTTGTAAAAATTTAAAGGAATTTTAAAAGGTTTCGGTGAAAAAAAGGGCGCCATCAGTTTGAGAATTAGAGATTTTGGACAGATAAGTGAGGGGGTTAGATTTTATTTATGTTTAGAGAGCGGTGTTTTTGGAATATGTGAACTATAAATAAATCATAAACACATAAAATCATCAAGTACACGCAGCAGAATAGATCTACAAGAACATGTAATTAATTAAACATAAATAGATACGTACCTTATTGATTCCTAGCAAGAACAAGGAATCTCTTGAACAAGAACAAATAATATAAACCCTAATTGGGAATATATTGGATCGATCAACACCAAGATCACAAGCTAAAGGAAGCTTGTCACTCGTTCCTGTACACACGTAATGATAGCGTTTCAATGAGAAAAGCTAGGTTCTTGATCACCAACAAGCCAAACACTTGACTAGCCTTACTTGGATCGAATTCCCTAGTGGGAATAAAAATGTCGATCGGTTCTAGCTAGGGAGAGGAGAGGAGAAGAGAAGTTAGGCCTTTAGGGATTCAAGATTAGTGAAAAACTAAAACACAATGAATGGTATTTATAGTTTTTCCTTTGCTTGTTGCCTACTCCAAAAAATCGATCAACCTAAACCCTAAAGAGGGTTCGGCCGACCTTAGAGTCCCACAAGGATTCTAATTCCTTTTCTCCTATTTTTCACAATTAGTCCTTTAACGGTCGTTAGTTAAAACCCCGTTAAGTACTAACCGTCGTTAAGTGTTTTATTGGTGAAATGAATAAATAAATATAATGAAATATATTTAATTATTCATCATTGAAACTCTCACGTTATTGTGTGCAATCCCGAGCCTCGGGTTCGAAACCGGACAAACGTATATTAATATTTATACACAAAACTAACAGCTCCCACTTGGATAAACATTAATATAGTAATGACATGGGTCAGCCTAGCTTTACCTTCCCAATGCCCCCAGCTCGATCCGAGTTGTGGTTCTCTTGGAAAAAACCACGTGTGATGAAATTAATCACCATACTTATCCTTTTGTTATTAATACCGCGTTAATTTTGGATATGGATCTTTTTCATTCCATAATTAACTTAGTTTCTCGTTTATACATAATTGATCAAGATTACCAAAACATCTGAACGTCTTCCAGATAGACTTTGGGCGTGCGCACGCAAACATCTTGTCAATCCTACGAGTGGCCAAGCAGTATTAAACTTCAACACAAAGTTGAAGGAACAAATCCCTTATTGACTGCGAGTATAACCCTTGAATTTCGCATCATTTCTGAAAATAGCCCTTATAACTACCTTTTACGGTTAGCGTTAAACTATCTTACAGAAAACAAGCTACATCCTCGGCAATTATCTGTCATCTCAAGTCTGAGGATAAATATTCATGATATACTTAATGACTACGATCCATAAAGTATAATCATGTATTTGGGATAAGTCCTATATTCAATTTATCCAATATTGAATGTCATGTGACATTGGTGTCTCAACCTTACAGTTCATTCTACCAATCCTCACATTTGTCTTAGTTTAATAATATTCCCATATTATTAATTGACAACGGACTATTTAGAATAAATAAATTATTCACGGATTTAAACATGCAAATATAGGACACAAATATTAATAATGAGAATAAATGTTATCCGCACTTTATTTCATTAAAATAATAATTGTTTACACGTCCCTATCGAAATACTAATCCAACAGATTTACATGAAACTATCTGCTAAACGAAGACCAATACCCTGAGCATGCCGATTAAACGTATCTTTAGGTAATGCCTTCGTGAAAGGATCAGCCAGATTGTCATCTGTGTGAACTTTGAGTACTTTGATTTCACCTAGTTCGACTTGTTCCCGAACATAGTGCATCTTTCTTTTAAAGTGTCTGGCGCCTTTCATAACTCCTGGTTCATTGGCGAATGTGATTGCAGCAGAGTTGTCGCAATACACATTTATAGGTAATTCAATAGACGGCATCACTCCAAGATCCGTAATGAAATTCCTTATCCAAACAGCTTCTTGTGCAGCATCCGATGCAGCATTGTACTCAGCTTCTATAGCAGACATGGCCGTTTTACTCTGCTTTTTACTCTTCCAGTCTACTGCTCCTCCATTTATGACAAAGACATAACCCGTTTGTGACTTCGTATCATCTTTATCAGTTTGCCAGGACGCATCGCAGAAACATGTAACATTCAGTTCTGCGTCTGGATTTCCCCCGAAAACTAGAAACATATCTTTAGTATTCCTTAAATACTTAAGAATGGTTTTAACAGCATGCCAGTGACCTTTTCCTGGATTTTGCTGATATCGACTGGTCAAATTTTGAGCGAATGCCACATCTGGCCTTGTGCATCTAACAACATACATGATAGATCCTACTGCCGAAGCATATGGAACTTTCTGCATGTATGCCACCTCTTCAGGTGTAGAAGCACACATTTCGCTACTTAAGCCATGATCTACTTGCATGGGCAAATATCCCTTCTTGGAATTTTGCATATTGAATCTCTTCAATATTTTATCCATGTAAGCACTTTGGCTTAATCCGATTAACCGTTTAGATCTGTCTCGATAGATCTTGATTCCAAGGATGTACGCTGCTTCTCCTAAATCCTTCATGGCAAAGAAATTACCAAGATATTCCTTAACTTCATTAAGGCTTGGTATGTGATTTCCCATGATTAATATGTCATCGACATATAGGACAAGAAAAGTAGTGTTACTCCCACTAACTTTGTGGTATACACATGGCTCATTGAAATTTTGAGTAAATCCAAACTTCTTGATTTCCTCATCAAATTTCTTATTCCATTGCCTGGATGCTTGCTTCAATCCATAAATGGATCTTTGAAGTTTGCATACACGCTCAGGAAATTGTATATTTACAAAACCTTCAGGTTGCGCCATATAGATGTCTTCATCTAGGCGACCATTCAAAAACGCGGTTTTGACATCCATTTGCCAAATCTCATAATCATAGTAGGCAGCTATGGCTATAAGAATCCTAATAGCTCTAATATCGGCTACAGGAGAAAAGGTCTCCTCATAGTCAACACCATATGTTTGGGTAAAGCCCTTGGCCACCAAACGAGCTTTGTAGGTGTGTACGTTGCCATCCATGTCAGTCTTTTTCTTGAAGAGCCACTTACATCCAACTACCTTAGCATTGGGTGGAAGGTCCACTTCAATCCAAACTTTGTTGTCTTTCATGGATTGCATTTCCCCATCCATGGCTGCTTGCCATTTGTCCTTTTCAGGATTATTAATGGCAGCCTTATAACTAATTGGCTCATCAATGTGATCCAATAGAAAAGTTTCCTCATCGTCTATGCTTAAACATAGGCGTTCAGGAGCCTTTGTAGATCTTGAAGACCTACGGACGGGTACCACTTCAACTTCAGGTGGAGGACCTAAGCTTTCAGGTTCCACAGGAAGTGTGTTAGTGTTCTCAGAAGGTGATACATCTTCTTGATCATTTTCAAGATCATATACTCTCCCACTGAATTCTTGAGTCAAGAAACTCTCCTCAAGGAATTCACCATATCTAGCCACAATGACTTTATTTTCTGGTGGGAAGTAAAAGTAGTAACCCCTTGTTTCCTTAGGGTATCCTACGAAGATGCACTTAACAGATCTTTGTTGGAGCTTGTCAGGTGAGTCACGTTTAACAAACGCCTCACAACCCCAGATCTTTAAGTAAGACAAGTTGGGAGCTTTTCCAGTCCATAATTCATATGGAGTCTTATCAACCTTCTTAGTTGGAACCATATTTAGTATGCGAACAGCACTTTCAAGAGCATAGTCCCAAAAGGATAAGGGAAGAGTTGTAAGATTAAACATAGATCGTATCATGTCAAGCAAAGTACGATTTCTCCTTTCAGATACACCATTTTGTTGTGGAGTATAAGGAGAAGTGAGTTGTTGGACAATGCCACACTCAGCTAGATAATCTTTGAACTCTTGGCTCAAATACTCACCACCACGATCGGATCGAAGGGCCTTAATCTTCTTTCCGAGTTGTAATTCTACTTCATTTTTGAAAACCTTGAATGTCTCAAAGACTTCATGTTTGTGTTTAAGTAAATAAACACAACCATAATGACTATAGTCATCCGTAAAGGTTAGGAAGTAGGTAGCACCGCGTTTTGACACGTGTCTAAGTGGACCACACACATCCGTGTGTATCAATCCAAGTAGATCCGAAGCCTTCTCCATATTGCTATGGAAAGGTTTCTTCGTCATCTTCCCAGATATGCAAGATTCGCATTTATCAACTGAATCATCATTGATATTAGGTAAAAGCCCATCACTTAGCAGCTTTTCCATGCGTTTCTTGCCTATGTGGGCAAGGCGACAATGCCATAAATAAGACGAGTCCAAGTTAGACTTGACTCTCTTATTCCCGATGCTATACATAGAATTATTTTTATTGGATACATGGTTTTCCATGTCAATTTCAAACACACCATTTAATGGAATAGCATTAAAGTAAAATACAGAATTTAAAGAAACAGAAATTCCATTATCATTAAAAGTATGCTTAAAACCCAAATCCAATAACAAAGAAACTGATGCGACACCTCTAACAATAGAAGGTGCGTTATGACAATTGTCTAAAACCAAAATTAAACCAGATGGTAAAACTAGCTCAAAAGTCCCTATGGCTTCTACTGCTGCACGTATTCCATTTCCCACGTACAAGTAGCATTCTCCATAGTTCAGCTTCTTCGCTCCTCTAAGCCCCTGCGATGTATTACAAATGTGAGTACCACATCCTGTATCATATATCCAGGCATTTTGCTTACGAGGAAATGAAAATAATTCAACCATAAAAATACCTGAAGTGCTGGCGCCCTGCCCAGCCTTGGCATTCTTATTTTTGCGACACTCCTCAAGCAACAATGGACAGTCACGCTTCCAGTGTCCAGGAGTGTTATAGTGGTGACAAGCAGCCGCATCCTTTTTGGGATAATCCTTCTTGGGAGGAGGATTCTGCTTCTTTGGCTTTTGCTGATAAGTCACAATTTGCTTGCCTTTGTCAGCTTTGCCCTTTCCTTTCTTGTTCACATGCTTCGGTTTACCGGGCTTAGCTACTCTACCACCTCTAATTGCCATAACAGCAGGTGTAGGAGCTTTCTTATTGAGTCCCTTCTCATGCTCAATGAGCATTGCATGCAATTCAGAAAATGTCTTCCCCTTGCAATGCATGTTAAAGTTGCGCACGAAGTCACCATATAAATCCTCATTGAGGGATTTGTTGATGAGGCCAACTTTAACGTCTTCCACATACCCACAATTAAGTGCATCTAGTTGGTCAAGATAACCTTTCATTTCAAGCACATAATCACTTACAGGTTTTGTTGCTTCCTGCTTGCACTTGCCCAAGTTGTCAAGTACATCGTACAATTCAGCCATAGGAGATTTCTGAAACATTCGTGTCAGTTCATCAATCATGTTTTTCGGGCCATATTTCTTAAACTGTTTTACCAGTTGATCATCCATCCCCGATAGCATGAGACAAGCCGCATCATTGTGCTTGTCATAAGCTTCATTGTACTGCCTAAGTATTTCATTAGGCGAGTTTGCAGGAGGAGCTTCTGGAAGGTCCTCAGTAAGACATTCAGAACGTTTGGCAATCCTAAGAACAAGCCTTAGGTTTCGATACCAATTGTTAAAGTTCTTAGTCCCAGTCAATTTTTCCTTTTCAAGCATCATCTTGAAACAGGAGGTTAAGTTTGATGAGTTTCCGGGTTGGGCCATTTCTACAGAAAAAAGTTCAAAAGTTAGTACTTTCGATAATTTAAACATTTCATGAAAATTAAACACCCATTGGTTAAAAACCATTTAATTTTCACTGAAATCTAGGATCCTAATTGACGTCGTTTCATTACATCAGCTGAGGCTGCTAGCAATGAAAGTACTCAACAAGGTACGGGATCACCCAATTGCCAATGTCAAATTGCAATTCCTAGAAATCTTGGGACTTACATTATATTGCCAACATCAGTTGCAAAATGTAAGCATGTTTCATCCCCAAATCTTTATGCCTTGACGCCGTTTGATTACATCAGCTGAGGCTGCTAGTAATGAAAGTGCTCAATTAAGTTAACCAATTTAGAAACGTGTAAATTTGACGCCGTTCCATCACATCAGCTGAGGCTGCTAGTAATGGGAGTGCTCAATTTACCCCTATTGACTTCATTCTTTGAATCATCACATCAGCTGAGGCTGCTAGTAGGGCTGAGCATCGGGCCAAAACCGAGCCCGACCCGACCCGTCCCGACCCAGCCCGAAACTAAAAACCGTAAAAATGGTTGCCCGACTACCGAACCGAATAGGCATCGGGTCGGTTCGGTTATACTCGGGATAAGTCGGTCGGTTTCCGGGACAATGCACCACAACCCGAAATCACAAAGAAACAGGTGTAGATTTGAAAAAGTATTACACAAAACATATTTATCATCTTCAAAATCTGCGTCGTAAGAAGATCAATGATCTTACTCGACTTGAAGCTCAGCGTAATGAGCTTAACTCTAAAGTGAGGACGCTCAAGGAAGAGATACACCTGCTTCAAGAGCCTGGATCTTATGTTGATGAAGTTGTTAAAGTAATGGGAAAATCAAAAGTTCTAGTGAAGTTGTTAAACAACCAGGTTTGCGCTTCGAAATGAAAGTAGATCCTCTGGTGAACCTTACGAAAGTTGAGAAGGTTCCTGGATTCTACTTATGACATGATTGGTGGGCTTGACCAGCAAATTAAAGAGATCAAAGAGGTAATATAAATTCGAAAACAAAAAAAGTATTTATCGGTTCAATGTATTGGTTCAATGTATTTTGGAATTTGGAGAATCAATCACGTGACTATGGCCCAAGAAACCACGCCAAGATATTGAGTAGTGACTACTGACTAATACTTTTTTATAAAATATATAAAAGGAATCGGGACTCTCGGTAATATCGGGATAAAGTCGGTTTTCGACCCGACCCGACCCGAAACCGACTTTCACTAAATATTAAAACCGAGTACCGACCCGAATTTCACAAATTCGGTATCGGGATGCTCGGTTTCGGTCGGTTTTTCGGAATTTTTCGGTTTCGGTCGGTTTTGCTCAGCCCTAGCTGCTAGTAATGATAGAATGTCATCTTAGGTGTTTCCATGTTAATTGGTCGGCATATCACTTAAATTTTAGGGTAATAATTTTGATGTGTAAAATCAAAAAAAATATGTACAAAGATGTCATGCATTCATCTTTGTATCATGTATATTTTCAAAACAAATCCATTTACTTATTCGTAGCTCAAATCATCAAAATTTTTTAATTGAGGCGTTGAGCAAATTACAACATTGCCTTAAGATGCTTCGTACTTTTTCATGGTGTACTTGGTAAGTCTATTATTGACGCACAGGCGAGCGGAGGGACGACAGCCGCCGAAGCTGGTTAAAACCCTGCCCCTTTAAGGTCACAATTTAATGTGAGCCAACCTTAAACCCACTTTATAGTTTGTCAATAATAGGTCCGCCGCTTCGACCACTTTTGTACAGTTGCAATCAATCAACTAAAAAAATATGATTTTCTTGCTAAAACAATTTTATGTAATAATTTATTAGTTGCTAGTCTCGCCTGGGAGCAAATTACCGTGCGAAGCGAACCACTGTCGGCACATAAGACTTGGCAATAAATAAAATTACTACAAAGGTTTCATAGTTATTAGTCTTATTTATTTTTATTATGAAAATTACCCTCTTGTGTGTTGCAATCCATCATAATATATAAACACAAAGATCAAGTAATTATTAAAAAAAAATAAACACATAATAACAAATATATGATCATCCACGATATCATAAAGCCACATGCAAACCTTTTTGAATAAATCCTAATATTAATTCTATGTGAAATTTTTTAAATGTATGTAACTAACAAAACTCCCATTGGTTTTCGAGCTCATTGTGCCCAATGGTCCACAGACACCAAATAACTTGGCCGCATAAGTTTTGGTTAGTTAAATACCACATTGCACATAACTTTTTAATTAATATATATTGAGGTCTTCCCCAATTTAAGATTTATTTAAATCATGTAGCATATAATTCAATACAAAATCATTCAAATCAAACCATGAAAAATATGCAAGATTTGTCAAGGATACCATATTGATCACATAATCATGCATTCCATATTATTATGTCAATATCTCATGTACGTATCTAATTAATTAGTAACATCACATACGGTATTTACTAATTAATTCCTAAAAATTTTCATGCAATCCTAGGGTTTCTCAAGTTTTAATTAAAAACTAAAACCCTAACTTTTAATTAATATGGATCGAACCATATTAGGGTTTCATAAAAAAAATAAACAAACCCTAAAATTAATGTTGCATGTAATCTCTACAAGATCCAATTTTTAGGTTTAAGTAATTAATTACAAGTTCTAAACGAGGCTCATGATGCCACTGTTGGAATATGTGAACTATAAATAAATCATAAACACATAAAATCATCAAGCATACGCAGCGGAATAGATCTACAAGAACATGTAATTAATTAAACATAAATAGATACGTACCTTATTGATTCCTAGCAAGAACAAGGAATTTCTTGAACAAGAACAAATAATATAAACCCTAATTGGGAATATATTGGATCGATCAACACCAAGATCACAAGCTAAAGGAAGCTTGTCACTCGTTCCTGTACACACGTAATGATAGCGTTTCAATGAGAAAAGCTAGGTTCTTGATCACCAACAAGCCAAACACTTGACTAGCCTTACTTGGATCGAATTCCCTAGTGGGAATAAAAATGTCGATCGGTTCTAGCTAGGGAGAGGAGAGGAGAAGAGAAGTTAGGCCTTTAGGGATTCAAGATTAGTGAAAAACTAAAACACAATGAATGGTATTTATAGTTTTTCCTTTGCTTGTTGCCTACTCCAAAAAATCGATCAACCTAAACCCTAAAGAGGGTTCGGCCGACCTTAGAGTCCCACAAGGATTCTAATTCCTTTTCTCCTATTTTTCACAATTAGTCCTTTAACGGTCGTTAGTTAAAACCCCGTTAAGTACTAACCGTCGTTAAGTGTTTTATTGGTGAAATGAATAAATAAATATAATGAAATATATTTAATTATTCATCATTGAAACTCTCACGTTATTGTGTGCAATCCCGAGCCTCGGGTTCGAAACCGGACAAACGTATATTAATATTTATACACAAAACTAACAGGTGTTTCCTAAGGTGGGTAACCAGACGGATGAGCTGTCACGTCAGCTTTTTCTCTCCGGTGATCAGACATGACCAAGTTCCTGTGCAGATCACGAGTCATATGAACCATACCTTTGATTGAATCAATGTCATCAACTAGGCACAATTTATAACACTTGTAACCATATATATGCAAAACTAGTCTTAGAGTAACTTTTTTTTCTTTATATATTTTAGATGGATCGTAGCACATGGATGCACAAGATAGGACGTTTTACCCCTGAATATATGAAAGGACTGTCTGAATTTTTTAAATGCGCCAAGGATCATAGAGAAAAGACAGGAGAAACAAAAATTTCTTGTCCTTGTAAAGAGTGTAGAAATAACGTGTCCATTGCCAATCCTAATATTATTAGACGTCATCTCATACAACAAGGGTTTGACAAAGAGTATACTGCTTGGACTTTTCATGGTGAATCGCAAGTTGAGAGTCACACATTTGTTTCAGACATTGATCACTATGAGAATGATAATTCTAACGATGACCATCATGTTAATATAGATGAGATGTTACGTGATGTTGCTGAAAAGGATATTAAAAAGTTACAGCAGTTGTTTGTCGATGCAGAAAAACCATTGTATAGCGGATGTAAGAAGTTCACCATACTTTCTATAGTGGTGAAACTGTTGGACATAAAAGCAAAAAATGGTTGGAGCGACAAAAGCTTCACCACCCTATTAATGTTGTTACACGAAGCGTTCCCTGAAGATAATGAATTGCCTGTTTCAACGTATCAAGCAAAAAAACTAACGTGTCCCATGGGATTGGAAGTGGAACGAATACATGCATGTCCAAACGATTGTATATTGTACAGGAAAGGGTACAAAGACCTACACGAATGTCCTGTATGTAATGAATCGAGGTATAAAGAAAAGAATTTAACATAACTAAATAGCGACGTGACAAAGAATGGGCCCCCTGCTAAATTGTTGTGGTATCTTCCCATCATACCTAGATTGAGAAAATTATATTCAAACCCCAAGGATGCCAAATTGTTGCGTTGGCATGCTGAAGAGCGCAAAAAAGATGGAAAAATAAGACATGTGGTTGATTCTCCTCAATGGAAAAATATTGATAAAGAGTTTGATAAATTTGGATCTGAGATTAGAAATCTACGGTTTGGACTTAGTTCAGATGGAATTAATCCGTTTAGAAGCCTGAGTACTCGTCATAGCACTTGGCCAGTTCTTCTGTGCATATATAATCTCCCACCTTGGTTGTGCATGAAACGGAAATACATCATGATGTCATTATTAATTCAAGGTCCGAAACAACCTGGGAATGATATTGATGTGTATTTGGATCCGTTAATAGATGACATGAAAAAATTGTGGGATTCGGGCATTGAAGTTTATGATGCGTACAAGAAAGAGAGTTTCAGATTGTTTGCCATGATTTATTGTACTATAAGTGATTTTCCAGCATACGGTAACTTGTCAGGTTATGGTACGAAAGGGGAGAAGGCATGTCCAGTTTGTGAAAAGGACACCCACTCTCAATGGTTGACTAATTGTAGGAAAACAATATATGTGGGACATCAAAGATTGCTTGATGAAGATCACCCGTATTGATAGGTCCTAGAAATAACGTAACACAAGAACTACTAACTAATATTACCACGTTAACCACTAAGCTACACTACGTATTAAACTAAGAGAGTAATAACGATGAATAACAAGTGAATAGAGAAGAGATGAAGAGAAGAGAATGGATGATTTCACTTCACACAAAAGAGTAGCGAAGCTTAGTGTTGGGTCATGAAAAACCCAAGAATGCTTCAAACATGATTTGGACACAAATTAACTAAGTGTTAACTTAAACTGAGAACAATTCAAGTCACTGAGAGAACAGACTCTCAGTGAGTCATCTTCAGGATGCTTAAGGCGAATTCAAGAAGAAGGATTCACTTCTCAGGAAGGCGGTACTCCCTGAGTAGGACTTAAGCCAAAGAAGAAGATGATGGTTTAGTGAGTGTTGGACAAGAACTCACTGAACCCCAGTCTCCTCAACCAACAAAGTGATTGAAGGACTGAGGAACCAACGCCTGAAGAAAAGGCGGGAACAATAGGGAAAAGATCTGAGAAGATAATAGTGTCAGCCCAACACTCTTCTCTTGTCAGATCCAACCTTCCCTATTGCGGCTAAAAGTCATGGAGTGTCAGCCAACAACTCCCAAAGTCTTTTTGGCCCTTTCCTATTGGTTCTTGGAAATGACAATTACTATTTGTAATTGTTAGACACGCAACCTCAACAACTTGTATTATATTTAATCACTTATACTTAGATTACTTGTGTATAAATAGATCAGATGGGAGAGAAGTTAAAGTGTGCTTTGTATATTGAAAGTCTTGAACTTTTACAAAGGAACTTTTCTCCTACAAAGTGTATACAACTCACTAAGATAGCTCAGTGGGTATATTGTTACCACTCAAGCAAAACTTGAGTTTCGATAGGAGACACCCCATACCCTTGTCTATTCAATCCCAAGTGTTTGTTCCGCAAAACACTTGGGTATAGATTCTTGGAATTATTTCTAATAAGAATTTAAACGTTGAAAAATATTGTTGTTTTTATATTCACGTTTTATAACTGTTAGAATTAATCCTAAACATTGTATTAGTCATAACACGAAATAGATTAACTTTCTAGTTAACTCTAATAGTGTAAAGGGAACAACAAGTGGTATCAGAGCCTCTGGTTTATAAAATCTTTTAAACTAACCAAGAGTGCTCTAGGTTTTTAAAACCAAGATCCTACTATGACTGATATCAATGTACCCCAGCTAGTCGACAAAAAGGGTGGCAGCTACTCAGCTGTTGCACCCAGACTTGAAGCTAGGAAATTTAGCAAATGGAAGAAGCGTATGATTTGCTATCTTACTGGTATGGAACCCTACTACATCACCTGTATCAGGGATGGTCCATTTGTCCCAAAGACAGCCACAGGGCTAAATAAGCCTGAGGCACAATGGACCATTGATGAGAGGAGGGTGGTCAATCAAGACCAACGCCTGAAAAGCATCCTTATATCATGTCTTCCTGACGATGTAATGGAATCAGTCATCAACTGTCTAACAGCCATGCAAACTTGGGATGACTTGGTAAACAGCTTTGAGGGTCCCTCAGATACCAAGGAAAATAGGGTCATGGACCTCAAACTTGAGTATAATACTTTCAGGGCAAAAGACTCTGAAAGTCTCTCACAGACCTACACCAGATACAAGACTTTGATAAATGAATTATCAAATGATGGTGTTGTACTGTCCAAACATGAGACAAATGTTGGCTTTGTCAACAGTCTCCCTGAGAAGTGGCTCAACTTCTCACAAGGCCTGAGGAATGCTAACCACATTCAGACCCTTGAGCTCCCTGAAATTTATGGGAAGTTTGTCTATGAAGACAACTTGATCTCAAGGAGATACCCTGACTCAAAAGCTTTTGAGTCCAAAAAGGCCTTAACCTCCACACCCATATCAACTACTTTCTATTCTAATGGTGATGTGCAGGAAATTCAAGAGGATTCTGAAGAAGAAATTGATGAAAGGACTGATGAGGAGTACCTAAATGACCTGAACTTGGAATTCCAAGAAAGGGCACTCCTTGCTAGTTCAAAACGTTTCATCAAAAGAAATCAGTCCAACTTTACAAAATCAAAAGCAAATGAGACCACTGAATGCTTTAAATGTGGTAAAAAGGGTCATTTTGTTAGGGATTGTTATTCTAAAACTATTTCAGAACCCTCTTACAAATTCTCAGGAACTAGCAAGTTTCAACCTAGAATGTTTCAGTCCACCCAACAATTTCAAAACAAGGGTCAAAAGGATTTTGAAACAAAATATAGGAATATCAAAGCTAAACTTGCACTTCTTGAAACTAACCCCATATTGCCTCAGGCTGCTCAAACATCTAAACCTATTCAGACAAAGAACAAGGTATTAATAGCTGAAGCATATGATTGGGATGATGAAGAGGTTTCCTCAGATGAGGAAATAAGAGTTAGTGCACTGATGGCACTTTCTGAAGAGGATCAGGTGGCTGTGGGAAAAAGCCATGCTAGAAATGGAGAGTGGGTCAACATCACCATGAAGAAGGTAAATACTTTACTTTCTATGGATGATGATTCTGATTGGCAGTCCTAAATGAATTATATTTATGTTGATTTAAAGTTTGTTGAAGAACAAAGGCTTAACCTGTTTTCAAAATATAACAATACTGTGTCAGAATTGAACAAATGTAGAGATGAACTGCTTGTACTTAAGCAAGCCAAACTAGAAACAATAACTCTACAAATTCAGAACACTGAGATTTTGAAACAAAACCAAGTCCTTCAAACTGAACTTAACAAAGAAAAGGCTATCATTCAAAGCTGGACCAAGAAGAACCCTAAGGTTTTTGACACTGTGAGATTAATCTCTCAGAAAACCATTGGTATTGACCCTCTTATGGTTGATCCAATTGTGTGTCAAAATGAAATAAACTTTGTTCCAACTGGCATATCTTTTGAGCAAGAATTGCTTCCCAAGTCAAATGACTGGATTGTCAGGGACAACCCAGTTAGTAAGTTACCAAACTTTGAGACTGGAAAGATCTTGCTTCCTGAAAGTCAGGCTTTGAAAAATATGCTTGGACTCACTGAAAAACTCAGTAAGCTTGAACTCACTGAACCACTCACTGAGTCCTTGAATGAGTCTGAATCAGAATCATACCCTCCACTTCCTCCACTAAATACCCTTCAGGGTGCTGCACCTAACTTAGGCCTCCCACCTATGGTCTTCTCACCACACTCTCCAAAGGAGAGATCAGGAAGGGGAACAACCATCCTGAAGAGAGCAAACCTTGATGTCTCAGTAAATACTGATGACTCATCAACTTCAGTCCCTTCTGAAGTTACAACCCAAAGCCCTGACTCAAAATTTGATCAGTTGGCTGGAATGGTCAGGAAGCTAGGAGAGAAGATTGCATCTTCTGAGAAATCCTCTCAATCCAAGAAGGAACAAAAACCAACTTCCTCAAAGACCAAACCCAAACCCACAAAACCCCTGAAAAGATGTGAGCTATGCAACTATACAAATCATCTCACTGATGATTGCTATAGAGTCCTTTATTGCATGATTTTCAAAAAGGAAAATCACAGGACCTATGATCATAAACAATGCTCAGTCATGTCAAACTTTTCAGGACTTAAGGCTCAGTGCCTGAACTACCCTTCTGATTCTAAGCAGAAACAGAAGCAAAAGGCCAAGCCTTTTCCACCCTGCCCTTTATGTGGATTCAATGACCATCACCCTGAGGATTGTCAATATGACAAACACTGTGAATCTAGTGGAAGTTCCACTCAGAAATCCTCAGGAAAAGAGAGGGTCATTCAGTCAAAAAGAGGAATGAAACAATCCTCTCAGACTACTGAGGCTACCCCTGCAACTAAATGTAAAACATGTGGTAGCTCAGTCCACTCAACCTCTGACCATGAATCAATCAATACTTGCATAAAGACCTACAATACCAAACCCTCCATGAAATGGAGTCCTAGAAGGAACTGACCCAGTTTACTATTTGTGCAGAAGCATGCCAGGGATCCTATTTGGCATCTAGACAATGGATGTTCAAGGAGCATGACTGGTGTTAAGGAGTGTCTGCACAAATATGTGGAAGAACCAGGACCCGAAGTGATATTTGCTGATAATTCATCATGTCTCACTGAAGGTTATGGTTCAGTAAACTGCAATGGTATTGTCTTTACTAGGATAACTTATGTTAATGGTCTTAAGTATAATCTGATCAGTGTCAGTCAACTATGTGATGCTAAATACATAGTTCAGTTTGATGATAAGCAAGGAACCATCTTCAATGCAAATAAGGAAATTGTCCTCATTGCACCAAGAAGACAAGATGTTTATGTATTAGACATGTCCAGTCTAACTCAGGATGGAACCTGTCTCTTTGCTAAGGCCACTGATACACTCAATTGGCTTTGGCATAAGAGACTCACCCACCTGAACTTTAAGAACATTAACAATCTTGTAAAACAAAACAAGGTCCTTGGCTTACCATCTCTTGTGTTTTCTAAGGATAAACCATGCTCAGCTTGTGAAAAAGGTAAACATCACAGAGCATCCTTTAAAACCAAAACCAACTTTTCCATCAGGAACTGCCTACATCTTCTCCATATGGATCTATTTGGACCTGTCAGTCCAAGGTCTATTAACCATGAGAAGTATACTCTGGTCATAGTGGATGAATACTCTAGATACACCTGGGTATTCTTCCTGATCAAAAAGAGTCAGGCAGCTGAAACAATCATGTCCTTTGTCAGGAACATTGAAAATCAAAATGACATTAAGGTCAAACAAATTAGAACTGACAATGGGACTGAGTTCAAAAATAATGAACTTGAATGTTTATGTGATGAGAAAGGTATTTCCCAAAACTTTTCCTCTCCATACACACCTGAACAAAATGGTGTTGCTGAAAGGAAAAACAGAACACTCATTGAAGCTGCTAGGACAATGCTATGTGGATCAGTCTTTTCCAACCATTTTTGGACTGATGCAGTCAAAACTGCCTGTTATACACAAAACAGATCCATAATTTTCAAGAGACATGGGAAAACCCCATATGAGTTATTCAAAGGAAGAATCCCTGACATCAGCTACTTTCATGTCTTTGGGTGTCTTGTGTTTATTCATAATCACAAGGATCACCTAGGGAAATTTGATGCAAAAGCTGATGATGGATACTTCCTAGGATACTCACTTGTCTCAAAAGCCTTCAGAGTGTTCAACACAAGGAGACAGCAGACTGAGGAAATATTTCATGTTACCTTTGATGAGAGCACTGATGCAATCAGGTTCTCAACTGCCTCAGTAGAAGAGATAGGAATTGATAATTCTTCAAGATATCCTCCTGATGAATATCTGTATGAAAAAAATCCTTCTACTTAGTATCAAGATGATGCTAATCTCTCCTATTACATAATCCCTCACAACCTACCTAACCCAACCATCACTGAGTTTGTTGAGGCACATGCACACACTGATGAAATCAATCAGTCTGTTCAAAACACTCAAGAACCAAACAATCTCAGTGAGCTGGTAGACACTCAAGATCCAATCAATGATCATGTGTCTACACCAGAACCAACCCCTCTACCCAATCAGGCCTCCACAAGTTCAAATCAGTATCCAGGACCTCAAGAAAGTTGGACTAGGTCTCAGGACATTGAACTTGTCAATATTATTGGAGAGCCTACTGAAGGCATGCTCACCAGGAGCATGGCTGCTAGTCTAAGAGCAGCATCATCCAATGAATGCCTATTTGTGGACTTCATTTCCACAATTGAACCCAAAAGTGTTAAAGAAGCACTTAAACATCCAAGTTGGGTTCAGGCCATGCATGATGAACTGGAACAATTTGACAGAAACAAGGTAATGACCTTGGTCAAATGTCCTGAGAATGTCTCAGTCATTGGCATGAAATGGGTATTCAAAAACAAAATTGATGAAAATGGCATAGTCAATAAAAACAAAGCCAGACTTGTAGCCAAAGGCTATAATCAACAAGAAGGCATTGACTATGAAGAAACATTTGCACCAGTAGCAAGGATGGAAGCCATCAGGATCTTCCTAGCTTTTGCTACATACATGAACTTCAAGGTGTACCAAATGGATGTTAAAAGTGCATTCTTAAATGGTTCACTGAAAGAAGAAGTTTATGTTGAGCAACCTCCTGGATTTGAAAGCCATGAGTCTCCAGATCATGTCTGTAAGCTTAACAAAGCCCTTTATGGACTGAAGCAAGCTCCCAAGGCATGGTATGAGACTCTCTCAGCCTTCTTAATCCAAAATAAATTTGTCAGAGGCAAGATAGACAACACATTGTTTATCTATAAGACAAATAATGATGTCATACTAATACAAGTGTATGTTGATGACATCATCTTTGGCTCAACAAGTTTCAAACTTTGCAAACAATTTGAAAAACTAATGGCAAAGAAGTTTGAAATGAGCATGATGGGAGAACTGACATACTTTCTTGGTCTTCAGATCAAACAGGCTGATAGAGGAACCACTATCAGTCAAGAGAAGTATGTAAAGAATTTACTGAAGAAGTATGATCTCAGTGACTGTGCCTCAGTCAAAACTCCCATGGTTCCCCCAAACAACCTTGGTCCTGATCTAACTGGTAAACCAGTTAATCAAACTCTCTTTAGAGGAATGATAGGATCACTGATGTATCTACTTGCATCAAGGCCTGATATCCAATTCTCAGTATGTCTATGTGCCAGATATCAATCTGACCCAAGAGAATCTCATGTCACTGCTGTGAAAAGGATATTCAGGTACCTGAAGGGCACCCCTAACCTTGGATTATACTATCCAAAGTGCTCAGGACTTGATCTCAAAGGATACTCAGACTCTGACTATGCTGGATGCAACATGGACAGAAAAAGCACCTCAGGCTCTTGCCAAATTCTTGGTGGGAAACTAGTCTGTTGGAGTGCTAAGAAGCAACAATCAGTTGCCTTATCCTCAGCTGAGGCTGAATATGTTGCAGCAGCTAGTTGTTGTGCAAATATACTCTGGATGAAAAGTCAACTCAGTGACTATGGAATTCAGTACAAGATGGTACCCATCTTTTGTGATAACACAAGTGTAATTGCAATCTCAAACAACCCTGTTCTTCATCAGAGAACAAAACACATTGATATCAGATATCATTTCATCAGGGACCATGTCATGAATGGTGACATTGAATTACACTTCATCCCTACTGAATATCAGTTAGCTGATATCTTCACCAAACCTTTGGATGAACCAACTTTCACAAGGTTGAAAGCTAAATTAGGAATGTTGGATATAGAAAATCAGTCCACTGATTGAAATCCTTCCAACTGAAGTGTAAATTCTTAAAACCTCAGGTCCCTGACTCAATGTGTACATCAGTGAATTAATATCACTGAATCCTCAACCTCAGGAACTAAACCCAAGTTCCTGAAATCTTGAGGGTTCAGGAACTAAACCCAAGTTCCTGAATCCTTGTTTCTCAGGAATCAATCAATATTCCTGAATCATCAGTGACTAATCCCAAGTCCCTGAAATACCATCACTGAATGAAATGTCATTCAGGGCCCTGAAAAAGGACATTAAATACTGACTTAAATGCTCTAAGTATCTAGTTAGTAAATGTCCGAGGTTGGTGACTGAACTAATATTTAATTTGAGAATATTTGTTCTTTTTGCCTTTCTGGCTTCCACCTTTGGGCCACCACATGTCCACTTGGCATTAAATGCCTCTCCAATCACCTTACAGAAATGTGATGACTCATCTCTGCAAAGTGCACTTTTGCAGAACTGCTCAACTGTTCACTTCGACTGTTGCGCCAAACCAAGAAAGTGGAGTGTTGGCATTAAATGCAAATCCCAAAACATATTATTCAAAACAATTTCCAAAAATTCTTTTTGAATAAATTAAGATCGCTCAAATGTCCAAAACACCCCCATCTCCACTTTCCTATAAATACCCCAACCAAAAGAAACACACACATGTTTTCATAGAATCTTAAGCAAAACTCTGCCAATTTTAATTCTCAAAAAAACAATTTGTGTGTGTATTCTTAAGCTTTAGAAACCCATCAATCTTAGTCAAACCCAGACTTACCTACAAATGGCTTCTTCTAAAGCTGTGAAATACGCCCCCAATGTGGATTTCACAATGGAGGGTGTAGACCTAACCAAAAACAATGTGGTGGGAAATTTCTCATATCCATAAATCTACCCAGCCTACAAGAACGTTATGAAATTTCTTCGTAATTGTTTTCTTGCAAAGGCTTTCACCCACACCCCTCAGTCATCTACCATGACTATTTGAGGGAATTCTGGTGTACGGCTGTGGCTACCAGCCTTAAAGATACAAAAGAGTCAATCATTACCTTCACGGTGATGAATGGGAGTAAAACCCACTCCTTTGACTACACAACCTTCATCAAAGCCACAGGCCTTGACTTTGCTGAAGAGTTTGCACCCAACCCTAGTGATCAGGACATAAAGAATGAACTGATCTTTCTTGCACCTCATGACCCCAGACGTCCTACAACGTCTGCGGGAGGCTTATTGGAGAAGGCTCCAGTAGTCAAAACATGGTTCCACCCTATTTGGAGGATACTGATGACATTTGTCATTCAGGTCCTGGGTGGAAATAAATCCTCTACGGAGCAGTTGAACTCATCACAACAATTGATGTTGTTCAGTCTCCTTGAGGGTACAAAAAATTGACATCGGAGGAATAATCTTCCGAGACCTTGTTGCTAAGCTCTCAGGAAAACATAGGCAAAGGCATATGTCCTACCCTAGATTTGTTTCCTGTGTGCTTCAGGACCTACTTGGTTCTGACTATGTGAGGCCTGATGCAGAAGGTACGAAGCCTGACGTCCTGCACAAGTCAAACTTCACTAGTAGCATAAGTGAGGTTACACATATTGCCCTGACTGAATACATGCAATCAGTCGTTCAGGGTAATGACGCTATCTCTCCAGTACCTTCACCGACCAAAAAGGTGAAGAAGACAAAGAAGGGTCAGTCCAGCCAGGTGGTTAGACCTAAGCCACTCGCCACTGAGACTGATCCTCAAAACCAACTCAACATTAAAAAGAGGTTGAAAAAGGCCGAGACCTCTGAGACACCCATTTCTGAGACCCTCTTGACCTCAAAACAAAGGCCAACGGAAGTCACTGAGCAATCATCCTCAGTGACCTCAGGCACACCCCTTCCACATGGTTCAACTGACATAAACAAGTCAGAGGGATCAGGAAGCATTCCCCCCTCACATCCCGATGAAGGTACTGATAAATCACAATCAGTACCTAAGGGAGGAAAGGGTCCTGAATCCTCGGTAGGGCAGCACCACCCTACTGGGAAGAGGACCCACACCCCCCACATCCCGATGAAGGAACTGTCAAAAAACAATCAGTTCCCAAGGGAGGAAAGGGTTCTAAATCCTCGGTAAGGCAGCACTACCTTACTAAGAAGGGGACCCACAAACATTCACATCCCGCTAACGTTCCTGAGCAATCACCCTCAGGATCTCAGGGAGAAAAGGACCCTAAATCCCCTGAAGGACAGCACAATCCTGATGGGAAGGGGGTCCACACACTTTCACAATCAGTACCTAGTGATACTACTGGAAAGCACCCATCAGTAGTTGAAGGTGCTAAGGGGGAAAAAGACTCAGAGGGAAAGAAACAACCCGCTGATATGGAACCCATCAACCCCTCAGGCGGATCCAGTCTCTCAGGAACTGCCCCCAAAAGCCAGGCTGGTGTTACCCCAGTTATTATGGCTAGTCAGGCTGAGCAAACCCACTCAGTTATTATGACAACGGGGTCAGGACCTGACCAAACCGAAGGCAAGTCTTTTTATAAAGAGGAGCCGGTTGATTTTTTGGGTATCGAGTCCATGGGGGACTTTCAGGCTTTTATTGAGTCTGATGAAGTGCTCAGGGAAGAGAGTGAAGAGGAAATTTTTGAGCCAGGTGAGGATATGGAAACTGATGTACAACCTGAACAACCTGAACAATCACATCAGTCATCTGCAAGCCACAGTGAAGAGTCAGGTTCTCAATCTTCTGATTCTTCTGATACTGGGGACATCCTTCAAAAGTATGATAACTCTCTTCCCCTCACTGAAAGAACATTGGTCAAATTCATACTGAACACCAACAGAGCTCTTTTCACTGGTCTCACTGATGAGATGTTTGATCATCACACTGAAGCAGCTGTTCACTATGCCAACCTGAAGGCAGATGTTGAAAGTTTTCATGATGATGTGATCGAAATCCAATCAGACACCAAACACTCCCTGACAGCTATTGATCTTCATTTCCAGAAGTTCAATCTTACTCTTGAAGGCATCACCAACAGCCTTGGAACTATTCAGACAGCTGTCAAGGATGACCCCGTACTTACCAAGAAGGTCCTTCAGGCTGCTGAGACTTATCAGAAGCAGTCAGCTGAAATCAGTGAGCTTCTCAGCTTACTGAAGGATTCTAAGCTTCAGGGTCTTACCTCTTCATTGGACTCAATCAGGACTTCCATGGGTCTTCAAGAAAAACATCTTGGTACTTGGGCACAATCTTCAACATCTTTGGCCTGGTCTCTTGGGTCAAGGATGTCAGGCATCGAAGCTTCTCAGGCTTCTCTGGCGGATCAGATCTCAAGTCTTCAGAAAGACACCTCGGACATCAAATCAATGATGACTGAGATCTATCAGGCCTTCAAAGGTCCTACTGCTCCAGTGACTCCAACTCTTGCTATCACTATGGCTCAAGCAACAGTTAAGGGGGAGAAAGACACTGGAGTCTCAAGCCAACAACCTCCTTCTCACACTGAGGGGGAGATTCCTGAAGCCTCTTCCTCCCATCAAGATAAAGGCAAAGGCATCCTCACTGAACCTGAGCCTCAACCAGCACCGATCTCGGTTGCAAAGGATCCTGAATCACCACTCAGGATCCCATATGAAATTGATGGAATTCTTCACCACTTCTCAGCTGATGAACTCAGTGCTTATCTTCAGGAAGAGGAAGCAAAAAAGAAGTTAAAGGAGGAAGAGAAGGCGAGCAAGCCTGCTATAATTAAGGTTGTTCATGAAGAGGCTGAGAAAATTGGTCTTGAGGCTAAGGATCTCTCAGGAAGAGAAGGTGGTATGACCTTTGTGAAAGCTCAGTCTGAGGAGATGACCACTCTCAGGCAGAAAAGGGAGGAAAGGAATAAAAGGGCTGAAGAGATTAGGCAGAACAAGATTAAGAAATATCAGTGGTATATGACTGAAAGGTTGAAGCCAGAACCAATCACTGATGTTCATATTCAAAGAAACACCAATCATGCCGTTGTCACTGTCTACAGAGGTGCTGACATGAGAAACTTTGATGTTCATAAACCTTTCAGATTCACTGACTTCGGGATCACTGAATTGGATGAGTTGGGTCCATTAATAGCAAAGAAATCAAATGTTGTGGTCCCTAATCTGATGAAGTCTTTAAGTCTGAGGTACGAAAGATTGGCAGCAGCACCTCAGGAACTTGGCATTCCATCTCTTCTTCCTGAATCTGCACAACCAGCTCCCTCTCAGTCTTCTTCAAGGAAAAGAAAGAAGATAGAAGCTGAGCCTGAGATCAAGATTCCTGGTCTTGACTGCAATAGGGCTCTCCCTGAAGGTGTTCCTTTCAGGAACAATATGGTCATTGAACAGCCTGAAAGAGGTTTGTTCTTCATTGATGAGTTCGGTGACAAAGCCTTCCAAAGGTGGAGTGATATAGATTTGTCAGGGATTAAAGCAATGCTTGGCTTTCTAATGATGGCCTCTCCACTCAAGAGTCCTGAAAATGTGAAGTTTTGTCAAGATCTAAAAAGAAAAATCAATGAACATCCTGACCAACAAGAGCTGCAGTCAAAGAAGCCCAAGCTTGAAGCCCTTGGAATCAAGTTGAACTGATGACCTGCCTGAATACCCACCACTATCCCTTTTTGTACTTAGTTTTGTTAGGACTTGTAAATGATATCAATAAGATGATGTTTTTATTATTTCAGTGTCCTTAATTACATTCTAGTACATTCAGTATGAGTAGAAGTCTTTAGCTCACTCATATCTGATCAAAACACTTAGGAATAATTTATATCCAAATAGGGGGAGATTGTTGGGTCATGAAAAACCCAAGAATGCTTCAAACATGATTTGGACACAAATTAACTAAGTGTTAACTTAAACCGAGAACAATTCAAGTCACTGAGAGAACAGACTCTCAGTGAGTCATCTTCAGGATGCTTAAGGCGAATTCAAGAAGAAGGATTCACTTCTCAGGAAGGCGGTACTCCCTGAGTAGGACTTAAGCCAAAGAAGAAGATGATGGTTCAGTGAGTGTTGGACAAGAACTCACTGAACCCCAGTCTCCTCAACCAACAAAGTGATTGAAGGACTGAGGAACCAACGTCTGAAGAAAAGGCGGGAACAATAGGGAAAAGATCTGAGAAGATAATAGTGTCAGCCCAACACTCTTCTCTTGTCAGATCCAACCTTCCCTATTGCGGCTAAAAGTCATGGAGTGTCAGCCAACAACTCCCAAAGTCTTTTTAGCCCTTTCCTATTGGTTCTTGGAAATGACAATTACTATTTGTAATTGTCAGACACGCAACCTCAACAACTTGTATTATATTTAATCACTTATACTTAGATTACTTATGTATAAATAGATCAGATGGGAGAGAAGTTAAAGTGTGCTTTGTATATTGAAAGTCTTGAACTTTTACAAAGGAACTTCTCTCCTACAAAGTGTATACAACTCACTGAGATAGCTCAGTGGGTATATTGTTACCACTCAAGCAAAACTTGAGTTTCGATAGGAGACACCCCATACCCTTGTCTATTCAATCCCAAGTGTTTGTTCCGCAAAACACTTGGGTATAGATTCTTGGAATTATTTCTAATAAGAATTTAAACGTTAAAAAATATTGTTGTTTTTATATTCACGTTTTATAACTGTTAGAATTAATCCTAAACATTGTATTAGTCATAACACGAAATAGATTAACTTTCTAGTTAACTCTAATAGTGTAAAGGGAACAACACTTAGGCAACAAGTGTAATAAAACCAACAAAGGAAATGAATAGTAAGAAAATGTATTTGACGGCGGCTTGTTATACCATGTCGAAGGCTGAGAAAACCATATTTTGTGAATTCTTACACGGTGTTAAGGTCCCATCTGGCTATTCTGCTAACATTAAGAAGTTGGTTTTGATGAAAGACTCAAAGTTGCTTGGTATGAAGTCCCATGATTGTCATATTTTAATGACGCAAATGATTTCAGTCGCTATTCGCGAAGTACTGCCACCTCGAGTACGACACACAGTCACAAATCTTTGTCTCTTTTTTAACATGATTCATTCCAAAGTTATTGATCCAGAAAAGTTGGATGAATGGCAGAGTGATATTATTCTTACTCTTTGTGAACTCGAGATGTACTTTCCACCTTCCTTTTTTGATGTCATGGTTCACCTTGTATCTCATATTGTTGGAGAAATAAAGGCTTGCGGTCCTGTATTCTTGCGATACATGTATCCATTCGAGAGGTATATGGGTTTCTTAAAAGGGTATGTAAGGAGCCGATCTCGACCAGAAGGTAGTATTATTGAAGGGTATGCTTCCGAAGAAGTAGTTTAGTTCTGTACAAACTATATGGAAGGTGTCCCAAATATTGGCATTCCGCGATCTCGACACACGGGTAGACTTGATGGGAAAGGGACAATTGGGCGCAAAGATGTCACACCGAACAACAGTGATTTAGAGCAAGCGCATTTTACCGTATTGCAAAATATGACATGTGTTGACCCATACATACACGAGCACATGTTATATTTAAAACAAAATAACAGCCATCGAGGTCAGCTTTGGTTGGAAGCTGAGCATACGAGAACATTTTCACAATGGTTTGCAGATAAAGTTAGTCGTGTGTTTCCAAATCTTGATCCAGAAGTGGCACAATTGGGGTACCGGCCACGTCGTGTTTTTCAATATCAAGGCTACGACATTAACGGATACACGTTCTACACCAAACAACAAGATGATAAAAGTACAATGCAAAATAGTAGAGTGACGCTTGTAGCAACAATGACAGATTCATCGAGGATGACAAGCTCAAAAAATTCGTATTATGGTGTCATTGAAGAAATATGGGAATTGGATTACAATTTGTTTATTATACCCCTATTCAAGTGTAAATGGGTCAATGACAGGGGAAGTGTTAAAGTTGATAGGGATGGTTTCACGTGTGTCAATCTTTCCACAAACAGCTACATATCTGACCCATTCATTCTAGCAAACCAAGCCACCCAAGTATTTTTGTCAAGGACCTAAAAGACAAGAGATGGCACATTGTCATGCATGGTAAACGACATATAGTTGGTGTTGATGATGTTGTGGACGAGGACGACTATAATTAGTTTGACGAGCTACCTCCATTTTCTAGTGGTATTCAGTCTTTAGATGAAATTCTTGATGATACTGTTTATTTAAGATCGGATCATCAAGAAAGACACGAAGAATGACGAGTCAGGTAATAAAATAATTTACTCAAGTTATAACTAATTTTAAGCTAATATACTTATTTTATAGTCAACAACTAATGTATTTTTATACATTTGTTATTTTTGCAGGCGCTACAAACCGAAGACATAGCCTAATAAATTAAATAAATAGCATATATTATGCAATAATTTATTTTCACCAACTAAATAAGTCACTAATAATTTCACTAAAAAAAAAAAAAAAAAAAAAAAAAAAAAAGCTCTATACAACCCACGATCCGCAACTTCTTCCCCAAACTTTCCCCCCAATTTTTACCGCTACTACAACACCACGATCCTCCACCTTCACAACTTCTCCTCCCGCCAATCGACCCCTAACCACCACCCCTCTTAGTATATATGATGTTGTTTACATCATTTGACAAGAAATTAACCGCAATCTTTTTTATCATATCATATCCCAAACCAACACTCACCTCTACCATCATGACCAACCTCAATTTAGGTCATTCATCTGAGTTTGAGCACATCAAATGGTATTTTCCCTCTTCTTAATTAACTATCATAATTTTGGTTGTTTGATGGGTCATCCTTTTACTCTTATTTCGTAGGATCTTTTAGAACTTTGATTTACAGTAGTGGGTGTTTATGTTCCTGTGGTTAGCGTCTTCATTGAGTCTCTTTTTCTTGTTGAGGAAAACTTCAGCTGATTCCCTTAGGATTGTAGGACTTTTGAATTGTATGTATCCTTCCACACACTCATATACAAGACCAATTGTATATATCAGTTGAGGGTGTTAGGTGACTGATGAAGGATAAAATGTTAGGTTAGCTTAGTGTTTGTTTAATGAATTTGTAATTGCTGGCTGGTTTAGTGTTTATGTTTTTATGGCTTGTAAGTTGGATCTTATGTTAAACTTGTGCACTAGTTGTTTTTTTGGGATTATTTTGACATTGGTTGATTAAGGGATTTTGAACAGCTCTTGTTTGCTACTGTACTACAAAGATTTAAAATTTGTAGATGAGTTAACTAACTAAACCATATATGATTGCTTCATTGTTGAACAAACTTTTTAATGATATTAGAGTGAACCAACTTTGTAAACTTATGTTTGGTTTCAAGGTACACAATAAGCGAATTCTCAGCCAATCAAGACTGCATATATGCAGAAAACATTGGGAAATATGAATAAAATCTGAAGCGATTCAGTGGTGACAGTCATCTAACTCCTTTGGCCCAACTAGTTTAAATTACCATCCAAACAGCCCCTCCGCATGACCCGAGCATGCTTTGAGTCTAATGAATCCGGACACTAACAACTGATGCTGTGAGTAATAAACTTGTTTATCAACCAATAACTGTCTGCAAGAAAATGCTGTAAATCATAACTGCATCTATGCAATAAGTCAACAGTTAGGATCTCCTACTTGGCATTTACGAATTCAAACTTGTTTTCTTTCTTCATGTATTCCCTTCTGTAAGTAGATACCAGAGGGTGGAATTTAAACCAGTAAACATAACAACAGGTTAAATGGGTATAAAGAATGAAGTGGGTCAATTGAGATAAAATTTGTCTAAAGGGAATTCAAATGCTTTAAAATCTCATGAATTTGTATCAGTTTTAGATAAATTAGATTATAATTTAAATGATATTTGTACGGTAATGGTATACTGGTATTTGATATAGTAATTGTTTATAACATACTTACAAACAATGGAAAACAAAAGACTTGGCTGGTTAAAGACTACCAGAACCATTTTTTAGCCTCAACGTATAGATGACCCGCTTTTGACCAAACATTACCCGAACTACCTAACCGGCCCATTTGCCACCTCTGCGAGATACCTTATCTTTAATAAAGCCTATAAGATGAGTAACAGAGATGAATAATCACGATTGACGAATAGATTTTGCTGTCAAACATGACCCAACAAATGCAGCCTGACTTCGCAATTATATGGTTTTAGAATTTGACATGTGGCTTGATGAGTGTCTAAATACTCATCATTTTATTCCTATCTGAACTGCAAAAACATTTAAAAAACAATCAGAAATGCTTCAAAATACAGAAAATATCATAGAATGTGTTTTTATATGATTCATGAACAAAAAGATTGAAAACAAGTGAAAAACATGCAAAGTTCACAAAATTGTCAGTTTCAGTCCCTGAAGTTTTGAAAATGGCAAAACAAGTCCCCCGGTTTTCAAAAATGGAAAATTATCTTTTATGGTCCTTGTACTATTGAAACTTGGCATGATTGGTCCTTGGAGATAAATTTCAGATTTTGCTAGAATGGTCCCTGGAATTTCAGAATGTTACAACTATGGTCCTTAAAGTTTAAAACAATTCCACTTCTAATCCTTAAACTAACCAAATCCTATCCTATAAACTAAACCCAACCCAACCCTTTTAAAACTAAACCCAGTTACACACCCCAGCCCACAACAAATTACCCAAGCCCAAACATAAACCCAAATACCCAACCCGATCCATCTTTTTAGTTAAATAAAAGGTTTGACTCAGTCAAACCTTTCTCCTAAACCATCGACCCCGCCAAAACCACCTACCAAACCATACCACCTCTCCACCGCCTTATCTCTGACACCCACCTCCCTCCTCCTATCCCACTCCCTAACAATCCAAAAACATTAAATGCTTCACCCCCTCCCACAAGTTATCAGACCCATGTGCAATCTTTCCACTTCCCCATTTTGGCGCCAAAATGCCAATGGACGACTGAGATCACTTCAAAGCAATCAAATGGGTGGGATTTGTTCGGAATTGAGGAGAGAAGCTTCTGAGAGTGCTATAAAAAGAAATGAAGACTCAGAGAAGAAGTTGTCACTAGTTTAGGACCATCAGTAGTATAGAAAGTAGTTAAATGCTTAATGTTAGTTTAAAATTAAGTTTGGTTTATCAATTCATGTTTGTTTCAAGCTACTTGACCTTAATTTCTTTTGGATTGTACTAATGTTCCAAAGTAATGAAATTCAAGTTTTCAAATTTACTGTCAAGTTCGAATTAAGATAAAAGTTATTCAAAAATCTTATTTACTGTTTAATTAAGCTCATACAAGCTTATTATAGCTTGGTGTGTGCTTATTGTAGTTTATATCTGTTCTAATTCAAGAAAATCAGAAAAGTCAACAAAAGTCAACTCGGTGGTCAAATAAGCAACTCAGGTGTGATCAGCTGTTTTGGATTAAGCTGGGGTGGAATTTAGCTTGGGATTGACAAACCAAGTGTGGTTCTGATCTAGTCCTTTCCTTTTTCATTGTCTCACAGTTGTAAGCTTATTTCCTATTTTTGCATGATTTTCCTAGTTTACTGTTTAATAGCTTTAATAGCTTATTGTTTTGATTTTCTGCTTATTAGTCATTTGTAATTGTAATTCATCTGTTCTATCAGTATTTTATAGCTTTTGTTTCATTTCTCTTAGAAAACACTTAAAAAGCCAAAAATAGCTACAACTAGTATAGCTTATCATTCTGCTTATTTCTATTTTAAAATATGCTTATTATAGTTAAAATAAGTTAATTAATCAATAAAATCCAGAAATCATAGTTAAGAATTGGCTTTTGCCTTTGAAAAACCTTAACAGACCCTCATAAAGGGCTGTTTGGTTTAAGCTAGTCAACTGGTCAAACCATAGTGTACTGTACATTTACCTTTTGTCCAACTTTGATCTGCTTATTCTAGACCATATTAAGCAGATTTCAAGTCCTTTTTAGCCTCATAGATAGAATTGGAAATTTTGTATCATCTGTGCAAAATTCAGACCATATAAGGACCAATTAAGCCAATATAAGCTAGAAGCTTATTCTGACCTCAACCTTGGCATTTTTGAATTCCCCTTAGTCCATTTAGTGTAGTCACAATAGTTGGTTAAGTCTCCTTAGGTCTGTGCAATTTTGTGCAGGTCTGCACATCACAGACCCATAATGCAGTCTGCACACATTTTCTTGCCCAAGTTTAAGTGCTTATTTGTTTTCCTCTCTCCCTGATTTTTGGTTTCTAGATAGGTTGCTAGGTCATCTTTGATTATCTCCAAAAGCCAGCACCTTAGCTTAGCTTATTCAAGCTTTAAACTCAGCTCAAAAGCCCCCTACCACACAAGCATATACTGAGAGATCACTATACACTTGGGTGATTAGCTGCTTTTCAAGCTTATTTTTTAAGCCCTAGATAAGCTCTTCTGGATCTGCTTTTTGGTTTTTAGAATAGCCAGTAGTACTAGCAAGATTTTGCCCCCTTAAAGTTCCACAAATTAGCTTATTTGAAGTGCTTAAAGTGCTCTGCAAATTGGGGTCTCAACTAATATTTTCTGCATAATAAGTGAATTGCCCAAAGTGCTTAATTGGCTTATTTCTTGTACTTGTTTATGCTTAATTAGTTTTTTTATGTTTCAATAAGTATATTAAACTTGTTCTGAGCCTTTGGTAAATTCTTGAGCTTATTAGCTTATTTTTAGCTTATTTGCCAAACTGCTTTTCAGCCCAACTGCTTATTAGGGTTTAGTAAACTTTTGATTTTAATTTTCCTATATTAAGAATATTAATTTAGACTTAACTTGAATTTTTTAGATTTTTCCTAAGTCTTTTACTATTTTTAATCCTTTTAATTAGTTTTTAATAGTATTTAAATCATAATAAATAGAATAATAATCAGAAAAATATAATTTTAATTTTCAAAATTTTCTTTTATTAAGTAGAATCTAAAAAAAATATAATCATATCTTTAGACCTTAAGAAAAATAAAATAGAAAATAAGTGATAGCTTCTATTTAATAGATTTTATCTTTTTAATTTTTTAATTAAGCACTTTTCATTTTCATAATTTTCTTAGCTTCTTTTCACCTCATAATATTTATAGAAAAAGTTTTAGATTTTTCTTTGTTCATTTAGTATTTATTATAAATTAAAATAGTTTAAAAAGTAATTAAGTAATAAATAATTAATAATAATTAGTTAAAAAGTGTTTAAATTTCTTTTGTATATTTGTTTTTTTTCATATCAATTAGAATTAATTAAAAATCAAAAATCCAAAATATCTAATCATCAGTTACTCTAATCCAAACCTTAAGCAATTTGCCCATTCCAGCCTCGTTGGGAAACGATCCGGATAATCACTTACCTGGTTTCACACTACACACGAACGTGAGTTTTTGCAAGTATCCTTTTTCACAAAGGGGTGTTGTATTTATCACGTGTATCCGTCATTGCATAATATTTATATATACGCATTTTTCGCGGATCAAATTTTGGCGCCGCTGCCGGGGAGGTGTGTTGCGACAATGTTGTTTAAAGTTTAAGCGATTAGTGATTTGAGATCCTTCCTTGTGAAGTTCCTATTTCCCATAAACCATATAAAATACAAAAATATTTTTCTTTTCTTTTATATATATAATATCATATAAAAAACAAAAACCCAAAAACATTTTCTGTTTTATTGTAAAATAAAAGATAAAAGCAAAATTAATATAATATTCCTCAACTTGGGTATTATCATAATAAGTTCCCAAACCAAAGATAAAAACTTGCCTTTGTGTCGCTTGCGAATTCGGCTCACCTTTGATTGATAAACAAACTATAACGGAAGTTTAAGGATAGTTTGACATTAAATTGTCGAACTGAAAGAAGCGGGTTTTTAAGGAGCATTATTGCCCACCTTTGCTTCTCCGCCACTCTGTGCGTTTTTCAGTCAGAGAGCTACCGTACGCTGGTTGATTTAAGGTTTATGTTCCTTGTGTTTTGCTTCGATCTTGTTTTAATTGAAAAACCAAAAACCCAAAAATATTCATCTTTACCCTCTTACCCTTTTTGATTCTTTATCCCTTTACCCTCTATCCATTTGATTCTAAACTTCTTATACCTTTCTTCTATGTCGTCACTGGGCTATCGCTGCTTTCGTTGTAGAGGTCCAGTGGGTGATAATCTTCGTTGTTCCAAGTGTTCGTGTGAGCAGTGTGGAAATGATGCACCAGACGGATCTTGTTATTGGTGTGAATTAGCCCTCGAAAGAGAGCTTAATTCCATCGATAATACTCAAAGTTCTTCCAACTACCCTTCACAGCCCGAGATACATGCTATTAATGGCAAACCGTCAAGAATCGATCCTAACCTTTCACGATTTACGGTTAAAAGTTTGTCAAGCAAACGTACTGAGCTTAAAGCGGTGACTAAAAGGAACAACTTGCCTAATCTTCAAGTTTATCAAGGACAAGAACCAGAGACCATAACGGAAGTGGTGGAAATTCCTAGCTCTCAGAGCACACCACTTGTCCCACCTCCGGATTCTTTTTCCGAACACCCTCCACAACCCCAGCCATCTTCACTCACTCAGCTTAATTGTTGTATATGTGAAAATCCGTTGGGGATGATTCACAGTGTAAACGATGTTTTTGCACTTATCAATCCGCCACACTTGATTATCCAGATTTTCACAACGATTTCAGTACCCCTTCTCAGGATTCATTTTGGCAAGAGCCGTCTAATCAAAACTTCAATGATATATCATTTCAAAACATGCCAAATGATCCTTGTGAGCATTGTGGAGGTCCACACCCAAGTTTTGATTGTCAAGCAGGAATTACGTCTGTCTATGAACAACATCCATGTAATCAAAACTTCGGGTATGACCAATATCCATATGATTCACCGAATCAGTCACAGCAAATGTATTGTTGTGAGTACTGTGGTGGTCCACATTATGAATCCGATTGTCAAACAAGGACCCCGCTTGTCTATGAGCATGTCCCTTGTAACAATTACGACTATTCTTGTCATGACCAACCTCCACAGTATCAAATGATTCAACCTCAACCATCTCCTTTTGAAAAATCTTTTGAAAATGTATTCCAAAAACTCCAAAATATGATGGATACATTCAATGATTTGGCTGTTAAACCTACCCAAGAAGATCCTCATCAGAAAACCATTGGAGAGCTTCTAGCTGAAGAAGAACAAACAGCTAGAATGAGTTCCAAATATCGTCAACCTTTCATTTGCGATGACGATGATGAAGATTCTATGTGGGAAGTTTGCGAGAATTCATTAGCTGCAATTACACCTGTCCAGAAAAGGCAGGAAGACAAGACTATTGCAGAATTGCTAGCCGACGAGCAAATGAAAGCCATTTATGCTAGCAATATTGATGAGGAGGACGACGAGGAGAGTATTATTCCTTTGGGTGGCATCATTTCTCAACTCCCTCAGTCTATTGCAATCCCATCATTCTTTCCAACTTTGGACCCCAAGGACTCTCTTATTATGGGGGATGAGCATATTAGCACTATTCCTGTAAAGGAATCGGACGAATTCATAAAGTCTAGTGCTGAGAACCTTATCCCAATCCCAAGTGAGTCTGAGGATATTTCCGACAGTGAAAGTGATGATTCTTTTTGTAGTGATCATCCTTTTGATACTACTGATGATTTTTTCGGGACGTTTTCTAACCCTCTTTTCGATGATTCTTTCGGGATTTTCTCTAATCCCCTTTTCAATTCAAATGATGATTTTTCCTCTAGTGATGATGAATCACTTTCTGATGAGGAAGTTCAAAATGAAAGTCTCAAAGTCTATTCGAATTCTCTTTTTGAATTTGATGATGAGTTCTTTTCTATCAAAATAAATCCTCTCTTTGATGAAGAGTTAGAAAACGATGAGGTCAAGGACTCTATTATCCATAAAATTGATGATGTGACCTCAACTCTTAATCCTGATCTTTCTCCGACATATGTGACAATTCCTTCTGAGGATCGCCATTATATTGACTTCACATATGTCGTTCGAGTTTTTCTACCTTTCTGTCCTTATAAGGTAGCTTGTCCATTCCCTCACTCGTTTGGAAATGAGAACAAAGTTTTTGACCCCGGCATCTCTTTTGAGCCGGATGTATCTCATCGGAGTGAATCTTTCAAGTACTTCAATGTTTAACCAAACATTTCAAATGAAAGTCCGATGTAGATTGTTTCTTCCACTTGCTTCCCCATGAACCAATGAATGCGGGGTCGAGTCAAGCTAGTGACTCGGTGAACAAAAATATTAGCACACCATATGGGTTTTCACCCATATTTCTGACTTCTTTCTCTTTTCTAACACCTAAGTGTGGGGGAGATGCCCCACATGTTGTATATATGTACAGTATGTTAAAAAAAAATGTGTATATATAAAATAATGGCTATTAGTATTTCCTTTTCACGTTCTAAGTGTTGGTTTAACAACCGGTACTTCGAATATTGAGGGCAATATTCAGTTCTAAGTGTGGGGGGGGGGGAATTCTAGCGAATTTGATCAAATGTACCATCTAGTACCCCCATTCTGGCCAAAATTTTAATTTTTTTTCTCACTTAGAACGCAATAAATGGTTATCAGTCCGCCATGTCTAACCCACATAAGGATTGGCTAATCCGAGAGCAAACGGCTCTTGGTAAAGATGTCTCAAATCCGTTTATGGCTTACAATTTGCCAAAAATTGTATGGTATTCAACTCCCCATATCTTTATAAGTGAAGAGTTGGCTAGCCCGCAAGGTTATGGCTTGTGGTAAAGGCATGGGAAAACCATGATTGGTAATCAGCTAACCAAAGATAATAACTGTATTTTATCTAAGAGTTGGCTAGTCCAGAAGCAAACGGCTTTTGGTAAAGCCAAATCAAATCCGTTGACAGCTGATGGTTTGCTCAAAATCATGTGGTTATCATTGTACCAAAGTATCACATACTAAAACATTGACTACTCCAGAAGTAATGGCTTTTGGTAAAGAGACATAAAATCCATTAAATTTTCATAAATGATTGCTAGGGACTAGCAATAGTTTAGTGTGGGGGATTGATGAGTGTCTAAATACTCATCATTTTATTCCCATCTGAACTGCAAAAACATTTAAAAAACAATCAGAAATGCTTCAAAATACAAAAAATATCATAGAATGTGTTTTTATATGATTCAGGAACAAAAAGATTGAAAACAAGTGAAAAACATGCAAAGTTTACAAAATTGTCAGTTTCAGTCCCTGAAGTTTCAAAAATGGCAAAACAAGTCCCCCGGTTTTCAAAAATGGAAAATTATCTTCTATGGTCCTTGTACTATTGAAACTTGGCATGATTGGTCCTTGGAGATAAATTTCAGATTTTGCTAGAATGGTCCCTGGAATTTCAGAATGTTACAACTATGGTCCTTAAAGTTTAAAACAATTCCACTTCTAATCCTTAAACTAACCAAATCCTATCCTATAAACTAAACCCAACCCAACCCTTTTAAAACTTAACCCAGTTACACACGCCAGCCCACAACAAATTACCCAAGCCCAAACATAAACCCAAATACCCAACCCGATCCATCTTTTTAGTTAAATAAAAGGTTTGACTCAGTCAAACCTTTCTCCTAAACCATCGACCCCGCCAAAACCACCTGCAAAACCAATCCACCTCTCCACCGCCTTATCCCTGACACCCACCTCCCTCCTCCTATCCCACTCCCTAACAATCCAAAAACATTAAATGCTTCACCCCCTCCCACAAGTTATCAGACCCATGTGCAATCTTTCCACTTCCCCATTTTGGCGCCAAAATGCCAATGGACGACTGAGATCACTTCAAAGCAATCAAATGGGTGGGATTTGTTCGGAATTGAGGAGAGAAGCTTCTGAGAGTGCTATAAAAAGAAATGAAGACTCAGAGAAGAAGTTGTCACTAGTTTAGGACCATCAGTAGTATAGAAAGTAGTTAAATGCTTAATGTTAGTTTAAAATTAAGTTTGGTTTATCAATTCATGTTTGTTTCAAGCTACTTGACCTTAATTTCTTCTGTATTGTACTAATGTTCCAAAGTAATGAAATTCAAGTTTTCAAATTTACTGTCAAGTTCGAATTAAGATAAGAGTTATTCAAAAATCTTATTTACTGTTTAATTAAGCTCATACAAGCTTATTATAGCTTGGTGTGTGCTTATTGTAGTTTATATCTGTTCTAATTCAAGAAAATCAGAAAAGTCAACAAAAGTCAACTCGGTGGTCAAATAAGCAACTCAGGTGTGATCAGCTGTTTTGGATTAAGCTGGGGTGGAATTTAGCTTGGGATTGACAAACCAAGTGTGGTTCTGATCTAGTCCTTTCCTTTTTCATTGTCTCACAGTTGTAAGCTTATTTCATATTTTTGCATGATTTTCCTAGTTTACTGTTTAATAGCTTATTAATAGCTTATTGTTTTGATTTTCTGCTTATTAGTCATTTGTAATTGTAATTCATCTGTTCTATCAGTATTTTATAGCTTTTGTTTCATTTCTCTTAGAAAACACTTAAAAAGCCAAAAATAGCTACAACTAGTATAGCTTATCATTCTGCTTATTTCTATTTTAAAATATGCTTATTATAGTTAAAATAAGTTAATTAATCAATAAAATCCAGAAATCATAGTTAAGAATTGGCTTTTGCCTTTGAAAAACCTTAACAGACCCTCATAAAGGGCTGTTTGGTTTAAGCTAGTCAACTGGTCAAACCATAGTGTACTGTACATTTACCTTTTGTCCAACTTTGATATGCTTATTCTTGACCATATTAAGCAGATTTCAAGTCCTTTTTAGCCTCATAGATAGAATTGGCAATTTTGTATCATCTGTGCAAAATTCAGACCATATAAGGACCAATTAAGCCAATATAAGCTAGAAGCTTATTCTGACCTCAACCTTGGCATTTTTGAATTCCCCTAAGTCCATTTAGTGTAGCCACAATAGTTGGTTAAGTCTCCTTAGGTCTGTGCAATTTTGTGCAGGTCTGCACATCACAGACCCATAGTGCAGTCTGCATACATTTTCTAGCCCAAGTTTAAGTGCTTATTTGTTTTCCTCTCTCCCTGATTTTTGGTTTCTAGATAGGTTGCTAGGTCATCTTTGATTATCTCCAAAATTCAGCACCTTAGCTTAGCTTATTCAAGCTTTAAACTCAGCTCAAAAGCCCCCTACCACACAAGCATATACTGAGAGATCAGTATACACTTGTGTGATTAGCTGCTTTTCAAGCTTATTTTTTAAGCCCTAGATAAGCTCTTCTGGATCTGCTTTTTGGTTTTTAGAATAGCCAGTAGTACTAGCAAGATTTTTCCCCCTTAAAGTTCCACAAATTAGCTTATTTGAAGTGCTTAAAGTGCTCTGCAAATTGGGGTCTCAACTGATATTTTCTGCATAATAAGTGAATTGCCCAAAGTGCTTAATTGGCCTATCTCTTGTACTTGTTTATGCTTAATTAGTTGTTTTATGTTTCAATAAGTATATTAAACTTGTTCTGAGCCTTTGGTAAATTCTTGAGCTTATTTTTAGCTTATTTGCCAAACTGCTTTTCAGCCCAACTGCTTATTAGGGTTTAGTAAACTTTTGATTTTAATTTTTCTATATTAAGAATATTAATTTAGACTTAACTTGAATTTTTCAGATTTTTCCTAAGTCTTTTACTATTTTTAATCCTTTTAATTAGTTTTTAATAGTATTTAAATCATAATAAATAGAATAATAATCAGAAAAATATAATTTTAATTTTCAAAATTTTCTTTTATTAAGTAGAATCTAAAAAAAATATAATCATATCTGTAGACCTTAAGAAAAATAAAATAGAAAATAAGTGATAGCTTCTATTTAATAGATTTTATCTTTTTAATTTTTTAATTAAGCACTTTTCATTTTCATAATTTTCTTAGCTTCTTTTCATCTCATAATATTTATAGAAAAAGTTTTAGATTTTTCTTTGTTCATTTAGTATTTATTATAAATTAAAATAGTTTATAAAGTAATTAAGTAATAAATAATTAATAATAATTAGTTAAAAAGTGTTTAAATTTCTTTTGTATATTTTTTTTTCATATCAATTAGAATTAATTAAAAATCAAAAATCCAAAATATCTAATCATCAGTCACTCTAATCCAAACCTTAAGCAATTTGCCCATTCCAGCCTCGTTGGGAAACGATCCAGGTAGGGGTGTGCACGGTCCAAAAACCGGACCGGACCGGCCAAGACCGGACCGGACCGAAGACCGAGAACCGGAAAAACCATAGACCGAGACCGGACCGAATGTGGTCGGTCCGGTCGGTCTTCGGTCCGGTCGGTCTTCGGTCGGTCCGGTCCAATTAGGCAAGATTTGGCAAGTTTTTTCGGTTTTTTGGTCGGTCCGGACCGGACCGGACCGGACCGAAGACCGAATTAGCCAAAAAGCTTAGACCGAGGACCGGACCGAATGTGGTCGGTCCGGTCCGGTCCGGTCCGGTCGGTTTTGTCGGTCGGTCCGGTCCATCCGGTCCGTTTGCTCACCCCTAGATCCAGGTAATCACTTACCTGGTTTCACACTACACACGAACGTGAGTTTTTGCAAGTATCCTTTTTCACAAAGGGGTGATTTGTATTTATTCACGTGTATCCGTCATTACATAATATTTATATATACGCATTTTTGCGCGGATCATGGCTACGGTCCAACAATAAGCAAGTATTGCCATTGTCCAAATGTGTTAGGAATTCTCACTCAAATAGCAATTGAGTATGGATATGTGATCAAACAAATACACAATATTCTTACTCTATCCTACATTCATTGTATCAGAACATTGATCAAGTTCCTTTGACACATTCAAAGTGCAAGAGTTAATGAAAGACTGAAAGGATAAGTACAGGTGGTGGGAGCTGGTTCAAGGAATCTTGTTGATTTTATGCATTGATAATGTGTTTAAAGGTTGTTTACTACTTTTTTACTTCATAAGGGCTGTGTGGGATTGCTTATGAAATTATGTGCTTATCTCGTGTGGGCCTGGGTTTATTTAAGCACCAGTAGGTTTGATGACCGATAATTTGTTTTTTGATAAAAGGTGTGGAAGTAGAAGGATGAACATGGGGGCACAATACTGAAACAACTCCGACAGTTGGGGGCATATTTGGACTGGTCACGTGAGGTAAAAGATCGTAGAACTTATTATTTTACCATGGATGTATGTATAACACATCCCTTATTATAATTATTCGTTAATGAATTTGAAGGTCCACATTTCTTATACAGACAAACAACACTAGCTGTCTAGAGTGGAAAACCAAGACGTAATAGATGCTGCTATAGTAGGAATGTTGGCTGACCCAAAAGAGGTATGAAATTTCCGCTGCAAATGTTATTACCGTAGCACAGTAAATGGGGAATATAATAATATCACATTCCTGTATGTAGTAACCGGAAGACTAAGATACTGCATTGCGTTGTTTGCCATATAGTAATATCATACTGCAAAATATGATATTATTATTTATCTAATGTACATTTTGCGTGATTTTGAGTTTGACAACTAATATGGATCAACAGGTTGTATTGTACTGTAGGAGTTCAAATAACTTGTTTAATCAGGAGTGGTTTATGATGTCAAATGATCTTACCAGTTAATGATGAATTTGAAGCGCTTAATTTAAATTTGCTTAGTGTGCATTACTGGTTGTATGGTACGTATGTTACTGGACGTCCCGAATAATTCAACACTGAGAACCGAAAACTAATATGGATCAAGAGGCTGTATAGTAGGAGTTTGATATAACTTGTTTAACTAGTAAAGTGTTTTCATGATATCAAATGATCTTGCTGGTAAATGATGGATTTGAAGTGCTCGAGTAATATTTGTTTAGTGTGCTCTGCTTGTAAGGTACAATATGTTAATGGACGTCATATAATTTTAACACGGGAGAACTAATATGGATTACCTGGTTGTGCAGTAGGAGTTTGATAATAACTTGTTTATTTGCATTTAGGAAATTGTCTTTATGATATTAGATAATTTTACCAGTTAATGATGGATTTGAAGTGGTTAACTAATAATTTACCGAGTGTGCATCTCTTGTTGTGCGGCACAATATGCTAATGCACACCTCACGTAATTCTGACTCTGAGAAGTAAGAAATAATATGGATCAACAGGTTCTAGGAGTTGCTATGAGTTGTTGATGGCAGTGATAAAAATACATCTTATTGTTTTGTTTGATGATGCTATGATCTGATATCTTTGCATTTTATGTGTTCAGGGATTGTGGAAAACAACTATATCTAGGTGAGCATAATGCTTTAATACTGTATCCTATATTGTTGGAAGGCACCTAATAGTCTTGATTTGATGTATTAATTGATGTTTGTCTGATTACAGGTGGATTTGATACTTCTCATGATGCTGCTAGGTAAGTGTCTCAATCTGATAAATTCTAGTTAGGCTGCACAGTTTTAACCTTTGTTTTGATTTAATTTGGTAATTCTATCTTAGAGCGTATGATCGGGCTGCAATCAAGTTCCGGGGACCTGATGCTGATATCAACTTTGATGTAAAGGAATATGAGGAAGATATGGAACAGGTGCGAGACAATTTAGATGGTTTGTGGTGGGGAGGTGCTTGTAAGTTCAATAGTGATGATAGGGTTTAACTTTTCCAAACTGATGTAACAGGTGAAGAACTTGTCAAAAGAGAAATTCATTCATATACTGCATCAACAGAGTAGTGGATTCTCACGAGGAAGTTCAAAATACAGAGGGGTAACCCTTCACAAATCTGGCAGGTGGGAGGCTCGCATGGGTCAGCCGCATGGCAAAAAGTAAGGAACCATTGCTTGAACTATTTTATGTGATTTCAATGCAACTTCTGCAGATTAAAACATCGTATAGCTCTAGTGGTAGTCTTAATTAAGATGCTCATGATAAGACCTCACGGTGATTATGTTTAGGGGGCCGTTTTATCAATATAATAATAAAATTCTTGGTTTCAGGTATGTTTACCTTGGTTTATACGATAATGAAGTAGACGCTGCAAGGTTGATGGAATTTTATGATAACAAAGTCAATAGTTAAAACTGTCAGCATCAGATATCTCAAGTTTGTAGTGTGCATGCTCAAACATAATAATAACCAGTTTCTTTTCTGGAACCAGGGCTTATGACAAGCTGCTATTAACTGTAATGGAAGGGAAGATGTCACCAACTTTGAGCCAAGCACATATGGGGCAGCGTATAAGAATTTGGCTGGAAGGGATGAAGGTACTATTGATTACTTAAAAGTCTTGTAGTCACCATTTCTATGAATTTTCTTTTCCCAACATAATGCACGTTTCTATTTTGTTGATGTGCTCATGATCTGATTTTTTTTGTTGGTGCAGCAAGTGGTCACAATCTTGATCTTAAGCTATGGGTTTCTCCCACTATAGATGGCCCAAAGCGGAATCGTGTTCAAAATGTGGATAGGGGTTCTACAACTTGTACATTCCCTTCTGGTAACAGACATAGGTGTGTTTTCTCTCTGTTTGATGGGTCCTTTCTATATGTTGAAATTAACAGGTGCATATAAGTTGTTCAGTTTGCACTACTTTGTGAGACTTATCTTGAGGTCTATGTAATAGTAACTGATGGCTTTCCATCTCCCTTTGGATTTTCAGGTTGAGAGTGTTGCTCCAATTTCTATGGGTGGAGAATACTATTATGATCCAACAGCCATACCCCAGCCCTTTCGATGGCCCAGCATGTATTCCGATCGTATCCCAAGTTATGAGGTAATTATTCACAGCTAATGCATATTTTGCTTCGATTAGCAGTGATGTCAAAAAAGAAAATGCTTGCGAAATTCATGTGACAGTCCGAATCGAAAGTTGTTGGTATTACTATGATAGAAAGGTTGTAGACTAGTAGTTAGGGAAAACCAATTTCTTGTATGACCTTTAGTTACATAATCTATCTAAATTCCTCAGTCTAATCCTTTTGCAATGACCTAGTAGACTAATGTAGCACATGTAGTTGTGTCTTTCTGTTTTATCACAGATTATTGATATTATGGGTAGCAATGTTGGTAGTTTGGGAGATGATCCTCGTTATGTGGCAAGACGTTACCTAGCATCATACTTCATCATTGATGTCTTAGCAGCCCTTCCCCTTCCACAGGTATGTCTATAATCTGTTAAGGTTGTCAAATTATGATGCATAAACTATAAATGTGCATTATTGGGTAAGATATATATAGCTGGTATTGTGCAGTTTGCAGTTTTGGTAATCATCCAAAACTTAGACGGGGCTGCCTTAGTGAAAAAAACACTTTAAAGTTCATTATCTTCTTTCAGAATGTTCCTCGAGTTATCAGAGCATCTTTGTTCTATCAGAAAGTGACCAAAAATTCTGGCTTCCTAACCGAAAAAGCATGGGTGGCAGCTGCTTTCTCTATGTGCTAGCTAGCCATGTAAGTACTATTTTATGTACTTATCATATTTCTAACGAAAAAAACAGTTAGTAACTGATAGTATATCGCTATGCTGCTCATGGTAAGAACTATTTTTATATATACAGGTAATTGGAGCCATCTGGTACCTTTTGCTATAGAAAGTGAACTGAGATGCTGGCATATTGCATGTCAAAAGCATAACTGTCGCTCCAAATACTACATTCCTTTCTAGCAATTAATTAGTTAAACAAGTTTGAGTCAAGTTGAGACGATTTGATATGTTGTAATTGGTTATATTGTCATGTATCAAGATTTATGCACTTTACTTTAGTTGTATATTATGAAATTATGAAAATTTTATATTTTTTTTGCAAAAACTAAAAAATCAATTTTTTTTAAAAACGAAATTCTCATCAAGACCGGTTCTTATATAAAAACTGTTTCCTTACTCTATAATAGAGGCATGTAGACACCGGTTGTAGACGCCGGTTATTACTAGCAAACAGATTTCGATGCTCATATTAGAAACCGGTTGTGGAACCGGTTCTATATGTTTTGGTTATAGAAATACCCCCCGCCTAGAGTGGTTCCTAAACCACTCTCCATGAGCCATTCTAATCGGTCTTTATGAGATTTTTTGTGGTAGTGTACAACGATTCCCAATATTCCATGTTTGTTAATATTCTATAACAGGGTATCAGCTTATGACGCCACAAACAAATTAGGGACATTTGTATTTTGCTTTTTTGGAAGTAGGATACTTACATCTTAACTTTATGAACCTTATAATCTATCTATACAAAATTATATGAATCGTAGTATGAAATGCTTATATACTTTTGAATTTTGTGTTACTGAAAAACTTTAACAGCACTAAATTTAAATAAGCATTACTAAAATGAATTATAGTACTGCTATTATGAGTTTAAAGGAGCAGTACTATCTTAAAAGTTAATACTGCCTAAACAAAATTGTTATAGTATGTATGATTAGGTTTTCAAATGTAATTAAAAACTGTTTGTGTACAAATTTTCAACAGCATGTGATGAATTATATTATAGCATACTTGATTGTAATTTTTTACCGTCATTACAGAAAACCAATGTTCAAAATAAAAAAACATCCTAACTTGATAAAACTTTTAATTTGTTACGTTATAATAGCATACTTGATTTTAATGTTTTAACGTCATTACAAAAAACCAATGTTCAAAATAAAATAAATAAAAACACCCTAACTTGATAAAACTTTTAATCTGTTACGTTACACTTAATAGTGGTTATTGTATATTGAGTTTATAAGCTTTATGTAAATAGCTACATGATGTCCCACATAGATGAGATAGTAAACTTGAAACTACTTTATAAAACCTGATGTGCACGAGAGGTATGTGTTGGGCTTAGTATGACGTTCTATTATATCTGTGGCAATTATTTGTAATTATACATTTAACAGCCAAAGGTATAATGGAAGTTTATATGAATCCTTAACTTTAAAAAAAATAAAAATAAATACCAAACAGAAAATTAAATCAAAAATCAGTGACGAATTGAACATGTACAATTACACAAAAAGGAGATATCATACACAGGAAACGGTGTTATCGAGCCAACCTTGATGCGGTTTTACACGGACATAACCATATTGTTTACAAAACCCATACAATCCTGAAGCATGTAATTACAATCAATTTACCCCAAATTCAAAATAAGTCCATCAAACACTTCTTAAGTAACAACTACACCATAAGTTAACTCTACAAAAAACCAAATTTAAAACTGTCGTCAACACACAAAACATCATACTAGCATCATCCTACAATTTCAGCATACATCAAACACAGCCACCAACGGAATAGGCCCGTTAAACAACTGAACTTCAAAGGCCGGATCGACTGTTGTTCCAACTATAGGTGATGTAAAATATAAATTAACAATTAATATTATAAACGCAGCAGAAAAACATCACCATACAAGGATCCATATAGCCATATGATCAATCTAAATTAAAAACAAATTAAACAAACATGTTTTATACCTTTGTAGCGTGATCGGTAGAATCGTATGGTCACCATCACCAATATACACGAACCAAGTATGAAACCAAGTGATCAAAGGAGATCACCTCTATGCTTGATCCACACTACACGTCATCGATCACCACCCGATGCTAGTCTAAACCCCCGTAACACGCGATCTAGCCTTGAACTACATTAGAATAAGGTTAGATGAGATCTAAAACCACAAACCCTAATATGAGTGTGTTTTATTTCGTGGTTATTGAGGAGAGGAAGAGGAGAGAAAGTTGGTTAGTTATTAATTTAATAATTCATCTCCTTAATGACAAATCAATTAGGAGATAATCAAGGAAAAGTTACACTTAACCCCTTGATCTTTCTCTCTTGTTCTCTTAACCATGGCCGGCCTTATGGAGCTTCAAATGGGCTTGCCCATTTGTTGGTCCAATCCAATAAACTAAGTACTAGCTTAGTTATTAGTAGCCCGTTATCGATCCCAAGTTACGTAGTCGTTTATATATTGTAAATACGATAAATACAATCTATAAAATGGTGTCTCTGTGTATAAGTGTGTGACCCCATAGGCTCACATATGTCTAGCCATATAATTAGTAATTATGACACGAGCATACTCCAACAGCTCCCACTTGCGACGTCATAATAATCAAGTAATTATACAAGCAATGGTTAGCGTCTAGCAACACGCCAATGCCCCTAGAAATATGTGAGGTTAGTTTCTTAAACGTCTCATTTTAGATGGTTTATATGTCATCTATCCTTTTGTTACAGATACCGTGTTGAACATTAGACATGGATCAAATGTCATTCTAATAGTTCAACTATTATGTTTCTTGATATAGATATTGAACAAGATTACCAAGTGAATTAAGATTCATCTTAATCTCATTTGGGTACGGCCATACAAACATCTGTTCAATTCATCAAGGGGCCCAATAGTATCTAACTCCAAAACAAGTGGAGGAACAAATCCCATTTTGACTACACGTGTCATTCACATGCTTCATATCACTCCTGATAATGGCTTTTATAACTACCTTATTCAGGATAGCGTTTAACCATATCAAGGAATGAAATTCCACACGTGCAAGACCTGCTTGCATCTTAAGTCTGAGGATAAGAGACATAACCTCTTGCGAGATTCACTATTGACGACGATCCATGTAGTGAATACTCGTAGGTTGGGTCAATCCAATGTTCATCCCAATGAACAACATGTGAGTGTGGCAAATAAATCACCAACACGCTCACATTTGTCTTAATTTGATGATACTCCCGTATCGTCAACCGACAATGGATAATTTTAGAATAAATAAATTATTCATGGATTAAACATGCAAATATAGAACACAGTAGTATAAATGAAGACGATCATACCCGGTATATCAATTCATTGTATAATACGACTGCTTACAGTTCCATTATCCAAATACTAAAAACAGATATGCATAAGACTACTCATAGGTCGGGATCCGATGTTCCCACCATGATCGAATCATGTTGTACAAGACAACAAGTAGTCATCTGAGTAAACTTTGAGAATACTTGTTTCAAAACTCATGAAAGGTTTGAATGATGATTGTCCTTTGTATGTGCACATTCAAGTACAAGACGAGTATCGCAACAATACATTCCATAGTGTGTTTGAAGCCAGCAAAACACCTACTTTAGATAGTCATCTGAATAGTTTCTCAAACTATAAAGTATTCTTATTCTTTTAATGTATAACGCATTAATGCTCTCAGTCGAGCACATCTAGTCAGCAATGTCATCATTCATGATGACATCCTACCATGACTAGGGTTGAGTATTATCTCAGTTAAATAAGCATCAGCGTATGCAAACAAAACAGAGCTCCTCAATTATCCGTAAACGTTTGAACATATCTTTGGTCCTATGTAGGTCCAATATAATGTTCGTTTAACAATTATCTAACGACTTTCACTTAGATATTGGTTGTTATCAACTCATCTTGCATTCATGCAAATGATAAATATATAGTCCAATACTTAATATGACTTACATGATGAATCCTTCAGTCAAACTTAAGATTTCCAATCATGTGTTCAATCTCATCAAGTAAGATTGATCATTGAGACTCCCCTCAATAACGTGTCATATTGTGTTTAGACTTAATAACCGCTTATGTTTATTCTAATAAACATATATATAACAAGGTTATATGTTTTATTTTATAAATCCCTCAAGAGAAACTTCATTCCAAGCTAAGGATTAAAGTCTAGCTTAGGTGGAATATTGTTTCTAATATGTCAATGACATATGAGATTTAAGAAAATAAATAAAATGCTCCAACTTGCTCTCAGTGTACTTAGGAGTAATCTTATTAATCAAAATCAAGTTAATGATTTTATGATTAACACAAGATCTCTGCTCCTAGATGCATGATCTAATCCACACATGGATTCTTTTATCTTGTATACTTAATAAAGATTACATGGATTCATAAACCCTTTTGATTACTCATCGTCCTCGCAAAGGTAATCAACAAGAAAAGTGTTTTGATATCCTATTGTCATATTTCATATACATGAAATCAGGTATGACAATTAATCGTCTTTATACATTTAATGTTTGTAGCTAGGAAGATTTAATCATAGTCAATTTATTGAGTACGAGTAAACTCCATTTACTACACGTGCATTAAATGTGTGTACAAGTTTGTCCTTTTGAGTCTTCTCATCAAGAAACTCATTCTTAACCTCACAGTCTAACTGATTAGTAAGAGATCAATCAAACTCCACGAGTGATTGTCTTTCAAGGACTGCATCTTAACATTCATAGTTTTGAGCTACTCATTAGATACAATATCTGATAATGCATCTCAGTAGTTAGCAGGTTCACCATGATCCTCTAACTTATGTCCCTCAGCATTGATATAAAAACTATATCATTCAGGTGCAAGAGGTATCCTTGTGGATTTATGAATGAGAGATATCAATCTATGGTTTAACATATCCATGTTCAACCTTAGTATGACATTAGCAAGTGTACACAGAAGGTTGTTTATTTAGTTCTTGAACAACTTCAAGGTCTAAAGGTACTCCCACTTGCTTTTGTATGTAGAGACTAATCTCTAGATACTAAGCATCTTGAGTAACAATAAATTGTTTTCAAGTGGGACATCCAAAATACACCGTTAGTTCTTGACTCTAGTTTGTTAATTACTTACTCTTAAGTAGTTAACAAATTCAGAACTTCAATTAAGACATAATGAGATTCATCCCATGCCATAATACAATGGTGTCTTAAATTCCTTCTGGGTTGGAATCATATTGAGTGTACACATGGCACATCCAATTTCTAACCTTGATAGCTTTGGAGGTAAAACAGTTTAAGTTATCAAAGATCAAACAATATCAATAGTGTTTGATTTTCCATGATGGACATACCATAAAGTTGTGGTATTCCATGAGGACTGATGTTGTGAGACTATCACACAACTCATTAGATGAACTTATACTTTTGGGCTTACATATCTACCAACCAAGTCAAACCAGATGGTATTAATAGTAATTTTAGCCTACTGCATACTTTACATCATGTGTATGTTTTGACTATAAAACATAAACATTCAATATTATACGTCGTAAGTGGACATGTCTTAACACGAAGACATAACAAATCAACATCTTACTTTACGTTATAAGTCTTTCAACAATTAACGGAAATTATGTTTGTGTCTTTACAAGAGACCTAAACATATTCAACTAAAGTAATTACGAGCGCCGACACTTGGCCTCAATAGTAAATTCAAGTTAATTTCATACTTCATGATTATGGCTTTACAAGAAAACATAATCATACTTACTAAACAATTCAGTGAATATGTTGAAGTAGCTTTTCATGTTATCTTGATATTTGTTCTAATTAGGGCAACCTACATTTTATGTGTAGAAGTCCTAGTAGAATCTTAGTTTCTTACCTTTCAGTCAAGAAAAACTATTAGTCATATTGTTATATGTTGTACCTTGCACACAATTGAGATTTCTCCCACTTGTGCATGGCACAACATCACGAGAGTATACAAGCACCACTACGCTCTTGTGTTTGTATGAGCAATATGACAATGTCTAAGATAACATATGATTTTTAATAATGAATCATGCATAACAATTTTATAGATAACATTTCAGGAAGCAACATCAGGAACGCGACAAGTTATCTTATAAAATTTATGCAATGGTTCTTATATAAACTATGATGCTTGACATGTGGAAAGTAATGTATTATTTCAAGACAATCTAGAAATAAGATGGGCAACTTGCAAGGTAATAAAGCTTACAGCTCCCACTGGATTAGACAACATTACATGTGTTTCGTCACCAGTAATATAATCACGTAGCTCCCACTGGATTAGACAACATTACATGTGTTTCGTCACCAGTGGAGAGTGAGCGGCGATTAGATACTTTCCTTCTTTCATTGAATATCTACACATTATTGATAATGTGAGTCACTTTGACTAGTAAACATGTACTTAGGTATTCAAGGAAGTGCATCAAGTTCTAACATATAGATGATGGGCTAGCCATCATTGCTATTTTAACTTGAAAATAGGCATGCATTTCCTCCATACTTGGTCTACCATACCACAAGGGTATGTAGTACCACAATAGATTTATTGGGTTAAGACAAACTGCTAGGTAATCATGCTAGTAATTGCCTTTACCACTTTGCGGTTTATTGATATTTCCGTCTTCTAATTATTTAAACTCATTTTAGTTTGGTAGCTATAGAAAACGTGTTCTTTAGTTATCCAAATATCTTATATTTCTACAATGTTTCAAAACCGAAACTAGGGTTATAAAACAACGTTGAAGGAATAAGATGTGTAACCATACTTAACCGTTTTGACTTTTACAAGACATCACGATTTCTAGAGTAGGTGTTCTTTGAGTTTTATTAGAATTAGGAAAATTCAAATATTCCTATTATGGCTTTTCCTCATAAAGAAAAAGGATAGGAACAAGACTCTTTCTTACAAGGAAAGAGCGACTCAGTTCGTACTTTTAACAAGAAAAAGACAAACTTTTGTTTACGATTGTGTTGCATTAATTCATTAATTGAATTTACAAAGTTCAATTTTAGTATTTTCGATAATTATCCTTTTATAAATTAACTACCCCATGTTTATAATATAAAACAATTAATTTACGAAAAGGCTAAGATCCACATTGTGCTTCTACTATCACATCAGTTGATCTGCTAGCAATAGTAGATTCAATTGGTAGGCGACGATCACCAATTGTATTACTTGTACAACTCTTAGATCCTTATGGGACTCATGGCATCTAGTGTCAAACAACTAGTGTCATGTAGGCATGTTTAGTCCCATCTTTGCCTCGGGTCAAGGTCTAACCGCTTAACTCGATTAACTCATCCAATTTGAAAACGTGTGATAATATATCTAGGTCTCACGCATAGAGAATAGTCACCTTGGGTTACAATTCAACCTAGGTCCCACGCATAGGCAAAAAGTAATTGCAAGTGTCATCAAAATTGGTCGGCACGACTTAAATTTTGACGGGTAAAATATTTTGATGTGAATCAAAAACGTGTACGAAAGAAGCATGCATTCATTCTTCGTAGCACAAGTTAAAAACATTTCTTAACTTAAGTCTAATCATTGTTTTAATTTATGTGTGTCAAGTTGTCCATTTTCAAGACTAATATAAATCCTAAGTGGATTATTAAGTTTGGACAATACAATAAATAAATAAATAAACAACTTAACTAGTTTAAGTGTTATTTTGAAAAACAATGATTTTAAGTTTCAAATCATATTTAAACTTAGTTAAACTAAATCATAAGACTTAGTTCAAAATGGTTTATGTTTCGTTTAAGTTTTAAGAAAACAATTTTCGTTTTACATGTAGTCACAACATACATGAAACAACCAAACAAACATACAACCACAATATGCAAAGCCTCAACTGATGAAAATCCTATGCTTGGTCTCGTGAGCCATCACGAGAACCAAGAGTCAACTAGGGACATAAACCACAACCACACGGAGGGCTCCCACTTGCCCCAAGACAATCATGGGCAAGTAAAAAGCCCATAATGCACATGAACTTCAGATTCTGTCAGCCCAGTTTTTCTGTTTTGCAAGGCCCAAATGCCCAGGAAGATCACCTCCTCATGATTTGGCCCAGTTGACAAAGTTGTAGCCCTATGTCTTGTGGACCTGCACCAAAAATTTTAGAAAAAAATACCTTACCAATCAGCGGGAAATCACGTTTTCCCAACAGGTGTCCAGCAGCAACTTTCGATCTACAACTCTTCAATCTTTCGCCATTTGCTTCCAAGCTCTTGTTTACAATACATATAAAGTAAAATACAACTAATCTACTTTGTATCTACTGTAAAATGCCCAAACATTGGCTACACCAAAGATGAATTACATTACAAAAGTGCCAAAACAGTGGCAAACCCCAAAACAAGAAAAAACAACCAACAATCACAATCACAACGCACAAGTGGTCTAGGTTTTCATCGGCTTTGCATATGAACACATAATAATACATTCAAATAAAGATTATTACATGGTGTTGGCTAACTCCATGGACAAACATGCATGTATTTTCCATGGATAACAAAATAAATAACAAGAAATAAATTGTTAGCCAACGAATCGAAGAAATAATTAACAAGAATTAAAACCCCGAATGGTACGCGTGACAAATGGCCAAAGACTCAAACCCCACTGATGTTAGGACCTTCTTAACACCATTTTACCACAGAAAAATAAGCCTCATGGGCTGATTTGAAATCGGGTTAAAAATCTTCCAAAAAACACGTTTTTAGGCCATTTTACGGGTACCGATCAAGTAAACAATTGATGTATGCATAACAAATGACTATAGGATCAAAAAGTCCAGATCTTAAGACCTTCTTAAGGTCAACTTATTCATAATATTTAAGCCCTAGGGGCTGTTTTAAAATAACACCTTTAAATCCATTAAAAAACAACGTTTTTAGCCATTTTTACGCATACAAGATGATCATATGACGACATATGATGGCTCGTGATACCACTATAGGTGATGTAAAATATAAATTAACAATTAATATTATAAACGCAGCAGAAAAACATCACCATACAAGGATCCATATAGCCATATGATCAATCTAAATTAAAAACAAATTAAACAAACATGTTTTATACCTTTGTAGCGTGATCGGTAGAATCGTATGGTCACCATCACCAATATACACGAACCAAGTATGAAACCAAGTGATCAAAGGAGATCACCTCTATGCTTGATCCACACTACACGTCATCGATCACCACCCGATGCTAGTCTAAACCCCCGTAACACGCGATCTAGCCTTGAACTACATTAGAATAAGGTTAGATGAGATCTAAAACCACAAACCCTAATATGAGTGTGTTTTATTTCGTGGTTATTGAGGAGAGGAAGAGGAGAGAAAGTTGGTTAGTTATTAATTTAATAATTCATCTCCTTAATGACAAATCAATTAGGAGATAATCAAGGAAAAGTTACACTTAACCCCTTGATCTTTCTCTCTTGTTCTCTTAACCATGGCCGGCCTTATGGAGCTTCAAATGGGCTTGCCCATTTGTTGGTCCAATCCAATAAACTAAGTACTAGCTTAGTTATTAGTAGCCCGTTATCGATCCCAAGTTACGTAGTCGTTTATATATTGTAAATACGATAAATACAATCTATAAAATGGTGTCTCTGTGTATAAGTGTGTGACCCCATAGGCTCACATATGTCTAGCCATATAATTAGTAATTATGACACGAGCATACTCCAACACCAACCATCTGGAATCTGATCATTTTGTTCATTGGAAACTGGAAATCAGCCAAAGTCCTCCAATTTGTCCTAAAGTTCATATGATCGTTTCTCCATGACCTATCAGCATGATGCTCAATTTTCATGACTACACGGCGTTCACTGTCCATCCTCCTTAGAAGCGCATGGGTAAATTGTTGCAAATTGTTATCAGAAACAAAACCGCTTGGTATAGTCTGAAAGCAATTACAACAACTTATTAACTTCAACCCTTTTACTATTAAATATATATTAAAACTTTCACACTACGTAATGTATATAAAGTAACAACCCTTACCATTCTTCCGCAATCGACCACAAACGGGAAAAGCCTTTGGTAGAAAGTATTCTCTTCGGACAAGTGCACTCCATGCTGGAACCAGTTACACCCGTGTACCAACCTTACATCTAACGAATATCAGCAAAAAAGTAAACGTTACATAGTCACAAACTAATACAACTGATTCACCTCAAATTAACATGTAAAATTGAATATATATTACAAAAAAACATAATACTACCTGGCTCATTGGCATCATGTCCTTGAACAAACGCAAGGCGTGTGGGGTAATGTTGTTCATGTATGAGCTGAAAACCATCGTTATCAAACCTCATCAACGCCAATCGCATATCAGTCTTTTTGGTCAACACAACTCGCTCACCAACCATTAGATTTGCACCATGAACAACCGTGTTCCAGTGAACATTAAACTGGAAACCAACGCTATCCAAAGTCCCAGGAATAACATCCCGGTTTGCAACCACATATATTTCAAAATCCGAAAATTCAATCACAAAGTCATTACGTTCAACGCCTTGAAGGAACTCCACAGGAAACCACTAATAAAATAAAATTCAAAAGTATTAAAACAAACTTTATAAATTCCAATAATTTTACATATATAAAAGTATAACATAACTTTATCGGTGATGAAATTCGATCAATCCCAACTTCAGCAATGCACCTAACTAGCCTGTTCCGTGTATGAATTCTCCCATAACCACCGCTCTCCCATCCATCTGCATCATACGCTGTAACAAAAAAGGTGTCTGCAGCCTCCTTTATGAAATGCAAACTCCTAATATTCAAATAGCCGCTTTGCTCTATGAAATTATTCCACCTTGCACCGGATATACTCCATTCTTCGCTACCTCTTTCCCGACAAATAAAAACTTTCCTTTTAACCCGATTATTATTAATCAGGTACACATAGGGTTGTAAACGATCCGAGCCGAGTCGAGTTTTGGCCTAAACGAGCTAGGCTCGTTTATTAACTACTCGGCTCGAGCTCGAATAAACTTTTATAAATTGGCTCGAGCTCGAGCTCGAATATTTTTTTGTTGTTCGAGCTCGAGCTCGTTTAAAATTTTTAACTTTTTTTTGGAATCCTACAATAAACTAACTTTCAAGCTTAAGATACTCGTATAAAAGACCGAACTTGATATGCTCATTTATTAATACAACCTCAAGCTCGATAGCTTGTTTACAATTAAAAAAAAGTGTACTGATTCTCAAACTAAAGTTTATGTAACTTATAATAAACACTACCTTTGCATTTGAAGCACAAGAGTGTATAATACTCATACTTATATTTTTTTATAATTTTGAGTAAATGTGGTTCCTTATGAAAATTAAAATGGATCTTTGTTTTATAGTGCCTATATCTATTCACTTTTCTTATTATTTTCAACGTAGGATACTTTTTCATTTTTTTTCTTTGAGTAGGCAATATACAACTACTACACAAAATTTTTAAAACATAAATATTATATCATTACATTTTGTATTATAATTATAATTCTTAATTAAAAATTATTTAATGAGCTTAATTAAATTAAGAAGAGAGATATAAAAGCAAAGCCCAAAGAGTAAGATTGACATAACTTTGAAAGAGTATTTAATCAGAAGCTAACAAAGTTTAATATTTTCATATTTATTGCTTTGAATTAAATTTAAATTATCAATACTTATTAAAATGTAAGAATAATGTTAGAGAAAAAGTTAGATGTTTGGCTCGATTAGCTCGTTCGACTCGTTAAGCTCGACAAGTTCGATCGGCTCGTTCGACTCGAGTAATTAAACGAGCTTTCGAACGAGCCGAGCCGAATATTGCCTTATAAAAGCTCGGCTCGTTTAACTAAACGAGCACAATCTTTTGTTCGAGCTCGACTCGAGCATGACAATATGTAGGCTCGAGCTCGAGTTAATCGAGCTCGAGCTCGAGTAGTTCGTTAAAAGCTCGACTCGTTTACACCCCTAGGTACACATAGTCCTTATTGTTATAGTAGTTAATATGATAGTAATCAGGGAGTACCTACATACAAAAAACAAACAAATATATAAACAAACAAACTCAAAGAACGTGTATAAGAAGATTATTATGGGAATATAATTCCATAAATACTTACCAAAGTTCCCATATCTTCTACATGATTATAATCCTTGATGAATTGTGTTGTCATTGTTATGCAACCAATCCAAAAACACCTAACATTTAGCAAACATGAAAACACGAATCAGTCCTTCAAATACAACTAAAAAACTATTATAATACCGAACACCAGTACAACATGTCTGCAATAACAGCCAAACAAAACATCTACAGCTAACAAACATCACTTTCGCAACATATCTTAGTAACAAGGTTGATTCATTATACACTAAAACAAGTATCAACCCCACCAAAGGATTAAGATCATTCAAAACAACTAAAAATTACCTTGATCCACAGTAACTCATAACAGACTTCAATTACCTCCTTATTCTGTCTCGATTCCTTTTTATTTCCTTTCTTCTCACTCCCTCGATTCTTCTTCACATGAGCATGAAGCATTTTGTAAAATATCTCTATCTTCAAACATACTTGCCTTTATAAATTCAAACCACTCTTTTATTAGGTATGGTATTGCAAGTAACTTTTCAAGAATGAGAACCAATACCATAACTAAAAAAAATTGGTATTAATTAATAAAAACTATTAATGTTTAAGTTGGAGACACTTGTGTGCTTCTTGCGTGAAAAAAAAATAAAATGCTTCATATTCGTGTGAATAAGAAAGGAGGAAATAGTGACGATCAAAAACAATCAAACGGAAACAAAACATGCTGAACCGGCATGAGCTGAACCAAAATTACTCGCTTCAGTTTTCAATTTTATGTAATATCATATCTTAATTAAGGAAGTTCCATCAACTATACCAGTTTTTCACAAGATGCTTAAAAACAATATTTGGATTTCAGCAAAACAATTAAGTTACCTACAAAGGTAACCACTGTCACCTTTACCTTACTCAACTAATCTAATTAAACAAATACCTTATTTTGATCATTAACAACAACAAAAAAATATTATTTAAAAACTATACTAATCAACAAAGCTAAACAAATTAGCTAAGTTACACAATATTTGATGTCATATCTCATATATATCTTACAAACAACAAAACGTGGAACGCCATTTGACAAAATTATATCGGGAAAGCATACTAATCAACAATGTTATAACAAAAACTGTTTAGTCTTATTCACCCAGGTAATCTAATCGTAAGTAACTTAACAACCTTAGAGTCCAATCTAAAAATATATATATATATACCAACAGTATCAAACATAACAACAACTAAAAACATGTTAATAAGTATTTTAGCAGTGAATATACAACACCATAACATTTTTTATCAAGATCCAACCAAAAAACACCTAACTACCAAAAAATTAAAATCATTAAAAACAACCATAATTTTCCTAATCCTGTTCCTAAAAAACAAACACAATGAGTAATCAATCTGAAAAAACCAGCCAGAACATAAGATCAAACAAAATAAATACATGCAATCAAAAATTATTCACTTAAAATTTTTTTAAATAAATGAAAATTAACACATCACAGGATCTGGGGTTTCGGCTTCTCAACAAATAAACAACAAAGATAAAAAAAACCGTAAATACAATTAAAAGATAAAAATTGAGACCTTTACTTTTTGTTTCTCCGGGAAGAGAAATTTTGATCAGACAAGTAATGTTATTTTCGATAATGTAATCATGTCTACTTTGAAGAGAGTAAGAAAATTAAATGCGAGGAGATGAAATGATCAGGAGTAGGCTAACTTTCATGAGTAAACTAGACCACTTGCATGCTACTCAAATACATTTGCCTTAGTATTAAACAAACACAATCTAATACCATAACAAAATAAAACAACCAAAAATTGTTTACTTAAAAATACACTTACATAAAATAACATACATTCTAAATAAGTTAAACGTTTAAGAAACATCAAAATATCGTAACAAAAATTATAAGTTCAAGATTGTATATTTAATTTTTTTTTATCCGGATAACAATTTTTTAATCATATCTAATTGCCTCTATTTTATTGTATTTAATATAACAAACTTAAAAAATAATTTTAAGTTACCTAAAATCATCCAAATTATAATTAAAAGTCATGCCCTTTTATAAATCATTAACAATTGTAATAAAGAGCGTGTAAATTACAAAAAGAAAAATCACAAAGCGTGCCCGCCCATTGGGCGGGCTTCAACGACTACTATATATATATATATATATATATATATATATATATATATATAATATATATATATTATTAATATTTATATATTATATATATATATAATATATATATATATATATATATATATATATATATATATATATAATAAAAATCCATTTCTTCTTCATATCTTCACTCACTACCACCACCATACACATCACAAAAAAATAAAAATCTGAATTAATGTCTCCAAACATAATTATAAACTCATACAATAAATGCATTACCTTTTACATAAACAAACCCACTCATCTGTTACATAAACAAACCCACTGATAATATTTGATAGCTTATTGGACTGTGGATTTATTCAAATAAATAATGAAGAAAAAGGTAATGCATTTAGGGACGTTGATAGCTTCTTTAACGAAATCAAAAGAAAAAGGGTTATTGGATCTATTAAAGCACTTATTTCTAATTATTGATAGATTCTTGGATTGTGGGTCCCACCAACATAGATCTTGATCCATATAAAACTTACGCTTGTTGGGGATAAAAGTGTATGTTTTTTTTTTTTTTTTAATAAAGATAGTGGTGGATTAAAGGATCCGACAGGCGACGGTGGTGGTACGGCTCGACGGTGAGTGGTGTGTGTCGATTGTGGGGGTGCGTGTCGACTGAGATGGATGGTGGTGGTGTGACGGATTTTTCAAAGTGGTATATATAGTGATAGTGATTGAGTAATAATGGTATGAAATAAGTTTTGTTGACATTTTTTATTGTTACTGTTTTTTAGTGGTTTGATTATAAAAATATAAGAATCTGATAAAAGTAAAGATGGGATTTGTTTTTGTAGAAAGAGATATAATCATTTGATGAAAATGAAGATAAAGTTAAAAAAGATGGGATATAAGAGTTTGATAAAAATGAAGATGAAGAAGATAGGCTATGATTGAAGATGAAGACAATGGTGATGAAAGTGATCTTATTGTTTTGTTAGAGATAGAAATAGAAAATGTCAGAGAGAGAAGCAGAAAACGGATGAGAGAGTGGGTATTGATTAATTTTATTTATTTAGTTAGTTTGGAAAGAAAAAAAAGAAGAAGAAAAAGACGTTTTTACCCTCATGTGCAAGGCACAAGGAGAATTTAACGGATAAATTTAACGGTCATTAAAGTGAAGGAATAGCGATACATAACGTTTTGCATGTAAGGACGGATGGTGCATTTTTTTTTGTCAAATGACGAAATTTGTCGGTCAAAGCAAACCACAAGGACGAACAGTGTAGTTTACTCTTGATTTTATAATTTACCTTAATTAGTTCTTTTCCTTTTTCTACTTTTCATTTGTTTAACGATTTAGGCTATAAAATAACGAACTTCCGTTAATGAACCGATTTGATATATACATTAAAAACTGTCCCATATTTTGTAATAGGCTTTCACTTTTTGTTCTAATATGACATTAAATTAACGGCTACTGATAAAACAGATACTCCCTCCGTCTCTATTTAATTGTCCATATTTTCTTTTATGGATGTCTCAAATTAATTGTCCACTTTCCTTATTTAGTAAAAACTAGAGAATCTAGTGGAGGAATATTCCATTTTAGTGGTTGAAAATTAAAGTGGCCCCACTTTTATTAAACTTTGTGTTTTCTCTCTCCTGACAAATAAATTGAGACGGAGGGAGTAAAAATTAAAAAAAAATATATATATAGCATTTATTATTTTTTTCTTTTCATTATTTTCATTTTTTATATGAGCTAACATGAGGTTTTTCCACGTTACCAGCAGCTACACACAAAACTTTAAATGTAGGGGCAATTGCATATATACCTACTAAAACTTGCATATTTGCCTATATACCCAAAACATGCTTAACTTGCATTGTAAATCATGCATTGAAAACTTGTATTTTAGAGAAATATGCAAGTTTTTGAGTTTTAATGGGTATATTTGCAATTCTCCCTTAAATGTATTGCCCACTTCATTACATGGTCACTCCCCTCCATTACTAAAAACATTACATCAATGTCATCCACAATCGCAACCATCATTATATCCACTAACCTATCACTAGATGGCCCCCGTAGAGAGCAAAGTTACGGTCGTTTTTTAATAGGGTTCTTGAATTCAAACATAGGTTTTTTATTATAAAAATGAATTTTGAATTTGAGCTATGAATGAAATAATAGGTTTGAGGAAACTAGGTTCCCCAATTGCGGTCATTGCCTCCGTTGAAGGGTGGTGGTTAGATAGTTATTCAGAGTGATGGGAGGAAAAATTATTAACAAAAGATATGAAGGATTAACACTCATAACTTTTTCGCTTATTGTATTTTATTACTTTGGTAATCACATTATATTATTTTTATTAATAGAAACAACATTTACACCATCATTAATGGAGTATAGTTCAATGTAGAGAAAAAAGAAGTAATTTTTTAGAAAGAACAAGTTACAACAAAAGAGAAGGAGGGCATGAGTTTCTTTGATGTAAAAGGATAAAGAAGACAAGGTAGAAGATGAAGTGATTAAAAAAACTAAATTACTCATGACATGTCATCAATTTTATTTTTATTTTATTTTTATTTTTTTATTTTTGGTAAAACAAGTCTTTGGGTGCATACTGAAACAAAAAATGAAAGCCCGTTACCAAACGTGACTTTTTAGCTTACGTAGCAAATCGGTACGCTGATAAAAGTTCGTTGCTATTTTATGGCCTAAACTCTTTATTTAAATCTGGAAGGTACATTCTCTTTGCTACTACTCCGTATTTCTTTTCTAGTTAATTTTTTACTTTCTTGATACCAAAACTATTGTTTAGAAGTAAAAACTGACAGTTTAATAAAAATAAATTTATTATAAGGCTGCTCACAGAAGGTGATCGAAATCGAATGGTGATCGAATGGGGTGATCGATTCTCTTTCTGTGGAGTGTCGATCGTGGCAATCGATCTCTACTACTTGGTCGCTGTGGCGATCGAATTGAGGAAGCTACAAAAGTTATTATTTTAACCGTTGATGGTTCAAAAAAAAAAAAAAAATTGAACTTGGTCGCCCTTACTGGGGCACCTAATCGCCTGTAAGTCGCTGGAGAGAGAAAGCTGACGTGGCAGAGAAAAATGGGAGAACTTGGTCGCCTTACTGCAAGCAGCCTAACTATGAATTTTGCATAAGTTACTAAAAGATAGTTTTACCATTTGTTAATTAACTTAGTTTTGTAGATAGTAACTTAAATTCAAGGTAATAATTTAAAGTTAAATAATTTCAATAGATACTTGTGCGACAATTAACTTTGTACAACCTAAAAAACATATATGAATAAACAATTTTGAACGAATAGCTATTAAAAAAGGGCTGTGTTATACAAACCCTTCCTATATTATCACATTAGGGGGTTTGGTCAAATCGTAAAACCTGCGATGCACACCGTACAACTAAAAACACCACGTATACACATACACATTACTGACATCTAAAGAAATCTCCTTGTGCATGGTTTGGTCAACGGTAAATAAAGACAAGAGGATGGTGTTCTCATATGCTCCTTGTTAGTATTTTGGATTCAATCAAGATTGAAATTGTATATTTTCAGTTCGCTTTTATGTCATGATTTTGATGGCACTTATATGAATAAATCAAAATTAGCAATATGCTAAGAATACAAGGATATTAAAGAATATTTCACCCATGAACGACTTTCAAAACTAACCCTAAGAGCATAGGGTGTGGTAACGTTACCCTGCGTTAAACCTTAACTTTTGTTGCGTTAAGGGTGCGTTAACCACATCAGAGTGTTGTGTTAAAGGTGCGTTAACCCTTTAACGCAAAGTTAAGGCTAGGTTAAAAAAAAATCACTTTTACCCTCTCTAATGTTTGTAGTGTCTGATTATATATATATATATTAAAAAAAAAAAAAACCCCAATATATATATATATATATATATATTATATATATATATATATATATTATATATTATATATATTAAAAAAAAAAAAAAAACCCCATTGGTTCTTAAGCGGGATAACCAAATTCAAATTCAAAATTCAACTACGAGCGGGATAATTTAATTTCAAATTGGAGCGGAATTTATTCAAATTCAAATTTAAGGGTGCCTATATATACAACACCACCAGAGTTGTTTATCACACACACAATTCATACACAACTCATACACAGATTCTCAAGAATGTCTCGCAAAGATTTCTTCCAACAATTCTCAACTCACCGTGACTTCTCCCAACAATTCCCAAATGAACACGACCTTTCCCAGCAATTTCCAAATGAACCGGTGAACACTTCACCGGAAGATATCTTTCCGGTGTTCACACCGGAAAATGAACCGGTAAACAATCCACCGGTTGTGGAACACCAACCAAATCCACTAGTTGTGGAACAACAACCAAATCCGTTTGGACTGACTGAGGATGAACTCCGACTTCTTGAGGAAGTTTGGAGATAAACAGAACAACGCGAACTACAAGAGGAAGCTGCTCGTATGTAGCAGGAAGCCAGGGATGCAGAGCATCTTAGGAAGAACTTGTTTGATATTATGGAAGGAAAGTATTATGATGGCGAGTTTAGGTCCACTTCGAGTGAGGAGGGTTATTGATGAAGCGAAAAGTGTACCGCTTTTAGGGGGTCATTTAAGCCCTAAATCGTATTTATTTGATCAAATATTGCCCTAAATCGTTCCTTTTGTCATTTTAGGTACTTTGGAGAAGAAATCTGGAAAAGGAAGCATTTTGGACGTTTTTGGAGCATAAAAGTGAAGAAAACGGCAAAGTCTCAAAATTGTGCTGGAAAGTACCTTTGACGGCGTCAGGATTTGTTCTTTACGGCGTCATGTCTTGGCAAAAGTGGTGGATATGAAAATTACTCATGATAAGCTAGAGAAATTTGCATGGGAATTCTGACGGCGTCACCCTTTAATATGATCAAGGTCGTCACGGTATAAGTTAAAGAGGGACGGCGTCACGCCTATTTCTGACGGCGTCAAGCCTTGATAAGCCAGAACGGATTTTGGAGAGCTAAAGAGGGACGGCGTCAAGAAGGCCATCCGGGAACCCTAAAAGCGGCTAGGTGACGGCGTCACACTCCATAACGTGACGCCGTCAGATTTGAAAGTCTATATATAGTTTTGCAATTTTTTTGTCATTAGTGTGGAACTTATTGTGGAACTTTGTGTGTAAGAACCCTAAGACGATTTTAGCAGCTTTTTCAAGGCTTTTTGCCTTGAGATCTTCCATGTTACATTGAAGATAAGTTATCAATTAATCATTCAATATGTCTATGTGTTGTTTGATTCTATCTTGTTCTTGTCTTTTGTTTAACATGCTAGGCTAGATTTATTTTTGTGTTTGCTTAGATCTAATGAAACCTAGCTATTGATTATTGGTTATTAGTGTGTTATTAGTTGTATTGGATGATTGTTCATCTATGTTAGGCTTAAGAAAACTGGCTAACTTCCTATTCGGTAACTTGCTTGAACGTCTTAAGAAACATGAACCAATGCGTACTAAGTTTTTATGGTTGTATTTAATGCACAAGCGAATTCTAGTGATCCCATGTTAGGAGCTTCCTAGCCGGCTCGACATAGGAGTGAAGTAGGAGCTTGTAGAGTTGGGGAAGTACGTACGCCACCCCACGATTGGTATTAAGGAATACACCCGTCATCCACGCAATTAGTACACACTAATCAACCGGTAAAAGATAGTTAGGGAGTAAGGAAATCTAAGTAAACACATTTCTCTCCACATAAGTTTTACCACCTTTTTATTTTCAGTTATTTTATTTTATTTGCATTCGTAGTTATTTGGGTTAGTTGACTAGCAACTAATTCCGCCCACTCTTTCAAACCCGAGATTTTACTTGCTTTCATAAAAATATAAAAACATAAAAAGAATCTTCTCTCACCCCTAGACCTATTAGAGTAGTTTTTCAATCCTAACGACACTATTCCCTGTGGAGAACGATCAATCCCCCGTACTTACCACTACACTATACTACATCGGTCAGGTACACTGCCTGGTGGGGTTGTAAGCCTCTTGAGATCCCTCGAGAGGTAAAACCTGTTGTAAGGTTGCAAAACCACGCATCAAGTTTTTGGCGCCGCTGCCGGGGAATAGTTATTGTTTAGGTTGAATTTTTATTTTATAGGTCTACTCACTAGATTCCTTTCTAGTGAGAATTTTATTTTATTTTTCTAGGTCTTCTTTAGTCTATCTTTTTTCTTCGTTTCTTTGTTCGTAACCATTACCATCCGACATCATGGAAGGTGGTAATATCCTCGATCCTAACAACCCACCACAACAACCACCACCTCCTAGAGCCCGTACTTTAGGAGAGTACTCCCGTCCTAGCCACCATGGCTATCGAAACACCATTGAGCTCACTCAAGGAGCCAATGTCACTCCCTTGCGATCCGACACCATCCGGTTGGTGCAAAGCGGATGCGCATTCTATGGACTTCGTTCTGAAGATCCTAATCAACATCTCAAGGACTTTCTCAAAATTGTTGATTCTATAGACCTTGATGTTGCCACTCGAGAGACGACCCGACTGCGTCTCTTTCAATTCTCTCTGCGGGACCAAGCTAGTCAGTGGCTAGAACGTCAACCCGCAGGATCCATCACCTCTTGGGATGATCTCACTACTCGTTTCCTTGCTCAGTTTTTCCCACCGGGAAGAACTACCAAGCTAAGGAATGATATCTTGATGTTCCAACAACGTCAAGGCGAAACCCTCTACGAGGCATGGACTCGATTCAAGGACTTACTCCAAAAAGTCCCTCACCATGGCATGGATCCTTGGCTACAAATCCAACGATTTTATGATGGCGTCAACCATCAAACTAGAAGAGCCATAGATTACGCTGCCAATGGAAGGCTGAGCAGGCTCAATGTCGATAAGTGCTGGGAAGTCATTGAGGACTTAGCACAGTACGAAGAAGAAGAATGGAATGACTCTACGTTCTCGGAAGAAGGGATTTTAAATTACATGAGTGCAACCCAAGAACAGCTGTTCGAAAACATAAAAAGGCAGGTTGAGAAATTAATGAAAGCCGAGACACCTACGGCTGATGAAAATCCCGATGAGTGTGTGAACACAATTGGTAAACATACGTTTCATCAATTCTCACGACAAGATGAATTTGAAGGGATAATGCTAACTTTCGTGAACAACCAAGAGAGACGGATCCAGAAATTAGAGACTCAATTGAAAAACACCCGAGATATGTTCATGGAACTAGCAGAAAAATTTATCGCGAGGATAAAGGAGAAAATTAGGGATGAAGCTTCACACAAAAAGATCGAGAAGATCTTTGAACTCCCGGTCCCTAATGAACCATACAACGAATGGGATGGTGAAACCCCTCTCCCCGAGCCTTCACCTTTAAAACCCTCTTGTCCATTTGGATCCCCTCGCGAGAAAGAGAATTCTCATGATCATAGCATTTTCGTGGGAAGCATGGTTGTCACGCTCCCTAACTTTCATGAAGCTAGGAAACGATCTTTTGGCTTTAAGCCAGGTGTGAGAAGAACTAAATTAAAGCACACCCTCAATTCGAACACCCCCTGGAAAAGTTCCTCCCACTCCCTGAATACCTTCCGTGATGGAAATTGGAACCTGAATGAGACGTCAACCGGCCCTTTTCAACATTTTACTACATCCCGTGACAGTAACAAAACGTTTGACCCAGGAGGAACTTGTTAACGAGACTAGCTATCAGGATTATTGACCCTGACTAGCTGCTCCCTTAAAGTACAAGGGGCTCATTTGTAAACTGGCACAAAGTAGTAAAATACGCTAACCTGACGGCGTCAGGATTTGAACGTGACGCCGTCACCCCGTCTGCACAGCAATAATAACTTTATTTCCATCACTTTCATCACAAACCCCACAAACCATATCCACTCCAACCCCACCTTCGAATTTCCCAGGACCAATTCGCCAACTTCTGCTACCAATCTTCACGTGGTAAGTAATGTTTACTCATTCTTTTCGCTTCAATTACTCATAGGATTCGTAAATTTCGAAAATCCCCAACTCATGAAACCCTAGGATTGATTCATGCTTAGAACTCATAATGTCCTTTAATTAGTGTTATTTAGCAATAATTAAAGCATTTGATAATTGGCAATCAATTGGGTCTATTCACTAATGGGGAGGCCACGAATTTGAACCATAACCTATGATCCAATCACCCATTTTGCTGTAAAAAGGGGCGATTGGTTTAAGCTTAAAGTTTGGATATTGATTTTTCCCTCGTAATTTCGGATTTAAATTTGGTCGAACCTGACGGCGTCACCTAGCAAAGGGTGACGGCGTCAGACCTGTCTGATGCACCACCGAATCTTTAATTCACATATTAACACTTTTGTTCCTCCCTGCTTTGTTCCAGATAATGAGTAAGCGTCAAAGACCTAGCCGAGGGAGTTCTTCCAGATCTCAACAAGAGAACTTTGGGGACACGGTCCTCAGTTGGGGTGTCTTTGATGACGATGCCGCCACAACTAAATACACCCAATTGCTACAGCATAAAGTTGAAAATGGGGCTGTGGTAGATTGGAGCTTTCTGAGGAGGGAAGGTCTTGAGCAAACCTTTCTCCAAAGCTTTCAGACGGATGAGTTTACCGGCCCTCAGTGGGAAAGCCTGTTTAGAATTCAGGAGCCGGTCTATGATGAATTGGTACGTGAATTCTTTGCCACTTTTCACTTTGACATGGCTGAGGCAAGGACCGATGTAGGCAGTACCACAATCTACTTCAGGCTGGGGGGTGAGCTTAGGACGTGCTCGGTTACTGAGTTTGGATGGAGACTTGGGTTGTATAGTCAGCATGAGACCACTCAAGCAGGGTTCATGCCTATGTTGTTGCATGGGGAGTCGATGAGGAATGATTTTAGATGTTCCATGTTTTGGCCTACTATTGGGGATGGGGTGTACACCTCGACTACTGTGGCATCTCAAATCAGGGAACCTAGGATTAGGTTGACCCATAGGTGTCTCACCTATAGCTTGACAGGGCGCCACAACTCTCACCACCGTGTCACTACTTCAGACCTCTTCTACTTGTACACCATTTACTCGAATGAGGTTTACTGCAACATCCCATTTTGGGTTGCTAGCTTTCTGCATGGTGGAGTTGGGGAAAGGGAAGGAGACAGGATTTATGGTGGGATGTTCATCACCTGGCTGGCCCGATCCTATGGAGTCCTCAGGCCCGAGGTCATGAGGTATTTGAGTAGTGGTGATGCATGCAGGACAGTGAAGGTTAGGTCCCTGAAGCAGATGGAGGTGGTTATGGAGATGCATGACGGGACCTTTATGTGGTATCACCCAGGCGGTGATGAGGATGCTGGTGATGAGGATGATGAGGAGGAGGAGCAGCCGCAGCAGCAGCAGCATGGGGGTTATGAGGCTGGTACAGCAGATTACTACCGGCACATGAGCAGAGGGGATTGGCAGGCTCACCAGGGGGCTTGGATGGGCCAGGTTGATACTTGGAGGACCCGGGTGGACGAGAGGTTCGACTGGATGTATGATCACACTGTTCGTCAGATGCAGCACTTATCTACGCGTGATCAGTTGGACCCACACCTGCAGATCGACCCTTTCCCGGGACGTGAGCAGGACTACCCACCATATGGGTACTACGGGCATCTCCCTCCTGACTATGACTATCGCCAAGGTCCCCCACCCCAGTGATGCTTTGATTTGATGTTTGGATATTTGAACAATTTAATCTATGGTTGTATGTTCTGAAACAATTTGGTCTGTAATAGTCTAGGATAAGGCATTTTTGGCCTTTAAACATTTGCGACATTGATTTTCTTTATTGCATGCAAGCCTTATTTGATTGTTTGTTTTGATTTTATTTGTTTCCGTATATATGTTTAATTTTTATTCTTATTGATTCATGTTCAAAAGTAAATTGTGAAAATGCTTTATCTTGTTTTTAACTTCGTCTTAACTACATATAAAGGTATTTTGCAAAAGTTAAGTGTAAGGGAAATCTAAATCGGTTTATTAGAACACAAATGAACATGAATCCTAATAATATTAAATTAACATACATATTAGTATTTGTTGAGTCAAATGCTTGTATCGAGTCATAATGATGTTTTGCAGGAATTCCAGGAAGTAAGGTGTAGGTTTTTCCAAAAATTTTCCGGAAACGTAACATGAGAATTCTGTCAGATCATTTCTGACGGCGTCAGGGTTAACCTGACGGGTGTTTAATTTTCTGAAAATTTTTGAAAGTTTTGTTTTCATAAAAAGTTTTTATTAAATCTCTAACTTATAATCTCCAGGAATCTGCAAAATTATCATTCCACAAGCATTATATCCTTATATATAGAGTTTATCCCGTCGATGTTATGCAGGTTTTCGTGTTTGTTTTCTCAGGTTTAACAGGTTATTTTGGACAAGGAAATGTTTGTTGGGTCAAGCTTATGGCGATGCATTAGTCATGGAGCTTCAACATTACTTTGGAAGAAGATCTAACCATGTTATTTCTTTATCCATCGAGCGAATCAGGGGAGTATTTGATTTCATTCTTTTACTTTATGCTTTTACATCTTGTTATTTGAACATTGGGGACAATGTTCATCTTAAGTGTAAGGGGGGGTAAAGTACGATTAGAGAATACAATTGCACTTGATTTTTGTTTATTTAATAGTAAATGTGTAATAAAACTGAGATAAACACCTGTTAGGGCAATTTTAGTGCCAAATTTAAAATTTTTTACAACATATAGGAGTGAAACTTTGATCTTAATGAGCGTCTCACGGATAGGAGTTATATGACTAGCACAAAACCGTACCACTAAAAAATTTTCCACCCCCAAATATGTGAGGTTCGCCCCTAGAATTGGTAGGAAAAGCATTTATGCTATGATGTGTGTACCGGTAGCACTTAGATTCTAGAACTTGCGTTAGGACCATTCCGAGGCCACAAGTGAGACTACATTCGTGTAGTTAGATTTACTACATGATAAGAGGCATTAGGATTAACCCATTGTTTTACACCTGTGTTTTTGTTATAATTACATTGGCTACATTGGACAAGTAATTCTCCCACACCCTTTGCGTTGTACTCATTTTTAGTACACGATACCCCTAGTACACCCCTCAGAGCCTATCTTTTCGTTTCGACCTTTAAGCATTCTACTTAAAGGAAGAATTTGTTACACCCCACTAAAATGTACACCTAAATCGCCTTAGCCTACCTTGTATGCACTCATTTTTAGTGCATTATTGTGACAACATTTGTTTAAACCCAAGTTAATTATCTAATTGATTACATGGTTGCTAAGTCAAGTCATATCCTTGTACATATTGTTTTGGGACGATTGGGACTCATGGGTAAAGTACTAGTGTAATGGAGTAATGGGGAAGAACATCATTTATTACCCCCATATGTGCTAAATGTTTTAAAAGTACTCCAAGTTTTTCGATTATCTTAATTCGAGTCATTAGAATAGTTATTTGTAAAGTTATGTAAAAGTTCAAGTGTAAGGGGAATGCATCGCCCCTATGATGTATTATTTTGGATGGTAGGGCAAGAGTGTATGCACAAAAAAAAAAAAAAAAAAAAAAAATCGAAAAAAAAAAAAAAATGAGAAAAAGAAAAATAGAAAAAACATACGGACTACCATCCCGTTTCATTTTATATTTATCTTATGTTTTTGTTATTTTGTTTTTAGCTTAAGATTGAGTCGAGTCTTGGCTTAGCAACATTGTATAGTACATGTAATTGATCAAGATCTTTAACTCGCCACCAGTAAAATATCCTTTATCCAACAAAACCGTGTTTATCATATCCCTACACCTAACGTTATAACCCGTTTAAAAGCACTCTTTGATAGTTTATCTTAGGTGCTTACGCCTAGTGGAGGAGGTTTTCGATCCTTTCCCAAGCCTATGGTAATCTATTTGCTATGACAGGTAGTGAGAGATATTATCCGTTTTCATTTATGAGATTTATTTTGATGACACTTGAGAGATGTGAGTATCTAAACACTACTTGTGAGGTGCTAGTGTGTAATCTTCATGCTTATTATGATTAAAGTGGAACGAATATTTGTTGTAATTACTTTTATGTTAGCATTAAATGACCCCTAACTTGTATTTTGATTAGAATAAAAGCACATTTGCTTGAGGACAAGCAAATCTCAAGTGTAAGGGTATTTGATGAAGCGAAAAGTGTACCGCTTTTAGGGGGTCATTTAAGCCCTAAATCGTATTTATTTGATCAAATATTGTCCTAAATCGTTCCTTTTGTCATTTTAGGTACTTTGGAGAAGAAATCTGGAAAAGGAAGCATTTTGGACGTTTTTGGAGCATAAAAGTGAAGAAAACGGCAAAGTCTCAAAATTGTGCTGGAAAGTACCTTTGACGGCGTCAGGATTTGTTCTTGACGGCGTCATGTCTTGGCAAAAGTGGTGGATATGAAAATTACTCATGATAAGCCAGAGAAATTTGCATGGGAATTCTGACGGCGTCACCCTTTAATATGATCAAGGTCGTCACGGTATAAGTTAAAGAGGGACGGCGTCACGCCTATTTCTGACGGCGTCAAGCCTTGATAAGCCAGAACGGATTTTGGAGAGCTAAAGAGGGACGGCGTCAAGAAGGCCATCCGGGAACCCTAAAAGCGGCTAGGTGACGGCGTCACACTCCATAACGTGACGCCGTCAGATCTGAAAGTCTATATATAGTTTTGCAATTTTTTTGTCATTAGTGTGGAACTTATTGTGGAACTTTGTGTGTAAGAACCCTAAGACAATTTTAGCAGCTTTTTCAAGGCTTTTTGCCTTGAGATCTTCCATGTTACATTGAAGATAAGTTATCAATTAATCATTCAATATGTCTATGTGTTGTTTGATTCTATCTTGTTCTTGTCTTTTGTTTAACATGCTAGGCTAGATTTATTTTTGTGTTTGCTTAGATCTAATGAAACCTAGCTATTGATTATTGGTTATTAGTGTGTTATTAGTTGTATTGGATGATTGTTCATCTATGTTAGGCTTAAGAAAACTGGCTAACTTCCTATTCGGTAACTTGCTTGAACGTCTTAAGAAACATGAACCAATGCGTACTAAGGTTTTTATGGTTGTATTTAATGCACAAGCGAATTCTAGTGATCCCATGTTAGGAGCTTCCTAGCCGGCTCGACATAGGAGTGAAGTAGGAGCTTGTAGAGTTGGGGAAGTACGTACGCCACCCCACGAATGGTATTAAGGAATACACCCGTCATCCACGCGACTAATACACACTAATTAACCGGTAAAAGATAGTTAGGGAGTAAGGAAATCTAAGTAAACACATTTCTCTCCACATAAGTTTTACCACCTTTTCATTTTCAGTTATTTTATTTTATTTGCATTCGTAGTTATTTGGGTTAGTTGACTAGCAACTAATTCCGCCCACTCTTTCAAACCCGAGATTTTACTTGCTTTCATAAAAATATAAAAACATAAAAAGAATCTTCTCTCACCCCTAGACCTATTAGAGTAGTTTTTCAATCCTAACGAAACTATTCCCTGTGGAGAATGATCAATCCCCCGTACTTACCACTACACTATACTACATCGGTCAGGTACACTGCCTGGTGGGGTTGTAAGCCTCTTAAGATCCCTAGAGAGGTAAAACCTGTTGTAAGGTTGCAAAACCACGCATCAGTTATGTTTCAGATGATTCCTTTTCTTAATTTGTAGTTTTAGTTTCATTACCGTATCGTAGTTTCTATTAATCGTACTATGTATTTCATGTTTTCACTTTAATGTTTAATGTAATTTGTGTTTAACTTTAATGATTAATGTAATTCGTGTTTTAAATGTTATGTTAGTTATTAAATGAAGTATTAATTTTAGTTTAGGGGTTGATTTTGAAAATAGTTGAGTTAAAGGTGAGTTAATGTTGAGTTATGATAAGGGGTGTTTTTTTTTAGTTAAAGGTGAAAAAGTTAAAGCTAATGTGGCAGTATGTTAAAGTTTAACACAAGGTTACCACACCCTACGCTCTAAGAATTGCAACCACGAAGAAACAAAACAATTTAATTCAGACTGACGTTTTAAATTGCTCATACCTATACTAAAAACTAAACTCAACAAGACTGACGTTTCCCGTGCTACACCGTAAATGATGTCAAACATGCAAATAAAGAAAGGGAATGGCTTGTTAGTTGTTAGTGGTTCAGGTCTAATAGTGATATCTAATTGGGCAGTATGTTGACCCTGAGACCCGCCTGCTACTCCTTTTATCGCCTAAAGAGGTAAAAGTCCCGGGTGGGACTCGAACTTGAGACCTCCCCTAGCCAAACATCCCCTCCCCAAGGCACCTTAAGGAAACCTCGGTGGCCAACTGAGCTAACCCAGTTGGTTAAGGGCTTTACTTTCTTGAGAACACTAATTTACTAGACATTTATATCATAAATTATAAACAAGCAATATAAGTCTATGTTTGGCAAAAGTAGCTGTGAGCAGTAGCAGTGAGCTATGAGCAGTAGCCACAGTTCACTGCTCACCACTCACAGCTTCTTAAAGAAACATTGAAAAAATGAGTATTCCTAAAAAAATAGCAAAGCTCACCGCTTTTCTGCCAAACGAACACTAAAAATCAAAAAGCTTATTGCTCATCGCTCATCGCCCCAAAAAGCTCCAAAAATCTCTGCGCCAAACATAGTATAAATCTTTACATAATTATATGCACATAGTATCTTTATATATACCCCCGTTTTCCTCTAAAAGACAACACATACAAAATCCATTATTTGTTTCTAAATCATACACATACACGTGCCGCTGCATGTTGCCGAATACCATTGTTGTCATTTTCTCAATGACGACCCCACCTTACTTTATATAAGCTCACACCTTGGCGCCAGGAAAACTTGTTGTCGAGTGTCGCTCACCTACTTTCAAAACAAACCTTTCACTACTGTCAAGTTCAACCTCGCCGTTTTCGTGATCTTTGCAATCAATGTATTTGTTACCGTCAAACCACCATACAATCATATATGTGTGGTGGCGCATTCTCACCATCATCACATGTCGTGGCCACCATCACTGTAGCATTACAACCATCTTTTACTTTCTTCCTTGTGTAATACCCGAAAATTTAAAACATGCTAAAATTACCAAATTACCCCCGTAACGTTAAAAATGAATTAAAGCATTATAAAAACCCCGAATTAATCCCGAATCTCTGGAAACGAACTACAAATCAAGTGTAATAATTATGAAGCATGCTCTTAATATTTTTACAAGTCCAAAAATGTATTATTTACACAAAAATATGTTATGCCGATTTATTATAATACAAACTATTTTTAAATTATTTAAAATGCATTTTAATTTACAAAATAAATTCAAATTAAATCCTAAACTTGGTAAACTAAATTTCCAGCTTTTGATACCGAAAATTTTGCTCATTAACCTCCTTATGACTCGGCAATTTACCTAATATAACTATCCCATTTACTTATTTTGATTTACCCTAATTTCATATAGCCGACAATCACAAACCCTCCCCCATAATTCATACGTATTCTCCCAAAGCCAAGAACGATTTTTCTGGAGTTCATCACACTACTAAGAAGCTTAGAAAAATAGCCTTACGAATTATAGAGGTCGGGTTGGCTTGGTGTCGAATTTTCCTCCTTTATTCCACTCGATAGGTAACAATTCCAATTTAATTAATTCGATCCATGTAAAATTCATTCTCCATTTTTCTTGTGTTCCTCACATCATATATACTCTATGAAAAATCATTCCAAGGTTCATTGATCGCGTTTTTGCTCGTGGAGAATTTTGGTGTCGTTTTTATCCAAACCGAGAGGACTAAAATCGTGCGACCTGTCTACACGTCCTAAATCTTATCTGGTATTTTTCCCACATCTCTTGCATCATATTTGTCTAAATAAAATGATAGAATCGAACCATGCATGCAATTCGAATTATTTGAGAATTAAATCTTAAAAACGTGTTAAAACTCTAAATAATTGTGTACGAATTTTCTGGGTGTGAGGCTTATTTTTCCTGAGGCCTATACGATCCATATAATCTGGGAAAAATATTGGTTCGAGTTTTAGAAGCCTAAAAATGTCGTGGGAAATTATTTGTTCAAATCGGGTTTAAAGGAAATTAAAGAAAAGAAAGAAAATAAAAAGAAACCCTAATGTAATCGATTGGAGCTAGGGTTCATGACATGAGATCTGATCATTAATGTGTGTTTAAGGTTGTTGGTAATCATGGGGAAATGATTTGGATTGGATATTAGGGTTTTGGTTAATTTTGTGAAATACCGATTGTAAGAAATAAAATATAAGGGGATGTTTTGTAATTCTAAAAACTCAAGGGATAATTTTTGTAAGTTATTTGAACTAGGTATGATTCGTATAAAATATTAAATGAGGGGTCCATATGTAAATTTTGTATTTAAAAGGTTATATGGGTAAATATATATATTTATTAATTCGGTTTGTAATTTAATTAAGTGGAGGGACTAAAAATGTAAATACTGGAAACTTGAAGTCATTTTGAGTAAATAATATTATTAAGAGGGTTCGGTGTAATTTTGGATAATTATGGGGGCTACTATGTAATTGTTATGAATTTATGATTTAATATATATGTTTTATAACTATAGGGACTAAATGTGTAATTATGTGAAACTAAAGGGGTAAATCGTACCATACATGAAATTAGAAGGTAGATTCTATAAATAATTAAATATAAGGGTTAATGGTGTAATTAAGGATATTATATGGGTTAAATTGTAAATTATGTAACTTTAAGGTTTATTTTGTAACTTTCATAAATAAAGGGTTTAAAGTGTAAAATATGGAACTTAATGGACTAAAGAGGTAATTCTGAATAAAGGATGTATTTACATGAGTAACTTATGATATTTTCATTCTAGACCTTTAATTTGATATATTTACAATTATAACCCTAAACTATGTAAACTTGTCATATTTAACCCTAAACTTTTTAACTTGCTAAAGTCAACCCTAAATTCATAAAGAGACTAAATTAATGATTAAACTAAATCATAATGCTTAAATCTTACTCATTATAGAAATCTGCTAATTTTGGAAACTTACTAAATAAGGAAACTTTCTAAAAATGGAAACCTGCTAAAAATATAAAGTCACTTAATATGAAAAGTGGGATCATTAGTAATTATGTCTTTACTCCTCTAGGTGTGAAGAAGGAGTGATTGGTTGCTTATCTCTATCTTTTTCTGTGATTCTGCTATTTGGGTATTAAGGTACAGATATTCTGCCCTTCTTTAGTAAGGTGCCTTCGTCTCATTTCTGATTTCTGATTCACTGCCATGTTCTTTGATTCTGTGAACCTTTCTGGTTTCTTTCATGATATTATGAACCTTTGACATGACCTTTTCTGTTATGAACCTTTCTGATATTAAACATTTCTGATATATGACCTTTCTGACATGGAACCGTTATGGTATGAACCTCTGATATGAACCTCTGATTATGAACTCTGATATTCTGAAATGGAAATTGACTTATGAAACTAAATTAAATACTGGATACATGATACTTGACCTTGACCCACAGTTTGATACTACGAGCCACTCACTAGGCATGAGGGTTTCATGTCCATGTCAGTCGATGCACCGATGGCATGACTCTAGGGCAGGAGAGTGATGACCTGTCCCGTCCCTTTTCTGTATTTTAATTGGTGTGTTGGGAGTTATGGCCACCAGGGGCGTATGGAAGCATCCTAGATTTGTTTCTGTATTATGTTCATGTTATGATATGTTATGATATGCATGGTGACTGATGGTGTGTGCGATACACGTCTTTCACAACTCTGGGAGCTGATCACTCCATATTTCTGATTTCTGGGATTAGTGAGAGGAACATCTCTCTGCATGGCGGTATGATTATGATTTCATGTTCATGTTTCTGGGCTCGTAGAGGATTACTGTTTTCCATGCACTTTATAGACTTATGACCTTTACCTTTCATTACTGACACCCTATGACATGATATTGGACTTATCTCTGTACTGGGCTTGGTATGTTTGGGCTTGATGGGATCTTTTGATTACTTCACCATTACTCATGATACTATCCATACTTTCTGATATCTCTGTATAACCTTCATATTTCTTCTCATCTATCATTACATCATGTACGATTCCTTCCATTTTCCCTATTTCATTATTATTGTTTGTTACCGTTATATCTGTTCACTGAGCTCGTGTAGCTCAGCCGCGTTTCTTTTCCCGCGGCATGTATTTAAGCTAGGAGCTGGGGTATGGCTTTTGGGAAGAGTGCACCTGAGTGAAGCTTTGTCTTAGTTGGATTATTTCACCATTTGGATTTTGTTATGTACTTCATTTTTTCTGTCTTATCTTTGTAATTAAGTCATGTTGACTTATTCTCTTTGATTATGTTATGATTTCCGCTGTTTTATTCATGGATGCTATGTTTATTCTGATATGAAACCATGTACTTGTGACATCTTTGCCCATGTCGGGTCGGGGTGTTACAATTTATGGTATCAGAGACAGGTTTCCGAAACCCGTAGGCTTAGGCCTTTGACCTGTGAGGATTGGGTAGACATTAGGTTTCCTTTCGCGTACTCTTTTTCCTTACTCTGCTCTGTCGTATTTTTGCTTGATCTTACTAATCGTCTTCATAATTCTATAGATGGTTAACACTCGTCACCAGGAGTATAACAGTGGAGGAGATGCTGAAATCCCCAATCTGGAGGCTATGGTGGCTAATGCTATAGCCAATCTGCTACCGGGCCTTAACACTGATGCGGTGATCAACCGGCTTATCAGTGGTGGAGCTAGTTCATCTGGAGGTGCTGGCAGTTCTTCTGGTGGTGGGGGCCGACCCACTACCATCAATGGGTGGCTTGAGAGTTTCAATAAACTCAAGCCGTTGTCCTTCAGTTCTGCTGCTACTCCTCACGCGGCAGAGGACTGGATTACCCACATGGAGAAACTGTTTGAGGTGCTGGGTTGTGAGGACGGGTTTAAGACTCGTCTGGCTGTGTTTATACTTGAAGGTGATGCGCTTAATTGGTGGAAGGCGCATAAGGCAGCTAAAGGAGGTGATCCGTATGTTCTTGGTTGTACTTGGGCTGATTTCCGCACTACATTCTATAATCGGTACTTCCCTGACTCGGAGCAGCAGAGGTTTATTCGGGAGTACAACACTATCTCTCAGCTAGAATCTGAGAATGCAGGGCAATACCTGGAGCGATTTCAGAGATTGGTCAGTTTCGTAGGTCCCGCTGCTGGAGATGCAAGAAGTCAAGCTAAGCAGTTCAAATGGGGACTCAAAAGGTGGGTGCTCGATCGTATACTCAATGATCAGTTTGAAGATCCGTCAGCATGTTGCGATGCAGCTCGCAACATCGAGATCTTTCATGAGGGCGTTGGTTACAAGCGTAACCGTGATGGTGACAGAGTTCAGCAACCGAGTCAGAGTCAGGACAACAAGGGGTATTCTAGTAGGAACTTTGAACAGCGAAGTCAGTCAGATCGTGGACGTGACTATCAGGGTCAGTCTGGCAGGAACTATGATCAGAGGAGACCGGATACGAGGGGCCAGGATTCCAGGTTCAATACTAGGCAAGGAGATGATCGCTCGGGACGCAACAACAGTCAGGAACAGTGGAGAGATCATACTACTAGGGGACATCAGCAGAGCAGGGCTTCTAGATCTGGTACTCAGGGAGGTTCATCTGAAGGTTCATTTTCTTACGCTATCTGTACTACATGTGGGAAACGCCACCCTGGAGAGTGTCGTCGGGCTTATGGGACCTGTTTTAGATGTGGATCTTCTGAGCATCAAGTGAGGGATTGTCCCAAGTTTGGAGGTAACAATGAAAACAATAAGAGTGCCAAGGACAACAAGCCAGCTCAGTGAGGAGATCGTTTTCACGAATTGTTATTTTCTTCATTCCGTTTGTTTGGATATTTTGATACCTATTTTCTCTTTTACGATTATGATACATTCGATGCTTTATTGATTTCTCGTACGGTATTTTGAATTCTAAATTAATAATTTTATTCCATGTTGAGTTTTGAGGTTTTGATTTGATTTGTTCACTCTGAGAATTCTTATGATCATGATACGATGGGCGAAACCGAGGGTGTACTTCACTTCTGCTCTACCTTAATAAGTTTTACTCTATCCGTTTGTTTCCATTATCTTACGATAAGATCCGTTCTGCTAAATTATTCCAAGCCATCCGTGAGTAAGGCTTATCTGATCTGCTATGTCCTGTTTCGTTTCTGTCCTATTTTTTCTCTTCTATGTCCTTGCAAATTTCGAGGACGAATTTTTTTTTTAGTGGGGAAGAAGTTGTAATACCCGAAAATTTAAAACATGCTAAAATTACCAAATTACCCCCGTAACGTTAAAAATGAATTAAAGCATTATAAAAACCCCGAATTAATCCCGAATCTCTGGAAACGAACTACAAATCAAGTGTAATAATTATGAAGCATGCTCTTAATATTTTTACAAGTCCAAAAATGTATTATTTACACAAAAATATGTTATGCCGATTTATTATAATACAAACTATTTTTAAATTATTTAAAATGCATTTTAATTTACAAAATAAATTCAAATTAAATCCTAAACTTGGTAAACTAAATTTCCAGCTTTTGATACCGAAAATTTTGCTCATTAACCTCCTTATGACTCGGCAATTTACCTAATATAACTATCCCATTTACTTATTTTGATTTACCCTAATTTCATATAGCCGACAATCACAAACCCTCCCCCATAATTCATACGTATTCTCCCAAAGCCAAGAACGATTTTTCTGGAGTTCATCACACTACTAAGAAGCTTAGAAAAATAGCCTTACGAATTATAGAGGTCGGGTTGGCTTGGTGTCGAATTTTCCTCCTTTATTCCACTCGATAGGTAACAATTCCAATTTAATTAATTCGATCCATGTAAAATTCATTCTCCATTTTTCTTGTGTTCCTCACATCATATATACTCTGTGAAAAATCATTCCAAGGTTCATTGATCGCGTTTTTGCTCGTGGAGAATTTTGGTGTCGTTTTTATCCAAACCGAGAGGACTAAAATCGTGCGACCTGTCTACACGTCCTAAATCTTATCTGGTATTTTTCCCACATCTCTTGCATCATATTTGTCTAAATAAAATGATAGAATCGAACCATGCATGCAATTCGAATTATTTGAGAATTAAATCTTAAAAACGTGTTAAAACTCTAAATAATTGTGTACGAATTTTCTGGGTGTGAGGCTTATTTTTCCTGAGGCCTATACGATCCATATAATTTGGGAAAAATATTGGTTCGAGTTTTAGAAGCCTAAAAATGTCGTGGGAAATTATTTGTTCAAATCGGGTTTAAAGGAAATTAAAGAAAAGAAAGAAAATAAAAAGAAACCCTAATGTAATCGATTGGAGCTAGGGTTCATGACATGAGATCTGATCATTAATGTGTGTTTAAGGTTGTTGGTAATCATGGGGAAATGATTTGGATTGGATATTAGGGTTTTGGTTAATTTTGTGAAATACCGATTGTAAGAAATTAAATATAAGGGGATGTTTTGTAATTCTAAAAACTCAAGGGATAATTTTTGTAAGTTATTTGAACTAGGTATGATTCGTATAAAATATTAAATGAGGGGTCCATATGTAAATTTTGTATTTAAAAGGTTATATGGGTAAATATATATATTTATTAATTCGGTTTGTAATTTAATTAAGTGGAGGGACTAAAAATGTAAATACTGGAAACTTGAAGTCATTTTGAGTAAATAATATTATTAAGAGGTTCGGTGTAATTTTGGATAATTATGGGGGCTACTATGTAATTGTTATGAATTTATGATTTAATATATATGTTTTATAACTATAGGGACTAAATGTGTAATTATGTGAAACTAAAGGGGTAAATCGTACCATACATGAAATTAGAAGGTAGATTATGTAAATAATTAAATATAAGGGTTAATGGTGTAATTAAGGATATTATATGGGTTAAATTGTAAATTATGTAACTTTAAGGTTTATTTTGTAACTTTCATAAATAAAGGGTTTAAAGTGTAAAATATGGAACTTAATGGACTAAAGAGGTAATTCTGAATAAAGGATGTATTTACATGAGTAACTTATGATATTTTCATTCTAGACCTTTAATTTGATATATTTACAATTATAACCCTAAACTATGTAAACTTGTCATATTTAACCCTAAACTTTTATAACTTGCTAAAGTCAACCCTAAATTCATAAAGAGACTAAATTAATGATTAAACTAAATCATAATGCTTAAATCTTACTCATTATAGAAATCTGCTAATTTTGGAAACTTACTAAATAAGGAAACTTTCTAAAAATGGAAACCTGCTAAAAATAGAAAGTCACTTAATATGAAAAGTGGGATCATTAGTAATTATGTCTTTACTCCTCTAGGTGTGAAGAAGGAGTGATTGGTTGCTTATCTCTATCTTTTTCTGTGATTCTGCTATTTGGGTATTAAGGTATAGATATTCTGCCCTTCTTTAGTAAGGTGCCTTCGTCTCATTTCTGATTTCTGATTCACTGCCATGTTCTTTGATTCTGTGAACCTTTCTGGTTTCTTTCATGATATTATGAACCTTTGACATGACCTTTTCTGTTATGAACCTTTCTGATATTAAACATTTCTGATATATGACCTTTCTGACATGGAACCTTTATGGTATGAACCTCTGATATGAACCTCTGATTATGAACTCTGATATTCTGAAATGGAAATTGACTTATGAAACTAAATTAAATACTGGATACATGATACTTGACCTTGACCCACAGTTTGATACTACGAGCCACTCACTAGGCATGAGGGTTTCATGTCCATGTCAGTCGATGCACCGATGGCATGACTCTAGGGCAGGAGAGTGATGACCTGTCCCGTCCCTTTTCTGTATTTTAATTGGTGTGTTGGGAGTTATGGCCACCAGGGGCGTATGGAAGCATCCTAGATTTGTTTCTGTATTATGTTCATGTTATGATATGTTATGATATGCATGGTGACTGATGGTGTGTGCGATACACGTCTTTCACAACTCTGGGAGCTGATCACTCCATATTTCTGATTTCTGGGATTAGTGAGAGGAACATCTCTCTGCATGGCGGTATGATTATGATTTCATGTTCATGTTTCTGGGCTCGTAGAGGATTACTGTTTTCCATGCACTTTATAGACTTATGACCTTTACCTTTCATTACTGACACCCTATGACATGATATTGGACTTATCTCTGTACTGGGCTTGGTATGTTTGGGCTTGATGGGATCTTTTGATTACTTCACCATTACTCATGATACTATCCATACTTTCTGATATCTCTGTATAACCTTCATATTTCTTCTCATCTATCATTACATCATGTACGATTCCTTCCATTTTCCCTATTTCATTATTATTGTTTGTTACCGTTATATCTGTTCACTGAGCTCGTGTAGCTCAGCCGCGTTTCTTTTCCCGCGGCATGTATTTAAGCTAGGAGCTGGGGTATGGCTTTTGGGAAGAGTGCACCTGAGTGAAGCTTTGTCTTAGTTGGATTATTTCACCATTTGGATTTTGTTATGTACTTCATTTTTTCTGTCTTATCTTTGTAATTAAGTCATGTTGACTTATTCTCTTTGATTATGTTATGATTTCCGCTGTTTTATTCATGGATGCTATGTTTATTCTGATATGAAACCATGTACTTGTGACATCTTTGCCCATGTCGGGTCGGGGTGTTACAATTTATGGTATCAGAGACAGGTTTCCGAAACCCGTAGGCTTAGGCCTTTGACCTGTGAGGATTGGGTAGACATTAGGTTTCCTTTCGCGTACTCTTTTTCCTTACTCTGCTCTGTCGTATTTTTGCTTGATCTTACTAATCGTCTTCATAATTCTATAGATGGTTAACACTCGTCACCAGGAGTATAACAGTGGAGGAGATGCTGAAATCCCCAATCTGGAGGCTATGGTGGCTAATGCTATAGCCAATCTGCTACCGGGCCTTAACACTGATGCGGTGATCAACCGGCTTATCAGTGGTGGAGCTAGTTCATCTGGAGGTGCTGGCAGTTCTTCTGGTGGTGGGGGCCAACCTACTACCATCAATGGGTGGCTTGAGAGTTTCAATAAACTCAAGCCGTTGTCCTTCAGTTCTGCTGCTACTCCTCACGCGGCAGAGGACTGGATTACCCACATGGAGAAACTGTTTGAGGTGCTGGGTTGTGAGGACGGGTTTAAGACTCGTCTGGCTGTGTTTATACTTGAAGGTGATGCGCTTAATTGGTGGAAGGCGCATAAGGCAGCTAAAGGAGGTGATCCGTATGTTCTTGGTTGTACTTGGGCTGATTTCCGCACTACATTCTATAATCGGTACTTCCCTGACTCGGAGCAGCAGAGGTTTATTCGGGAGTACAACAATATCTCTCAGCTAGAATCTGAGAATGCAGGGCAATACCTGGAGCGATTTCAGAGATTGGTCAGTTTCGTAGGTCCCGCTGCTGGAGATGCAAGAAGTCAAGCTAAGCAGTTCAAATGGGGACTCAAAAGGTGGGTGCTCGATCGTATACTCAATGATCAGTTTGAAGATCCGTCAGCATGTTGCGATGCAGCTCGCAACATCGAGATCTTTCATGAGGGCGTTGGTTACAAGCGTAACCGTGATGGTGACAGAGTTCAGCAACCGAGTCAGAGTTCAGGACAACAAGGGGTTTCTAGTAGGAACTTTGAACAGCGAAGTCAGTCAGATCGTGGACGTGACTATCAGGGTCAGTCTGGCAGGAACTATGATCAGAGGAGACCGGATACGAGGGGCCAGGATTCCAGGTTCAATACTAGGCAAGGAGATGATCGCTCGGGACGCAACAACAGTCAGGAACAGTGGAGAGATCATACTACTAGGGGACATCAGCAGAGCAGGGCTTCTAGATCTGGTACTCAGGGAGGTTCATCTGAAGGTTCATTTTCTTACGCTATCTGTACTACATGTGGGAAACGCCACCCTGGAGAGTGTCATCGGGCTTATGGGACCTGTTTTAGATGTGGATCTTCTGAGCATCAAGTGAGGGATTGTCCCAAGTTTGGAGGTAACAATGAAAACAATAAGAGTGCCAAGGACAACAAGCCAGCTCAGTGAGGAGATCGTTTTCACGAATTGTTATTTTCTTCATTCCGTTTGTTTGGATATTTTGATACCTATTTTCTCTTTTACGATTATGATACATTCGATGCTTTATTGATTTCTCGTACGGATATTTTGAATTCTAAATTAATAATTTTATTCCATGTTGAGTTTTGAGGTTTTGATTTGATTTGTTCATCTGAGAATTCTTATGATCATGATACGATGGGCGAAACCGAGGGTGTACTTCACTTCTGCTCTACCTTAATAAGTTTTACTCTATCCGTTTGTTTCCATTATCTTACGATAAGATCCGTTCTGCTAAATTATTCCAAGCCATCCGTGAGTAAGGCTTATCTGATCTGCTATGTCCTGTTTCGTTTCTGTCCTATTTTTTCTCTTCTATGTCCTTGCAAATTTCGAGGACGAATTTTTTTTTTAGTGGGGAAGAAGTTGTAATACCCGAAAATTTAAAACATGCTAAAATTACCAAATTACCCCCGTAACGTTAAAAATGAATTAAAGCATTATAAAAACCCCGAATTAATCCCGAATCTCTGGAAACGAACTACAAATCAAGTGTAATAATTATGAAGCATGCTCTTAATATTTTTACAAGTCCAAAAATGTATTATTTACACAAAAATATGTTATGCCGATTTATTATAATACAAACTATTTTTAAATTATTTAAAATGCATTTTAATTTACAAAATAAATTCAAATTAAATCCTAAACTTGGTAAACTAAATTTCCAGCTTTTGAACCGAAAATTTTGCTCATTAACCTCCTTATGACTCGGCAATTTACCTAATATAACTATCCCTTTACTTATTTTGATTTACCCTAATTTCATATAGCCGACAATCACAAACCCTCCCCCATAATTCATACGTATTCTCCCAAAGCCAAGAACGATTTTTCTGGAGTTCATCACACTACTAAGAAGCTTAGAAAAATAGCCTTACGAATTATAGAGGTCGGGTTGGCTTGGTGTCGAATTTTCCTCCTTTATTCCACTCGATAGGTAACAATTCCAATTTAATTAATTCGATCCATGTAAAATTCATTCTCCATTTTTCTTGTGTTCCTCACATCATATATACTCTGTGAAAAATCATTCCAAGGTTCATTGATCGCGTTTTTGCTCGTGGAGAATTTTGGTGTCGTTTTTATCCAAACCGAGAGGACTAAAATCGTGCGACCTGTCTACACGTCCTAAATCTTATCTGGTATTTTTCCCACATCTCTTGCATCATATTTGTCTAAATAAAATGATAGAATCGAACCATGCATGCAATTCGAATTATTTGAGAATTAAATCTTAAAAACGTGTTAAAACTCTAAATAATTGTGTACGAATTTTCTGGGTGTGAGGCTTATTTTTCCTGAGGCCTATACGATCCATATAATCTGGGAAAAATATTGGTTCGAGTTTTAGAAGCCTAAAAATGTCGTGGGAAATTATTTGTTCAAATCGGGTTTAAAGGAAATTAAAGAAAAGAAAGAAAATAAAAAGAAACCCTAATGTAATCGATTGGAGCTAGGGTTCATGACATGAGATCTGATCATTAATGTGTGTTTAAGGTTGTTGGTAATCATGGGGAAATGATTTGGATTGGATATTAGGGTTTTGGTTAATTTTGTGAAATACCGATTGTAAGAAATAAAATATAAGGGGATGTTTTGTAATTCTAAAAACTCAAGGGATAATTTTTGTAAGTTATTTGAACTAGGTATGATTCGTATAAAATATTAAATGAGGGGTCCATATGTAAATTTTTATTTAAAAGGTTATATGGGTAAATATATATATTTATTAATTCGTTTGTAATTTAATTAAGTGGAGGGACTAAAAATGTAAATACTGGAAACTTGAAGTCATTTTGAGTAAATAATATTATTAAGAAGGGTTCGGTGTAATTTTGGATAATTATGGGGGCTACTATGTAATTGTTATGAATTTATGATTTAATATATATGTTTTATAACTATAGGGACTAAATGTGTAATTATGTGAAACTAAAGGGGTAAATCGTACCATACATGAAATTAGAAGGTAGATTCTGTAAATAATTAAATATAAGGGTTAATGGTGTAATTAAGGATATTATATGGGTTAAATTGTAAATTATGTAACTTTAAGGTTTATTTTGTAACTTTCATAAATAAAGGGTTTAAAGTGTAAAATATGGAACTTAATGGACTAAAGAGGTAATTCTGAATAAAGGATGTATTTACATGAGTAACTTATGATATTTTCATTCTAGACCTTTAATTTGATATATTTACAATTATAACCCTAAACTATGTAAACTTGTCATATTTAACCCTAAACTTTTATAACTTGCTAAAGTCAACCCTAAATTCATAAAGAGACTAAATTAATGACTAAACTAAATCATAATGCTTAAATCTTACTCATTATAGAAATCTGCTAATTTTGGAAACTTACTAAATAAGGAAACTTTCTAAAAATGGAAACCTGCTAAAAATAGAAAGTCACTTAATATGGAAAGTGGGATCATTAGTAATTATGTCTTTACTCCTCTAGGTGTGAAGAAGGAGTGATTGGTTGCTTATCTCTATCTTTTTTGTGATTCTGCTATTTGGGTATTAAGGTACAGATATTCTGCCCTTCTTTAGTAAGGTGCCTTCGTCTCATTTCTGATTTCTGATTCACTGCCATGTTCTTTGATTCTGTGAACCTTTCTGGTTTCTTTCATGATATTATGAACCTTTGAATGACCTTTTCTGTTATGAACCTTTCTGATATTAAACATTTCTGATATATGACCTTTCTGACATGGAACCTTTATGGTATGAACCTCTGATATGAACCTCTGATTATGAACTCTGATATTCTGAAATGGAAATTGACTTATGAAACTAAATTAAATACTGGATACATGATACTTGACCTTGACCCACAGTTTGATACTACGAGCCACTCACTAGGCATGAGGGTTTCATGTCCATGTCAGTCGATGCACCGATGGAATGACTCTAGGGCAGGAGAGTGATGACCTGTCCCGTCCCTTTTCTGTATTTTAATTGGTGTGTTGGGAGTTATGGCCACCAGGGGCGTATGGAAGCATCCTAGATTTGTTTCTGTATTATGTTCATGTTATGATATGTTATGATATGCATGGTGACTGATGGTGTGTGCGATACATGTCTTTCACAACTCTGGGAGCTGATCACTCCATATTTCTGATTTCTGGGATTAGTGAGAGGAACATCTCTCTGCATGACGGTATGATTATGATTTCATGTTCATGTTTCTGGGCTCGTAGAGGATTACTGTTTTCCATGCACTTTATAGACTTATGACCTTTACCTTTCATTACTGACACCCTATGACATGATATTGGATTTATCTCTGTACTGGGCTTGGTATGTTTGGGCTTGATGGGATCTTTTGATTACTTCACCATTACTCATGATACTATCCATACTTTCTGATATCTCTGTATAACCTTCATATTTCGTCTCATCTATCATTACATCATGTACGATTCCTTCCATTTTCCCTATTTCATTATTATTGTTTGTTACCGTTATATCTGTTCACTGAGCTCGTGTAGCTCAGCCGCGTTTCTTTTCCCGCGGCAGGTATTTAAGCTAGGAGCTGGGGTATGGCTTTTGGGAAGAGTGCACCTGAGTGAAGCTTTGTCTTAGTTGGATTATTTCACCATTTGGATTTTGTTATGTACTTCATTTTTTCTGTCTTATCTTTGTAATTAAGTCATGTTGACTTATTCTCTTTGATTATGTTATGATTTCCGCTGTTTTATTCATGGATGCTATGTTTATTCTGATATGAAACCATGTACTTGTGACATCTTTGTCCATATCGGGTCGGGGTGTTACACCTTGTTTCATTAAAGGCTTGTGGCATTTTTTATTTGATTTGATTAGTTTGGGCTTGTAAGGTTTTTACTTGACAATGTCGTTTTTTTGGTTGTTTGATAATGTCGTAGATGATGGCAATATTGAACTAGATTATACTATAAAGTTGTGTTTTGAACTAGATTTTACTATAAAGTTGTGTATTCAAGTTTAATTTTAGAAGAAATAAAGGAAAAGAAAAGGAACTGTGAAGAACTTTTGTTCTCCCGTTTTTTAAGGCGGGGAATGGAAAGAAATTTGGAAAATTTGAGGGGAAGCCCAAACTAAAACTTTTCTCCCAAAAATTGACTCAAATAGAAGTAAACTAAAGTTTTTTTTTTTTTTTTTTTTTTTTTTTTTTTTTTTTTTTTTTTGCTTCAGCGGTAAACATCCCCATTTATATAACCTATGCCCAGGTTCGAACCTGGGGTAACCCCAACACAAGAACACAAGAACTCAAACTAAAGTTAAATATGTCAAATGACAAAGTGTCTTTACTTTTTGAAATTTAAAACGTTTAAATATGGTTCATTTCTCCTCTTTATTTTTCAACACGAAAACACAAAACCATATTGATCTTTTCTTTCTTTCTTCTCAAGGGCGGAGCCAGAAATTTATGGTTGAGGGGGCAATTTTGATAATTTTTAGAAACTACACTACAAATAGGTTCGTTAGAGAGGCAAATTACAAAAATAGCGATATATTTTGAAAATTTTACACCATAATTTTTTCACTTGAGGGCACGTGCCCACTTTTCCCCCTCCTGTCTCCTCCTATGTTTCCTCCTCTTTATTTTTCAACTTAAGAACAATTATTATTTTTACTCTCCTCTTTACTTACTTTTTTTTATTCGTTTTTCATTTTCTTTTCTTTAATAAAAAACTCGAGAGAACAACGTAAAAAAAATAGGATATAAAGTTATAATATTCACTATGTTAAGCAAGTCGTTCATAAAAATGGAAAAAACTATCTTTACCCTTTTTTATTATTCATTTCAAAAGTTTTTGTTTACGTATAGTATGTAAATCGGTTTAGAGATAGGATGAGAATTGTTTTGTTGTTTGGTTTTCCGTATTGAATGGTAAGGACCCGATGAGATTGATATAGATCAAAAAGCTCGGGTAACACTTAAACAAGAACCATACTACACTGCTGTAAGGTAGTATTTGCCCAAGTGTGTGAAACTTGTGAAGTTGTGTGTGTTGCTCTCCTTTTATAGAGAGGCTTGTAAGGTTTCGAGATAAACCCTTTGGGAATGATCAAGGGCTGCTAGAGAGCCATGTGTTGATCATCCGAGAGAAGACAAGGAGAACAGGTGTCATTCGTCCTTTAGCTCGTACATAGTAGTGCTTATCGTGCGTCCCCACTGTGCAGTGTCAGATGGTACCTCTTAACCGCTAGTGGCAGTTGGGGAGCAGTAGTACTGTCATACTCACTCTGACCTTAGAGGTTTTACCAGGCCATACATGGCCTGGGATTTAAGTCAGGCTTCCTTCAAGTGTTGATGGGCTTTGGTAATGGGCTTGATTTAAGCGGGTGATTAGTGGGTTTGGGCCACTAATATTGATACGCTATCAAGTCCACTCAGTCTAGTATTAGATCATGCATTGATATGATGCTGGACTTTGTAACTGAGTCCCCCAGTTCGTGCAGCGCTACCAGGATTCTTTCTTAGGCCTTTCGTTTCCAGGACTCGATGATATTTGTCTTTTGTGATGATGACTAGATGCAGGCTTTTTACCTCGATCAGAGTTGTAAGCTGAGTTGGGAAAGGTGTGTATTTGATGTTTTCATGGGGAAGTGTAGGAATATTCTGCTTTGGGTTTATTCGCTATCTTTGGGATCTGACGCGTCTTTATTGCCTTTGAGACTGTAGACAGCGTCATCATGATATTTCTTGAGTGGTGTGTATAACTTGTCCTTCGACTGTACGTGACGCGTGTGTTGACGTAAGCTGTACTCGTGCCTTTGCAGGGTGTTTAGCACGCGCCTCTTTAAATGTGCTTTGACCAAGTGGGCGTTTGCCAAGTGTAACTCGCTGATTCATTTTCCTTACCTATGTTAGGAATACAAATATTCACATGAAAGACTCGGTCACCCCGAGTATGGATTAGCATTAAGTAGCTCGTAGGTTTATTCATATTAGTTTAGATATCGTTTCACCATGGAGTCGGGTCGGGTCTTTACCCACTATCAGCCCGGTCCATAGCCCGTGTAGGGGCGTTTTGTAAGAACTATAAGTAGCCCTTCCCACCCATGGGAAGGGTTGGAACTTTCATTCACTTAATCTAATGTCACATAGTTTCTCTCACTAGAAAGTTTCCACTTCTTTCTTTCTCTCTCTAAACTCACGGCAAAATCACAAACCTTGGGTGTGTTATGTGTTTTTGATATATTACAATTGGTATCAAGAGCCATGGTTAGGTTCGATTGATTGTATGTTCTTGGATTCGTGGTTCATTCTAGGTGTTCTTCTTGTTTTATCTAGTTCGAATAGAAAAGCCAAGAAAATCCTTGCTTGAGCTTTGTTCGTGGTTAAATCTGTTAACGCTTTGTACTTTCATGTTCACAAATATCTCTAGTATCGTTTCTTGCTAATCTACGGCTCGGTTGGTTTTTTTCAGGGAAGTTTGAAGAATTTTTCTTCACTGCGTTTGTATTGCACAGGATGTATTTTATACTGTTACTGATTCTACCTTAACTGCTTGTCAATTTCATGAGTTGTCTATTGCATTGAATGTTACCCAGAACCGTGTTGTTGAGCTTGAGGGGGAGAATTTAAAATTTCATGAGAAAATCCAAAATGATGACCATGATACCATGGTCAGGCATTTTTCAAAACTAGAGGTTGATAATTTTAATTTGCAATTAAAATATCAACATTTAGAAGAAAGAAGCAAAATCTCAAATGCCAAGACATCTTTGGATGCTCCTGAATTTGATGCACATTTTGAATTAAGCAAACGAGATGAAAAAATTCAAGCTCACACTAACACGATTCGAAAATTGAGGGCCCATATTTCCCAATTAAAATCGAGTAAGAGTGATGTGACTGGCACCCATAAACCATCGTCTTTAGATTCTCAGAATTTTCACTATCATGACACCATCAATAAATTACAACATGAAAATGATTATTTTCAAGCTGAAAATTCAAAAATCAAACAACATTACAAAGAGTTATATGATTCGATTAAAATCACACGTGATAAAACCAATGAAAAAATAACTTCTTTGTTTAATGAGATTGAGAATCTAAAGGCTCAGGTGAAAGGGATAATGCCAGTCATCACCAGTGATAATGTTGTTCCAAAGGTTTCTACTTGTAGTAAGTATGCAATTGATGTTGTGCCTATTCCGCTTCCCCTTAGGAACAATAGGTCTGCTCATCAAGTATATCTCACTCACCTTAAGGATAGCCTTGATACCCTTCGTGAGATCGTAGAAGAGGATAAGATAGATAAACCACTTGATAGTGCAGCTGTAGATGCATGCTTCCTCACTAAACGATCTCAGGAACTCTTAGAATACGTCATTGGCACAGGTCCTAAGATTGATAACAAGCGAGATAGGTTTATTGCATCTTCCTCAATGACTAAGAACAAGCATGTTACCTTTGATGTACCATTAACGACATCTAAACCCAGCACATCAAAACCAGAAAACCAAATGGCAGTGAAACAAGCTAATGTTCCAATCATTACTTCTACAGGAGTAAACAGTGACACTAAAGCTAGCGGGTCAAAGCCTAGTCGCAATACAAAGAAAGATAGGACTACGCCAGCTAAGAGTGCTCATCAGGAGAAAGTAGAAGACCATCTTAGGAACAATAAACTTGATTTGATAAAAAAGAATCGTGTTTATTCTAGTATTAGCTATAAGCGTACTGTAATTAATTCGAATTCTAATGATATTTTTAAGACATGTAATGAATGCTTAATTTCTGGTAATCATGATGAATGTGTTGTGTCATTCTTGATGTCTTCTCAACGATCCCCAGTTAAGAATGTTAGGAAACATAAACTGAGTAAGCAAATCTGGAAAGCAACAGGAAAAATGTTTACTCTTGTTGGTTATCAATGGAGACCCACTAGAAGAAAATTCACTTTAGGAGATCAGTGCCCCTTAACTAGAATGACTAATCATAAAGTAGTGAATGTTAAGGAATGGAAGCCAACTGATCGAATTTTCCCTTTAGAGAAACAATGCCCTGCAACTAGGTCAATTGCTGCTACTAGTGAAGTTTCCACTGTGAATACCATGGCATCTATGAAGCCTGTAGTTCCTGAATTTGTTTGTGCTAACCAAACGGACCCCAGTTGCACGTAGGGATCCACTTTTTTCAGTTATCCATCGTTGTCTATTTTCAAATGCAGGTTGTACAAATTGTTCTTTGGTATTTGGACTCAGGCTGCTCAAAACATATGGCCGGGGATCGCTCACGGATCAAGAATTTTGTGAATAAATTTATCAGGACAATTAGATTCGGGAATGACCATTTTGGGGCAATTATGGGTTATGGAGATTATGTTTTTGGTGATAGTGTAATTTCCAGGGTATACTACGTGGAAGGACTTGGGCACAACTTGTTCTCTGTTGGTCAATTTTGTGATTCCGATCTTGAAGTGGCTTTCAGAAAACACGCATGTTTCGTTAGAGAATTGGATGATATTGATCTCCTTAAAGGTAGTCGTGGCACTAATCTATACACCATCTCTATTGAAGACATGATGCGGTCCTCTCCCATTTGCTTGCTGTCAAAGGCCTCAAAGAACAAATCATGGCTTTGGCACCGTCGTTTAAATCACTTGAACTACGGTACCATAAATGAACTTACTCGCAAGGATATTGTGCGAGGTATGCCCAGATTGAAGTTTGAAAAGGATCATCTTTGTTCTGCTTGTCAACTGGGCAAAAGCAAGAAGCATACTCACAAACCCAAAACTGTCAACACCATCATGGAAGTTCTTCACACCCTTCACATGGATCTGTGCGGACCAATGAGAGTGCAGAGTATAAATGGGAAGAAATATGTTCTTGTGGTGGTCGACGACTACTCTCGGTTTACATGGGTGAAGTTTTTGAGAACCAAGGACGAGACTCCAGAGGTTATCATCAAACTTATCAAACAGCTACAAGTAAGACTCAATAAAACCGTCAGAATCATCCGCACAGACAATGGAACTGAGTTTGTTAGCAAACAACTCATTCAATTTTATGAAAGTATTGGCATAACTCACCAGAAAAGTGTTCCACGCACTCCTCAGCAGAACGGGGTTGTTGAAAGACGAAATCGTACTCTTGTGGAAGTTGCACGAACCATGCTGATATTTTCCAAGGCACCGATGTTTCTTTGGGCGGAAGCAATTGCTACAGCTTGTTACACCCAAAACCGATCCTTGATACATACTCTTCACAACAAAACTCCATATGAACTGATACATGGCAAGAAACCAGATCTTTCTTTTCTGCGAGTGTTCGGTGCTCTATGCTACCCGACAAATGACAGTCAGGATCTGGGAAAACTAAAGGCTTAAGTAGACATTGGATTCTTTGTTGGGTATGCACCAGATCGCAAGGGATACCGAATCTACAACAAACGAACCCGAAAAATCATGGAAACCATTCACGTGACATTTGATGAGCTGACTGAGCAATTGGCTCATGGACACACAAGTTCTGGACCCGCTCCTAATCTTTTGTCTCCTGGACCAATTACTTTAGATCTTATATAGCATCCCACTCCTGCAGTTCCTTATGTACCTCCTACCAGTGAGGAGTTGAAGAAGTTGTTTGATCCGATGTTTGATGAATACTTTGAGCCACCAACTGTTGATACTACCACTGAACCCCCACCTTTACCTCCAGTTGCTGATGCTCCAATTCCACACAACTCCGATGGTCCATCTGTATCTGTCTCAATTAGTCAAGACGCACCATCTGCAAGTCACTCACCATCATCATCGAATGTTCAATCTCCTTCGGTACAGCTAGGGTCTGCAGTTGACAATTCTTTTGAAGTAAATCCTTTTGCTCCTGCTGATGATGCTCCATTCGAGAATATATTTGCTTCTGAATCTTCTACTGAGACATCTTCTTCAAGGGATCCTAACACGGCAACATCAACTCCCTACCCTCAACCACATGATCATCTCAGAAAATGAACCAATGATCATCCGATTGACAACATCATTGGAAATCCTTCTCGTCCGGTATCCATACGAAAGCAACTTGCCACCGATGCATTGTGGTGCTTCTTTAATTCCATACTATCCAAAGTCGAACCCAAAGATTTCAAAGATGCTTTGTCTAAAGACTGCTGGTTTACTGCAATGCAAGAAGAAATTCATGAGTTTGATTGACTTGAAGTATGGGAATTAGTGCCTCCTCCAGATTGTGCAATGATTATCACTCTAAAGTGGATCTTCAAAGTGAAACCCGATGTGCATGGCGATGTTTTGAAAAATAAGGCACGGCTTGTTGCTAAGGGGTATCGTCAAGAAGAGGGCGTAGACTTTGAAGAATCATTTGCACCGGTTGCTCGAATTGAAGCCATCAGAATCTTTCTCGCTAATGCTGCCAGTCAGAATATGACAGTCTACCAAATGGATGTAAAGACAACATTCTTAAATGGTGATTTGAAAGAGGAAGTCTATGTCAGTCAACCTGAAGGATTTGTGGACCCTGATCGTCCTACTCACGTCTATCGCTTGAAGAAGGCCCTCTATGGCCTAAAGCAGGCACCTAGGGCATGGTATGACATGTTGTCTAAGTTTCTTCTGGCAAACAGATTCTCCAAAGGTGTTGTTGATCCTACACTATTCACTAGGAAAACGGGGAAACATCTACTTCACGTTCAGATCTACGTATATGACATTATTTTTGCCTCCTCTGATCCTATGGAATGTGATCGGTTTTCTAACGAGATGAGTTCTAAGTTCCAAATGTCTATGATGGGACAAATGTCGTTCTTCTTAGGTTTACAAATCTCTCAAAGTCCCAGAGGCATTTTCATTAATCAATCCAAATATGAAAATGAAATATTGAAGAAATTTAGATTTGATTCAAGTGATCCTATTGACACTCCTATGATTGAGAGATCGAAGTTAGATGAAGACCTCTCTGGGATCCCTGTTGATCAAACCAAGTTTCGAAGTATGATCGGATCCCTAATGTACCTCACCGTAGTAGGCCAGATCTCTTGTTCGCGGTATGCATGTGTGCTCGGTACCAGTCTAAGCCCACCAAAAAGCATCTGGAAGCGGTAAAGCGGGTCTTTCGATACCTTCAAGGGACTATTCACATAGGTCTATGGTATCCTAAGGACACCGCCATGGCACTCATGGCCTATGCAGATGCAGGCCATGCGGGGTGTCAAGATACTCGTCGAAGTACGTCGGGAGGTGCTCAGTTTCTAGGAAAAAAAATAGTAAGCTGGTCATCTAAGAGGCAAATGAGTACATCTATATCTTATACAAAGGCTGAATACATTGCCATGTCTGCGTGCTGTGCTCAAATCCTATGGATGAGATCCCAACTATCGGACTACAGCTTTGCATACAACAAGATTCCTCTGTACTATGATAACAAAAGTGCTATAGCTCTTTGCTGCAACAATGTCCAACACTCCTGATCAAAACACATTGATATCCGACATCACTTTATAAGGGAACAGGTTGAGAAAGGGGTTGTTGAACTTTACTTCATGAGGACTGAGTTTCTGTTGGCTGATATCTTCACTAAGGCACTTCCGAGAGAACGGTTCCAATTTATTCTCCCGCGACTTGGCATGAAGAGTTTGACGCAAAAAATCCTCTAGCGTCTTCAGGAAGAGAATGAGGAGTAATGGATTTGCTCCATGTATCCTTGTATATATCTAAAACCAAAAAGAAAATAGAAAAATATAAAACCTATAAAAACCATAAAAATCGGAAAAACACAAAAATACCAAAAATAGATCCTCTAGGCATGTCTTCTATTTATCGATAACATTTACAGTCCTAGAAATGTCATTCAATAATGACACGGGACTTTAAATGAAGCTCGAGCAGAAGTTAAAATGAATGGTTAAAACATGTCATGTCGGCTTGCAGTTACTTCAGACTATAACCCGTTCCTCATTATGGGGAAAGCTCGTATCCAAAAAGACGTCTATTTCTCCCACTGGGTGAAGTTCACCTGGGCATGGATTACTTTATATCCATGTTTCTTCGATTTAATGTACATTTCAGTGCATTATTTCTCGTATAAGAAGAGAAGTCTTCTTCGCATCACAAATTCTTTCTCGTCTATGATTCTTCAGGAGAGTTTTTGTGTTTCACAAGGTGGTAACTGGACTCAAATTTTCACAAATACTTGATGCTCAATTCAATGACTACAACTCTTTAAATAGAAAACGGGTCATTAATTGAGGGGGACAGTATTTGTTCAAATTTCTGACACTTTTTTAAACTTTGTGCAACATCAGTAGTGACCAGACACTCTCCCTCTTGGTTCGAGGGGGAGCACTTGTATGTTACATTATCAGCACATATTAAACTTGACCACATTTTCTCCCATACTTTCTAAACTTATTTAAATCAATTGGGATCACAAAATCTCAAAAGGTTTGAAATTTCTGATCGTGGGAGAGAATGTGATTTAAATATGCAATCTGATAAAAATGTGATGTTTTGGACCTAAATGTAAGCTCTCCCATATGTGCTAAACTCTTTCGTATATCGATGCACATATTGAGGGGGAGCAAATGGTTTGTGATAGCAAAAAGGATGTGGCATCTCATGTGAGCGCGACTCAGACTTCACCAATGAATTGACGAAACAAAAACTGTCATTAATCGAAAGGACATGTCCTGGCCGGGTAATAATTTCAAGCTGGTCTAACCAGTGATGTAAGCGTGTCTCGAAGAGGACGTGTCTGAGTAGAGTGTACCGTTTCGAGAAACTTTCTGTGGACTTGACCAGGCCGGGTAATAATTTCAAGCTAGTCTAACTAGTGATGTAAGCGTTTCTCGAATCGGTCGTGTTCACTGAAAGTGGATCAATTCAAAAAAGTGTGAACTCCACCCAACATGTGCAAATTTATAATAAAATCATCCAAGCACATGTTAAGGGGGAGCATTTGAAAAGTATAAAACTCTCAAAGTGTTGGCAAAATGTGTTTCATAATCATAAACACTTTGAGAGATTTTTCAAGGATTTGGTTAACGACAACATAAGATAGTCATGAAGTTATAAGGTGGCTAAGGTTAGGAAAACCGTCCTATGATCCGCCAGAGCCGGAGGGATCTACCCAAGGACAATACAGAATAGTTAGTATTAGAAAGTCCTTAGGTATGATTATGAAAAAAGGAGTAATATGAGAAAGGAAAAAGAAGGGGTTGAAGAATTAAAAAGAAAAGTAATCTGAAAGGGTGAAAAGAAATAGCCCTCCAATTATTCAACCTTAGGGCAAAAACCGTGATGAAGCAAAAAGTGTACCGCTTTTAAGGGGTCATTTAAGCCCTAAATCGTATTTATTTGATCAAATATCGCCCTAAATCGTTCCTTTTGTCATTTTAGGTACTTTTGAGGAGAAATCTGGAAAAGGAGGCATTTTGGACGTTTTTGGAGCATAAAAGTGAAGAAAACGGCAAAGTCTCAAAAATCGGCTAAAAGTTACCTTTGACGGCGTCACAATTTACTCTGGACGGCGTCATGCCTTGGCAAGAAAAGTTGGACGTGAAATTTACTCATGATAAGCCAGTGAAAATAGCATGTGAATTCTGACGGCGTCACGCTTTAACCTGATCAAGGGCGTCACGGCTTAAATCAAAAGGGGACGGTGTCACGTTCAAGGTTCGACGGCGTCAAGCCTTGATAAGCCAGAATGGATTTTTGAAGAGCTAAAGAGGGACGGCGTCAAGAAGGTCATCCGGGAACCCTAAAAGCGGCGAGGTGACGGCGTCACACTCCATAACGTGACGCCGTCAGATCCAAAAATCTATATATAGTTTTCTAATTTTTTGTCATAAGGGAGAGCTTAGTGTGTGGAATTTTGGGAGAAAACCCTAAGACGAATTTAGCTTCTTTTTCAAGGCTTTTTGCCTTGAGATCTTCCATGTTACATTGAAGATAAGTTATCAATTAATCATTCAATATGTCTATGTGTTGTTTGATTCTATCTTATTCTTGTCTTTTGTTTAACATGTTAGGCTAGATTTATCTTGTGTTTGCTTAGATCTAATGAAACCTAGCTATTGATTATTGGTTATTAGTGTGTTATTAGTTGTATTGGATGATTGTTTATCTATGTTAGGCTTAAGAAAACTGGCTAACTTCCTATTCGGTAACTTGCTTGAACGTCTTAAGAAACATGAACCAAATGCGTACTAAAGGTTTTTATGGTTGTATTTAATGCACAAGCGAATTCTAGTGATCCCATGTTAGGAGCTTCCTAGCCGGCTCGACATAGGAGTGAAGTAGGAGCTTGTAGAGTTGGGGAAGTACGTACGCCACCCCACGAATGGTATTAAGGAATACACCCGTCATCCACGCGACTAATACACACTAATTAACCGGTAAAAGATAGTTAGGGAGTAAGGAAATCTAAGTAAACACATTTCTCTACACATAAGTTTCTCACCAACATTTTATTTTCAGTTATTTACTTTATTTGCATTTGTAGTTATTTGGGTTAGTTGACTAGCAACTAATTCCGCCCACTCCTTCAAAACCGAGATTTTACTTGCTTTCATAAAAATATAAAAAGTACAAAAAGAATCTTCCTCAACCTTTAGACCTATTAGAGTAGTTTTTCATACCTAACGAACACTATTCCCTGTGGAGAACGATCAATCCCCCGTACTTACCACTACACTATACTACATCGGTCAGGTACACTGCCTGGTGGGGTTGTAAGCCTCTTGAGACCCCTCGAGAGGTAAAACCTGTTGTAAGGTTACAAAACCACGCATCAAACCGGGTTCAGTTCATATGCTACTAGTTGTTACTAAGGTGACGCCGGTATTGAAGACAAGACGTCATGAACCTAGTGACGCACTGCACTAAACCTTCTAAGCCACTCAAGTTCTCTTAAAAGGACTTGTTTCATTCTCACAGGGAACCCTGCATAATCTATCGACCGCTCATTACGAGTTATGTTGATATTGAAACAGTAGACACCGCTCCAGTCTCCGACTACCAAAAAACTGCACTTATCGAGTCTAGAGCCGCAAGATAAATCAAAAGATCTATTAGGAACACATGTTACTTCTACACTGGTTGTTCAACCTTAAGGACACCAGTTAAAGTCCCATACCCGTCCCGTCTCAAGAATCAAAAGGTCGAAAACGATAATAAAAGATTCTTGTCATATTTGAGGAATTCGGTCGTCACAATACCCCTTCTTGATGCATGTTACCATATGCCCAAATATAGTACATACTTCAAGAAGTTGCTAACCAACAGAAAAGGGCTCGAGGGTCTTGTAACCTTAGGAGAGGAATGTTCTGTGGTGACTCAACGAGGGCTACCAAAGAAGGTGGACGATCCAGGTAGTTTCACCTTGCCCTGTTCAATTGGATCTCTTTCAGTCAAAAATGCTTTAGCCGACTTAGGAGCAAGCATCAATCTTATGCCGCATTCCATGTTCCTCAAGCTAGGGTATTCTGGGTTGAAACCAACCCGTATGAGCATCCAACTCGCCGATAGATAAGTCAAATACCCCTTAGGAATATGCGAGAATGTGCTGGTTAAGGTAGGGAAGTTCAAATTTCCAGTTGACTTCGTCATCCTAGAAATGGAAGAAGACGATCTTGTGCCCATCATTCTAGGAAGACCATTCCTTGCAACTGCTCGTGCTGTTATTGATGTTCATGACGGCAAACTAACCTTACGAGTAGGGGCCGATAGCTTAACCTTCGACATCAAAGACACAATGAATCTTTCTCTCGAGGCAGATAATCAGTTATATTTCATCGGAGAAATCAATGAACTATCCGACGAGATTGACAATTGTGTAGATGAACAGGTGGAAGCTGGTTGGTTACGAGATGAAGCTTTCTTACCCATCCTAGAGGAGGAGAAGACTATGGATGTGAATGCAGTCTCCTTCTATCCCAGACAAGAAATCGAACAGCTTGAGCTTCATAAACCCGAGAACAAACTTAAACCTTCCATCATCAAACCACCCACGTTAGAACTCAAGGAACTCCCGAACAACCTTGAATATGCCTTCCTTCAAGGAAAAGATCAACTTCCGGTAATCGTAAGCTCTTCTTTGAAAAGTGAACAAAAGGATAAACTCTTAGGAGTTTTAAAAAAATATAAAGGAGTTATAGCATGGAGTGTAGCCGATATCAAGGGGATTGACTCTACCTTTTGCACGCATAAAATCCTCATGGAGGAGGATTATAAACCCTCCGTGCAACCTCAAAGGCGAGTAAATCCCAACATAAAGGAAGTCGTAAAGAAGGAAGTCATTAAGCTCCTAGATGCAGGGCTAATTTACCCGATTTCGGACAGTCCATGGGTAAGTCCTGTACAGGTTGTACCAAAAAAGGGAGGAATGACGGTGGTGAAGAACGATAAGGACGAGTTAGTGCCTCAACGAACGGTAACTGGATGGCGTGTATGCATTGATTATAGGAAGTTAAATGATGCAACCCGAAAGGATCATTTCCCTCTCCCATTTATCGACCAAATGTTGGAAAGGCTAGCAGGGCATGAGTACTACTGCTTCCTAGATGGGTTCTCAGGGTATTTCCAAATCCCTATCGCTCCTGAGGACCAAGAAAAGACTACGTTTACATGCCCTTATGGCACCTTCGCCTACAAGAGAATGCCCTTTGGACTATGTAACGCCCCCGCCACTTTCCAGCGCTGCATGACGGCAATCTTCCATGAGTTAATGGAAGACAGCATGGAGGTCTTCATGGATGATTTTTCAGTCTTTGGAGACTCTTTTGATCGCTGTCTTGCTAACCTTGAGAAAATGCTCAAACGTTGTGAGGAGACCAACTTGGTTCTAAACTGGGAAAAGTGCCACTTTATGGTAAAAGAGGGGATTGTGCTAGGGCACAAAATTTCAGGAAGTGGAATTGAAGTAGATCGGGCAAAAATTGAAGCTATATCCAAACTTCCCTATCCGACGACTGTCAAAGCAATCCGTAGCTTTTTAGGTCATGCTGGCTTCTATAGGAGATTCATTAAAGACTTCTCAAAGGTAGCTAAACCAATGACTCAGTTGCTCATGAAAGATGCCCCGTTCGACTTCTCTCAAGAGTGCAAGGACGCATTCGATCTATTGAAGCAGGAACTTACCCAAGCTCCAATTATGGTTACCCCTAACTGGGAGTTACCCTTTGAAATAATGTGCGATGCTAGTGATTATGCTGTTGGAGCAGTATTAGGCCAAAGGCTTAACAAACACTTTCAGCCAATATACTACGCTAGCAAAACCATGAATCCTGCTCAAGAAAACTACACTACCACTGAAAAGGAATTACTAGCCGTGGTATTCGCTTTTGATAAATTTTGCCAGTATCTGGTCCTTTCTAAAACGGTTGTTTTTACGGATCATTCAGCCATTCGATATCTTTTTGCTAAACAGGATGCTAAACCACGGTTACTTCGTTGGATCCTACTATTGCAAGAGTTCGATGTTGAAATTCGTGATAAGAAAGGAGCAGAGAATCTTGCGGCTGATCATCTCTCTCGTCTCGAAAACCCCAGCCTCGCTGAATCTGACAAGAGTGAGATTCGGGAAACATTTCCTGAAGAGCAGCTCATGTCAATAAATGATTCTGAACCTTGGTATGCGGATTATGCTAACTACCTGGCGAGTAGAGTCATTCCTGAGCATATGAGCAGGCATGAAAAAAAGAGGTTCTTTAATCAATTAAAGTACTACTTTTGGGATGAACCCTTCTTATTCCGAAGATGTCCGGATCAGGTAGTCAGGCGTTGTGTTTCGGAAAGAGAGGCTGCCAGAATTATGAAAGAGTGTCATGCCGGTCCATCGGGAGGACATCACGGAATGAACACTACTGCACGAAAGGTCTTCGACGCAGGATTCTATTGGCCTACCATATTTCGTGATGTGAAGGGAATGATACAAACCTGTGACGCATGTCAAAGAGCTGGGAATATCTCTAGGAGGGATGAAGCCCCACAGAATTATATACAAGTTTGTGAGGTTTTCGATGTTTGGGGAATTGATTTCATGGGACCCTTCCCATCTTCAGGTGGGAATGAATACATCTTAGTGGCCATCGATTATGTTTCGAAATGGGTGGAAGCACAAGCCCTTAGGACTAACGATGCTAGGGTAGTAATTCATTTCTTAAAAAAATTGTTCGCTAGGTTCGGAATTCCGAAGGCTCTTATTAGTGACAGGGGAACCCATTTTTGCAATTCGCAAATGGAGAAAGTTATGAAAGGATATGGAGTCTCTCACCGATTCTCCACCGCTTACCATCCTCAAACCAACGGTCAAGTCGAAAACACTAATAGAGCCATAAAGAGAATATTGGAGAAAACGGTTAATCAAAACCGAAAAGATTGGTCTTTTAAGCTCGATGAAGCTTTGTGGGCATTTCGAACCGCTTATAAGACGCCAATCGGGACAACCCCGTTCCGTATGGTATATGGCAAGGCATGCCACCTTCCAGTAGAACTGGAACACAAGGCATATTGGGCACTTAAGGCTTGCAATTTGGATTATACGGTCGCGGGAACAAATAGATTCTTACAGCTCCAAGAGCTCGATGAATTGAGATTAGAGGCTTATGAATCTTCCATTACATACAAAGAAAGGGCAAAAAGATGGCATGACCAACGGATTAAGAGACCAAAGGAGTTTTCAGAAGGAGACAAGGTCTTACTATATAATTCTCGCTTAAGACTATTTCCTGGAAAACTTAAATCTAGATGGTATGGACCCTTTACCGTAAGAAGCTCCTCTAAAACCGGAGCCGTTGTGTTGATTGACGACGAAGATAGAGAATTCACTGTAAATATACAACGAGTCAAGCATTATCAAGAGAATGGTAATGAGATGATCAATGAGGAAGATATAACTTTTGATGAAGGAGTCACGTAATGTACATGACTTTGAGTCTAACTACAAGACTCGTTAATAAAGAAAAGCGCTTCTTGGGAGGCAACCCAAGCTTTATTTGTTTTATTTGCTTTGTGTGTTTATTTATTTGTTTGTTTGATTTTATTTGTTTCCGTATGTGTGTTTAATTTTTATTAGTATTGATTCATGTTCAAAAGTAATTTGTGAAAATGCTTTATTTTGTTTTTAACTTCGTCTTAACTACATATAAAGGTATTTTGCAAAAGTTAAGTGTAAGGGAAATCTAAATCGGTTTATTAGAACACAAATGAACATGAATCATAATAATACTAAATTAGCATACATATTAGTGTTTGTTTGAGTCAAATGCTTGTATCGAGTCATAATGATGTTTTGCAGGATTTCCAGGAAGTAAGGTAAAGGTTTTTTTCCAGAAATTTTCCGGAAACTTAAAATGAAAATTTTTGTCAGGTCATTTCTGACGGCGTCAGGGTTTATAACCTGACGGCGTCAGATTTAATTTTCAGAAATTTTTGAAAGTTTTGTTTTCATAAAAAGTTTTTATTAAAATCTCCAACTTATAATCTCCAGGAATCTGCAAAATTATCATTCCACAAGCATTATATCCTTATATATAGATTTTTCCCGCCGATGTTATACAGGTTTTCGTGTTTGTTTTCTCAGGTTTAACAGGTTATTTTGGACAAGGAAATGTTTTTGGATCAAGCTTGTGGCGATGCATTAGTCATGGAGCTTCAACATTACTTTGGAAGAAGATTTAACCGTGTAATTTCATTATCCACCGAGCGAATCAGGGGAGTATTTGATTTCATTCTTTTACTTTTTGCTTTTACATCTTGTTATTTGAACATTGGGGACAATGTTCATCTTAAGTGTAAGGGGGGGGGGGTAAAAGTACGATTAGAGAATGCTCTTACGCTTGATTTTTGTTTGTTTAATAGTAGATGTGTAATAAAACTGAGATAAATACCTGTTAGGGCAATTTTAGTGCCAAATTTAAAATTTTTTACAACATATAGGAGTGAAACTTTGATCTTAATGAGCGTCTCACGGATAGGAGTTATATGACTAGCACAAAAACCGTACCACTAAAAAAAATTTTCCACCCCCAAATATGTGAGGTTCGCCCCTAGAATTGGTAGGAAAAACATTTATGCTATGATGTGTGTACCGGTAGCACTTAGATTCTAGAACTTGCGTTAGGACCATTCCGAGGCCACAAGTGAGACTACATTCGTGTAGTTAGATTTACTACATGATAAGAGGCATTAGGATTAACCCATTGTTTTACACCTGTGTTTTTGTTATAATTACTTTGGCTACATTGGTCAAGTAATTCTCCCACACCCTTTGCGTTGTACTCATTTTTAGTACACGATACCCCTAGTACACCCCTCAGAGCCTATCTTTTCGTTTCGACCTTTAAGCATTTTACTTAAAGGAAGAATTTGTTACACCCCACTTAAATGTACACCCAAATCGCCTTAGCCTACCTTGTATGCACTCATTTTTAGTGCATTATTGTTACAACATTTGTTTAAACCCAAGTTAATTATCTAGTTGATTACATGGTTGCTAAGTCGAGTCATATCCTTGTACATATTGTTTTGGGACGATTGGGACTCATGGGTAAAGTACTAGTGTAATGGAGTAATGGGGAAGAACATCATTTATTACCCCCATATGTGCTAATAATTTTAAAAGTACTCCAAGTTTTTCAATTATCTTAATTCGAGTCATTAGAATAGTTATTTGTAAAGTTATGTAAAAATTCAAGTGTAAGGGGAATGCAATGCCCCTATGATGTATTATTTTGGATGGTAGGGCAAAAGTGTATGTCTAAAAAAAAAAAAAAAAAAAAAAAAAAAAAAAAATCGAAAAAATCAAGAAAAACACAAAAAAAATGAGAAAATGAAAAATAGAAAAAACATACGGACTACCATCCCGTTTCATTTTATATTTATCTTATGTTTTTGTTATTTTGTTTTTAGCTTAAGATCGAGTCTAGTCTTGGCTTAGCAACATTGTATAGTACATGTAATTGATCAAGATCTTTAACTCGCCACCAGTAAAATATCCCGTATCCAACAAAACCGTGTTTTCCTTTTCCCTACACCTAACGTTATAACCCATTTAAAAGCCCTCTTTGATAGTTTATCTTTGGTGCTTACGCCTAGTGGAGGAGGTTTTCGATCCTTTCCCAAGCCTATGGTAATCTATTTGCTATGACAGGTAGTGAGAGATATTATCCGTTTTCATTTATGAGATTTATTTTGATGACACTTGAGAGATGTGAGTATCTAAACACTACTTGTGAGGTGCTAGTTTGTAATCTCCGTGCTTATTATGATTGAAGTGGAACGATTATTTGTTGTAATTACTTTTATGTTTGCATTAAATGACCCCTAACTTGTATTTTGATTAGAATAAAAGCGCATTTGCTTGAGGACAAGCAAATCTCAAGTGTAAGGGTATTTGATGAAGCGAAAAGTGTACCGCTTTTAAGGGGTCATTTAAGCCCTAAATCGTATTTATTTGATCAAATATCGCCCTAAATCGTTCCTTTTGTCATTTTAGGTACTTTTGAGGAGAAATCTGGAAAAGGAGGCATTTTGGACGTTTTTGGAGCATAAAAGTGAAGAAAACGGCAAAGTCTCAAAAATCGGCTAAAAGTTACCTTTGACGGCGTCACAATTTACTCTGGACGGCGTCATGCCTTGGCAAGAAAAGTTGGACGTGAAATTTACTCATGATAAGCCAGTGAAAATAGCATGTGAATTCTGACGGCGTCACGCTTTAACCTGATCAAGGGCGTCACGGCTTAAATCAAAAGGGGACGGCGTCACGTTCAAGGTTCGACGGCGTCAAGCCTTGATAAGCCAGAATGGATTTTTGAAGAGCTAAAGAGGGACGGCGTCAAGAAGGTCATCCGGGAACCCTAAAAGCGGCGAGGTGACGGCGTCACACTCCATAACGTGACGCCGTCAGATCCAAAAATCTATATATAGTTTTCTAATTTTTTGTCATAAGGGAGAGCTTAGTGTGTGGAATTTTGGGAGAAAACCCTAAGACGAATTTAGCTTCTTTTTCAAGGCTTTTTGCCTTGAGATCTTCCATGTTACATTGAAGATAAGTTATCAATTAATCATTCAATATGTCTATGTGTTGTTTGATTCTATCTTATTCTTGTCTTTTGTTTAACATGTTAGGCTAGATTTATCTTGTGTTTGCTTAGATCTAATGAAACCTAGCTATTGATTATTGGTTATTAGTGTGTTATTAGTTGTATTGGATGATTGTTTATCTATGTTAGGCTTAAGAAAACTGGCTAACTTCCTATTCGGTAACTTGCTTGAACGTCTTAAGAAACATGAACCAAATGCGTACTAAAGGTTTTTATGGTTGTATTTAATGCACAAGCGAATTCTAGTGATCCCATGTTAGGAGCTTCCTAGCCGGCTCGACATAGGAGTGAAGTAGGAGCTTGTAGAGTTGGGGAAGTACGTACGCCACCCCACGAATGGTATTAAGGAATACACCCGTCATCCACGCGACTAATACACACTAATTAACCGGTAAAAGATAGTTAGGGAGTAAGGAAATCTAAGTAAACACATTTCTCTACACATAAGTTTCTCACCAACATTTTATTTTCAGTTATTTACTTTATTTGCATTTGTAGTTATTTGGGTTAGTTGACTAGCAACTAATTCCGCCCACTCCTTCAAAACCGAGATTTTACTTGCTTTCATAAAAATATAAAAAGTACAAAAAGAATCTTCCTCAACCTTTAGACCTATTAGAGTAGTTTTTCATACCTAACGAACACTATTCCCTGTGGAGAACGATCAATCCCCCGTACTTACCACTACACTATACTACATCGGTCAGGTACACTGCCTGGTGGGGTTGTAAGCCTCTTGAGACCCCTCGAGAGGTAAAACCTGTTGTAAGGTTACAAAACCACGCATCAAACCGGGTTCAGTTCATATGCTACTAGTTGTTACTAAGGTGACGCCGGTATTGAAGACAAGACGTCATGAACCTAGTGACGCACTGCACTAAACCTTCTAAGCCACTCAAGTTCTCTTAAAAGGACTTGTTTCATTCTCACAGGGAACCCTGCATAATCTATCGACCGCTCATTACGAGTTATGTTGATATTGAAACAGTAGACACCGCTCTAGTCTCCGACTACCAAAAAACTGCACTTATCGAGTCTAGAGCCGCAAGATAAATCAAAAGATCTATTAGGAACACATGTTACTTCTACACTGGTTGTTCAACCTTAAGGACACCAGTTGTAAACTTATGAGTCCTACGCAGATCTTAGCAATCTGCCAGAACATTTATGAGGGAATTTACAAACGTAATTCAGAGTGATTGAATGGAAATTCTTTCCAGGGTCAACATCAAACAGCCCTGAAAGCAGGTCACTTCGGTAATTCCTTGTGGATTACGCTTAGTGGTCGCGGTGGTTTCAAACGGTCTACAGTCGTGGAGTGAACTCCAGCGACTCACCTTATCATTGATGTACTTCGGTAGATATTGTAAGCCCTCTCGGGGGTATCCGATTCAGGAACGGCCTTGGTAAGGATTAGAGAAAGTTTTCACACTATGTTGTTAACAATCTCGAAGTCCGAACCTGTAAGTACCAGACGTTTTATTGCTAACTGTCGTATGCAGGAATGCCTGGAGAATGCAGCTGATTGCCAAAAAGATGCCGATCCATCACCCCATGCTCACACTTCCCCATCATGAACAAAGAAATCATGATAATTGAAAGGCATTCAACACTGCTTTCGCAACTCTGATGCTGAAAATCATGATCCAGAAAAGTGTGAGCATGTCGGTCCAAAGATCACAACATCAAATGGAGACGATACTGCAAAAAGATGACTTGGAGACGTACGTTGGATGATGACCCCAAAGAATCCTCAAAGATCATCCAAGACAAAAGAACAATTATCAAAAGTTCACTGCTGAAAGCACAAAGATTAAACACTTAGAAGAATCAAAGACTACGAGCTAGGAACTCTAATCTATGTAATAGAATGCTAGAATTCAAAGTGTAAATTCTGGGGTGAGCTCCCTGTGGAAAACTAGAAGGGGGTTGAATAGTTTTACGTCTTTTTAATTTTATTATGAAAACCTTTGTTTACTTTTTAAAACTTCGATTCGATCTTATGTGAATTCAACTCTTGAACAATATGAACAAATATAAGTAAATGAAATGAAATGAAAGATAGAGATGGAAAGATCAAACCACAACACGCGGATTTATAGTGGTTCGGCTACAAGGACACCTTCCTTGCCCTACTCCACTCCTCGAGTCAGCTACTCGAGAGTTCACTTCACTATGTCAACAAACTCCCTTGTGGCGGAGAAAACCTTACACAACTTTCGCTTACACCAATTTAACGACACAAAGCTAGATGTCGAGTCCTAATCGTAGCTAGAACCAATCTCACAACTTCTACACAACTTCTTCACAACTTATTCACAACCTCTTCACAATGGCTTCACTACTTCTTCACGGCGGCTTCACACCTTCTACATGACGGCTTCACGACTTCTACACGATGGCTTCACAACTTCTACACGACGGCTTCACAACTTCTACACTACTTCTTTACAACACAACTACTTACTTACACTTTGATCTACTTATCACAACTACACAACACCTTATCAAATACTTTACACAACTACAAAACAATATGATTTAAATTACAATACTTCTTATCTAGTTGTTGAAGGAGTATTCTTCTTTTGCACTTGGATGGTAGAAGCTTGGATCACTTAGAAACCAATGCTTAAGAATATATGATCAAAGGATTTAGAAAGGATTTAGAAAGATATAAGAAGAGATTTAGAACAAAAGGTTTGGGGTGCAAAAGGTGAGGAAAAAGTCCAAGAATGAACCAGTATTTATAGGCAAAGCTGGGGACCAGAGGAGCGGGGCGGTCCCCTTAATTAGGGGGCCGGTCCCTTTAATAATTAAGGGGGCCGCCTTGATAATTAAGGGGGCCGCCCCTTATATCCGTTGCCCAGCTTTGTCTTTTTGTGGGAAAGGTTTTTCTGGAACATTTTTGCCATTTTTGGTTGAAAATTTGAATTCATAAATTTATTATGGGTTAAACATTTTCCTTTAATTCCAAAAATGATTTTGTAAAAGATATAAAATGTTTGTGTCATCTTATAAAAAATCTAGTGATAAAGAAAAAGTTCATTTGATCATATAATGCATTAGGCATTAGTTTATTCATACCTTAAGTGATTAAGTTGTTAAAATAGATATTTACAACTAAATACTTGTTTACGTCATAATATTTCGTTTAATGATTTTACATTTTGTGATTATCAAAATGTAGAGATATCAAAAAATATTAATAACGTGTTTAGGCATTATTTATATCAACAATCTCCCCCTTTTTGATGATTACAAAATCTAAACTCATTAAATTAAAAAAATTAATTTTTTAGACAAGTATTTAGTGAGTTTATATCTACTTCTCCCCCTTTTTGTAGAATCAAAAAGGTTATGCCAACAAATTTTAGATGCGAAATTTGTCAGAACGAGAACTCCCCCTTGATGTGTGCTCCCCCTCGTTTGAGGGCATCAAAGAATCGAGATATGGAATACTTGCAAGAAAAATATTAGAAGCACAAGCATATATATATATATATATATATATATATATATATATATATATATATATATATATATATATATATATATATATATATATATATATATATATATATATATATATAAATGAGCAAGCATATTGAAGATAAATTTTCATTAAGTAGAAATGTTGTGTATAAATACACAACCATACAAGATTACATCATGATTAAAGCATACAACAACTAACAAGTAATGTAACCAAGCATACTACAAGATCATACAAAGAATACATGAGCTTTCATATAGCTTTCAAACAAAATGGTGGGAAAATTATTAGTAGTTAAGCATTGCATATGCTTAATTTGGAGAAAATGGAGGAGGTGGTGGTGAAATGGGTGAAGATGGTGGAGGTGGTGGTGGAGGTGGATTGGTTAGCATGTGTTCAATACATGAAAACATGTATTGCATTTCATCTCTAAGACCAAAGATGATGGTTCAGTTGTGGATACAACAAAGGCAAGTATCCCCATGGGCTTCAAGTAAATCCCAAGGTACGGGATTGACAAAGAATGGTGGTGTGATTGGTGAGGATGAGAAATGAGCATCTAGAGGTGTGATTGGTGAAAGGGAAATAGCAAGTTCGGTGGATGGAGGTTCTTGAGTGGGAGGTGGTGGTGATGCTCTTGGTGGTGATGGCATTTGTGGTGATGATAAATGTGAGTTTATGTAATCATTGATGGATGATGATGAAGGTATGGAAGAAGAGGATTTGCCATGAGTGGAAGGTGTTTTGGATGGTGCATTGGGTGCACTAGAAGATAAGCATTGAGGTTGTGGTGATGGATTGGTGTTTTCTTCTTGATTTAGATCAATGAAGAGTTGTTTAGGGGGTATGATGGCAATCTTTTGTTTCTTTGAAGTCTTAGAGATGGAGGTTTTTGGTGATAACATGGTGGATTAGGATGGTGTTTGATGGAGGTGAAGAATGATGGGACGAGTAGTTATCATTTAGAGAGAATTTATAATGTGAAAACATAGTTGGTTTAGGTAAGTTTTTGAATTGTTGTAGTAATATTCCAAGATCAGTTGGGTTATTAAGAGAAATGGTAGCTGGGACTAGAGAAAAGGGGTCACAAGATGCAAAAGAAAATAGTAAAAATTACTATCCAGATGGCCGGTCCCCTTAATTTTAGGCCAGCCCCCTTAAATATTAAGGGGACCGCCTAGTAAAATTAAGGGGGCCGCCTATCTGGTTTTTCCCAGGCGACCAAAAATCAAAAATTTCCAGAAAAGGTCAATTTTTAAGTGTGTGTTTGCAGCAAGCTCTATTTGGAACATATACACTAAGAATGATCAAGTAGTAACAAAAACATATCAAATAATCATGCATACATTTAAATTGTCATAAGCATAACATTAAGCAAGTACACTAATAACATGAATCTAGTAGCAAGGTCCTAACATAAAAATCTAACACAATCCAAGATATAAGAAAATAAATGTCAAGTATATCCGAATATATCGGATCAATAGCACTACACATAATTGTTTAATAAAATAACATCATTGTTCAAATAGACCTACACCAACAACTCTATTTCTTCTTCCCTAGTATCTTTCTGAAAGCTTTTCCAATAGACTTGAATCCACCTCGAACCTCCTGATGCATTTGTTGAGTGGCGTTGAGCAATGAGGTTTGTCGTTCAAAAAGAATTTGATCGGTTTGTTGGGAAGGAAGAGGAACTTGATAGTCGGTATTATTAAGTTCCGGAAGATTATCAACGAAGGTCGTGGGAGATGGGGTACTAACACGTGAGGTGCCTTCCTCCTCATCATCATCTCCTCGATGAGATGTAGAACCACGAGGTGCGGAGGACATAGAGCGACGAGATTTGCCCTTGTCACTTCGAGATTTGCGAGGTTGGTTAACAGCAAGAGGACGCAAGACGGGATGAACGAACTCATAGATATCACTCTCAAGATGTGGGTAATGTTCCATGACATAACGATAAATTCGTGTGAGGAACATACCATAGGGAAGGTTGGCATTGGGAGTATTTTTGGCGGACATGATACGATGGACAAAGAGATAAGCCAAATTGTATTGTTCTTCCAAAACAACACAATACAACATGTGAGCGATGCTAGCCGTGAGATGATCACGGTGACCACCGGTACCAAACGCATTCTCGCGAATGAGTTCTTCTCAACGCTTCATGTCGGTGCTTAGCTCTTTTAGAAGGATTTGGTTTGCATGAATATCGACATCTTTCGACTTGATTCTTCTGCTAGTCGTACCACGTTCTAGCTCAAGTAATCGACGAATGTCGTCAGGAGTTGGAATCTCATAATAGTATGGACCATCCTGAGGTCGATTTCGTTCAAGAGACGAAAGATCCCATTCATTGGCAAAAACGGCCTGACCATTGTAGGGAATTTGAAGGATTTGACCAAACTGAGCAAGAGTGAGAGTGATGAATTCGTTTTGGATCATGAAAGAGATAAGAATATAACCATAGTTGTTGGTTTGCACCGTAACTTGGCTATAGAAGTCAAGAACGAAATGAGGAATGATGGGTTCATTTATTTTGAAAAGGCAATCGAGACGAACATTGGTGAACATTCGTTCGATATTATCGGATAGATAAAAGGATGGATCAACAACTCTTCCCTCATGAATGTTTCTATTTTCAATGGTACGATAGAAACCTGCAATGACGGGAGATATGCTGGGAGTAGCGGAGACCTTTGGAATGTATTGTTTGGTTTTGGAAACATCACCAACCGTGGTTTTAGGCATTTTCACCTAAACAAGAAAACAACAAGAAAATAAGATAAACAAAGAAATATTAACATGCATATGTTGTATATGCTACTCATGTGGAACGTAAACATACTTCGACTCTAAAAATTTAATCCTAAGAAGTAGTTTACAATGTTCCTTGGTTTTAATTTTTAACTCGCTTAAAATGTATTTCATGATGTTAAGGAGTAGTTATAGAGATTTTATGATAAAGAACCAAAAACATCCAAACGCTCCTTTATACATCATAAGTCACTTTGAAATGTGGCTAGACGAACATTAGATTGTATGTCTAGCTATTTCTTACGAGTATTTATGTTAAGTAACTTATTTGAAAAGATGAAAATGTAGATTTTGACTTAAAAATACTTTTCAATTTGTTATGCCAAACGCTCCCTTTACTAGAAAAATAACGACTAGTATCTCAATATACATATGAATTATGTATCTTGATGACTCGAAATCACTAGTTGCATGTTCATAAACTTGACAATTTGTTGTGAAATTTATTTCTACTTAATTTCGACGACTTTATGACCTAATCCAAACACCCTCTTATGTTTAATAAAGCCATTTTTCATGATTTGAAAAATATATTTTTAGGATTAAAGAGTTGTGATAATATAATGTGGTTAGTTTTAACAAGTGTTTATGGCATGATTCAACAATAAAAAAAAATTGAATGAGAGTGTTTGGTTTTTCAAAATTTTGACATGAGGGTTTTTGATTACTTAGTTTCTAGTGTTGATTAAGCATTCTAATCCTATGGGGAGCATTTTGTTATGAAAATCCTAGACTTAATTCGAATTTGAAAAACTTGAATAAAATACCTAATTATGATTAGACTCAAAATTGGATGAAATTAAATAAAATGTGTGATATGTGTCTAAATACACATATATTTTATATTATTTAAACCCACAAAAACAACCAAAAACACTTTGAAAAGTCAAATAATGCAGAAAATATCATAAAATGTGTTTTTATGTGACTCAGGAACAAAAAGATTGAAAACAAGTGAAAAACGAACAAAGTTTGCATAATTGTCATTTTCAGTCCCTGAAGTTTCACAAATTGGCAGAACTAGTCCCTGGTTATTCAAAACATGTTAAATATCATCAAAGGTCCTTGGGGATTTAAAAGTTGTCAAGATTAGTCCTTTAAGGTTCAAGATTGCAAAATTACAACTTTAGTCCCCCAAGTTTGGAAAATGTCAAAAATAGTCCCTGGGTTTTAAAAATTGGAAAATTATCAAATATAACCCTTGTTCTATTCATGAATGACAATTTGGAACCTTTTTGATAACTTTTGGAAAATTACAATTTCACCCCTAAACTTTTGGAAAATTACATAAATGGTCCTCGGGTGTTTTAAATTGTAACAAAATACAAAATAGGTCCTTTGGTTTATCTAACTTGGCAATAATGGTCCTTGTAATACTTTGGGAAAGTTGCATTTTCAGCCCCTCAACTATTCAGCAATTACAAGTTTGGTCCCTATGTTTAACTAAAACCAAAATCCGGACCATGCTTTATTTACTAAACCCCAACCCTTTTAAACATCAACCCAACCCAAAACTAATACCCCAGCCCAACACATAAGCCCAAACCCGAACCTTTGCTAAATATAAGAGTTTGACTTCGGTCAAACTCTTATCCCTTCCACTTGCCGCCTAAACAAAACCAGTCATCACCACCACCTCACCATTTTCCACAGCTGTCTCACCACCTCATCCCCCCTCCAATACACGTTACCTAACAATCCAAATGCAATCAATGCATCCTCCCCACTCCCACTAGCTAAAACAGATGAAAACACCATGTGTCCTGTTTTCCCGCCAAAAGCTAAAATGGACGATGGAGATCAAATTGAAGCAATTCAAGGGTGGGGATATGTTCAAGGATGTCGACTAGGGTTATCCCACTTAAATTATGTATATATAGAAAGCAATGTAGCTCAAATAGAGTAAGTAGTTAAAGTAGCATAATTCGTATTTTCATTTCCAGTAGTTGTAATTTGTAATATCAAGTTTCATCAATCAATTCAAAGTAAAATTAGTGTATTTGTTGTTGTTCTTTGATTATTTCTCAGTAGTTAATGATAATTGCAATTTCCATGTTGTACTGATAATTCAAAACATAAATAAGTAGTATTGAAATAGCTTCTCAGTTATTTCTTTAAGCTTACATAAGCTTTCCATAGCTTTTTGATAAGTTTACATTAGATTAAATCAGTTCTATTCAAGATTTAAAGAAAAGTCAACAAAAGTCAATGGAAGGGTCAAATAAGCTACTCTGGTGTTAAAAGCTATAAAGGAAGGCTCAAAATTGGTTTTCTAGCTTGTGTTAACAAGCTAGAAGGGTTCTGGTCCTTGGTTCTTTGTTCCCAAGCTAAAATCAGTTGTAAGCTTCTATGTGATTTTTGCTTAAAATTCTAAGTTACTGTATATCAGCTTATTTGTAGCTCATCTGTATTATTTCTAGCTTATCAGTAGTTCATAATCATATTTCACTAGTATAATCAGTATTATATAGCTTGTCTCTTCATTTTGCTTAAAAACATACAAAAGCCAAAAAAATAGCCATATTAGAAATAACTTATTGGAGTGCTTATTTTCCTGTTGAAAGTTGTTAATCATAGCTTAAATAAGTTAGTTACTCAGTAAAATCAAGAATTTTAGTTTAAAAAAGTGAGTTTCCTTTGTAAAATCATCACAGACACCATATTAAGTGGTGTTTGGTTTAACTCAGTCAAAGGGTCAAACCCCTTGTTACTGTAGATTTACCAATTGGCCAACTTTGAACCTGCTTAATATAGTCCAAATAAGGTTTTTTGAAGTTCAAATTAGCAATTTAGATAGAAACCATAGTTTTCTACTGCCTGTGTTGATTTCAGGCATCAAATAAGCTCAAACAAGCCAATATAAGCCACAATCTCTTTTGGCCTTTGTTTTTGACTTCTCTGTGTTCCATTTGGTCCATTTAGTAAAGTCCCAACAGCCTAGAACTTGCACCCAAGTCTGTGCACCAAATCCCAACTCTGCACAAGCAACTCAGCATACACTGAGTTGCTGAAGCAGCTGATCTTGGTCCAAATTGGACTTCAATTAGCTTGTTATCCATAGGGATTTTTGCATTTTAAGATACTCAGTAGTATAGAGAAGCTTTTGCCCCCATTAGGTTGCCTTTCAACAGCTTTTTGGTGTGCTTAATCTAGTCTGCAAGTAGGGGTATTTCACTGAGATTTCTGTTTTGAATCCACAACAGCCAAAGTGCTTATTCTGCTAATCCTTAGTGCTTATTTGTATTTTTTAGTTGTTTTGTGCTTATTTTAGTATATTAATCCTGTTCTGAGCATTTGGTGAACTTTTGTGCTTATTTGCTTATTTTTGGGCTTATTGCAAACTGCTTATCTGCCCAAATCTGCTTATTGGGCTTAGATAACTTTTGATTTTAATTTTCCTAGCTTTTTAATAATATTTTAGATTTATCTGTAAAGTTTCATAATTTTCTGAATAGTTTTGATATTTTTAATCTTTTTAATTAGTTTATTATAGTAATTAAATCATAATAAATAAAATAATAATCAGAAAAATATAAATCTAATTTTCATAATTTTCTTTTGTCATTTTTAATCTAGGAAAAATATAATTATATTTTTAGTCCTTAAGAAAATCAAAAATAGAAAAATAGTGATAGCTTCTATTTAATAGAATTTATCTTTTTAAATTTTAATTAAGTAATTTTCATTTTTATAATTTTCTTAGCTTCTTTTCATCTTATAATATTTTTAGAAAAAGTTTTAGAATTTTCCTTGTTCATTTAGTATTTTTTATAAATTTAAATAGTTTAATAGGTAATTAAATAATAAATAATTAATAATAATTAAATAAAAAGTATAAAAAAATATAATTTAAGTTTTTAAATAAGTTTTAAGTCATTTTACATTTTTAGTTTTTAAATTTCATAAATTTTATAAATTTTAGTTTTTGTCCCATTTTAGGTTTCCCGTTACGCGTTTTCTTAATTTAATTCGCGTTTAATTTTATTGTGAATATTTGTTTTTAATTTGTTATTTAGAATTGTTAAAAAAAAAAAGCAAAATCTCAAATAACCCCTTTTCCATTTCAATAACACTTGATCACAAGCCGTTTTAAAACACAATTTCACATCTCGCTGGGACTTAAACGACCCGGGGATAAAACTATACTCCTTGGTTAAATTGTCCTCAATTGGTTTGACTTTGTTTGACCAAATCCGTGGTTGATTTAAGTTGACTGTTTGGGGCCGATCAAATTTTGGCGCCGCTGCCGGGGAGGTGTGCTGCGTGTTTTAAACGTTTTGCAGTATCGTGTTTTTGAAACCCAATCTGTGTATATCTTCTATCTCTTGTATATTCATCATATATAAAGCAAAACGCTCGTGAAGTTAATTCATTTAACGGATCGAGTACCAAAAATATCGTATTCCTATTTCCCATAAACCATATAAAAAACAAAAATATTTTTCTTTTCTTTTCTATACATATTATCATATAAAAAATAAAAACACCAAAAATAATTTCCGTTTTCTTTGTTTAAATAACAATAATAAAAATTACCATCGAGAACCAAGACAGAGTACTACCTAACTGGGGGTACGACCATAATAAGTTCCCAAACCAAAGATATAAAACTTGCCTTTGTATCACTTGCGAATATCGGCTCACCTTTGATTGATAAACAAACTATAACGGAGGTTTAAGGATAGTCTGACATTAAATTGTCGGACTGAAAGAAGCGGGTTTTTAAGGAGCTTTAATTGCCCACCTTTGCTTCTCCGCCACTCTGTGCGTTTATCTTTTAGAGAGCTACCGTACGCTTGTTGATTATTGGTTTAAGTTCACTTGTGTTTTGCTTCTGTCTTGTTTTAATTGGAATATTTTACTTAGTGCATGCGCACTCGTTCTTCCACGTCATCAAGCCCTTTACGTGAACTCGTAAATATTTCGAGAAGACGTAATCGTAGACGTGCTGCCCAAATAGTCGAACCCGAGATTCGTACTGTTCCCACTGATAATATGGCAGACAATCGCACAATGGCTGAAATGCTCCGGGCACCCACCGAGGGTTACGGAGATGCCATCGTTTTACCAGCCATCGATTCTGATCATTTTGAACTGAAAACACATTTGATTCAGCTCGTGTCCACAAACCAATTCCACGGGTTTGAACGAGAGGATCCATATGCACACATTCGTTGGTTCAACAAGCTGACCTCTACAATCAATTACAAAAATGTGCCGCAAACAGTTATCAAATTGATGCTATTTCCATTCTCACTCGAAGGGGCAGCCCGAATTTGGCTGGATAAAGAACCCCCTCGATCCATTGAAACTTGGGAAGATCTAGTGCAGAAATTTGTCAATTATTTCTTCCCTCCATCAAAGACGACTAATTTAAAAAATGAAATTGCTGGATTTCGTCAAGGTTTCAATGAAAATTTCGGAGAGGCATGGGACAGATTTAAAGATCTCCTCCGAAAATGCCCGCATCACGATTTTACGGAGTTACAACAGATAAATACGTTTTATAATGGGTTAACCCAAAACGATCAAGATGCACTTAACGCAGCCGCTGGTGGCAATATCTTGAATCGTCGGCCTAAAGAGGTGATTGAAATTTGTGAAAATAAATCAAAAGTTCCTATTTCTCGAAACAAAGTGAATGTTCCTGTCACTCCTGCCTCGTCATCCGGTAACTCCTCAGAGTTAGCCTTTTTAACGGACTCAATGCGTTGTATGATGAAGGAAATTAAAGAACTGAAGAGTGAAATTCATAAACCAGAACAAATTAAAGCAATAAACAAAGTGTGTGAAACTTGTGGTGGCCCACATGCGTATTATGATTGTCAAGCAACCGATGCTTCTCTTTACCCAGCTCCCGTAGCTGCAGTAAACCAAAATCAATACCGTCCGCATGCTGAGACTCAGTACCGAGCACCGAATGCTATGGTCCCACCTGGTTTTCCACCCGTGCCAAATCAGAATAATCAAAATCGCTTTGTTCAAAATCAGGGACAAAATTTCAACAATTCCCAAAATTTCAATCAAAACCGAGGTCAGAATCAGGGTAATCATAACCAAAAACCATGGAATGTCCAAAATCAAAATCAGACATCCTCAGATGAGTTGCTTAGGAAATTCATAAAATCTCAAGAGGAAACAAATAGAACTCAATATCAGACAAACCAGTTGTTGGTTACCCAAATAAATGACATAAAAAAATCTTTAACTGATCTACCTTCTACCTCGGGGGGTCTCCCAAGTAACACTGTTGTCAACCCAAGGGGTGAACTCAAAGCTGTCACTACACGTAGTGGTAAAGCTCATGTTGAACTCAAGGTGAAAAAGGACCCGGTACTTCCCACTAACAATGGAAGTGCTAAATACGTCCAACCTTCGGTTATCCAAAAATCTACACCCACAATTGCTCCTCAACCGTCAAGAATCGATCCTACTCTTTCACGATTTACGGTTAAAAGTTTGTCAACCAAACTTAGTGAGCAAAGATCAGCCATATATTATTCCGAAATGCTCAATGCTGTTCCTGTCAGTGTACTTGATGACAGCGATGATGACGGAGATACCACTTTCGTCAAAGCTATCACCACTCGGAGTGGTGCTGCTTATGAGGGGCCCGCTGGCCCTATTCCTCCTCCGTTGTTTGAAATGGAGAAAGAGACGGAGGATACAACGGACAAAGTGCAAATTCCAAGCCCACCAAGTACAGCACATGTCCAGCCTCCGATTGTCCAGAAAAAGAAATCCAAACCAGGAGTTGTCTTTGAATCTGTAGAGACTCCTGAAGTCATTGCCCAAAAATCCAAACCTTATATTCCTTACCCATCGCGCTTAAATGAGCAAAAGCTCCGTGAGAAGGCTAGTCAACAAATGGACAAATTCTTTCAAATCTTTAAAGAATTACATTTTGACATAAGTTTTGCGGATGCTATCATTCTGATGCCCAAATTTGCATCAACAATCAAACACTTACTAAGCAACAAGGAAAAGCTGACTGAAATGGCTAAAACTCCATTAAATGAGAACTGCTCAGCGGTTATCTTGAAAAAGCTTCCGGAGAAGCTTGGAGATCCTGGAAAGTTTCTACTACCTTGTGTATTTCCGGGAATGGTTGAATGCTATGCCTTAGCAGATCTAGGTGCAAGCATCAACCTAATGCCTCATTCAGTTTGGAAGAAACTTTCTCTTCCGGCTCTTACTCCTACCTGCATGACTCTTGAGCTTGCAGACCGAACCATATCTCATCCCTGCGGCATTGCCAAAGATGTGTTTGTGAAAGTAGGAAAGTTCCACTTTCCAGCTGACTTTGTGGTTGTTGACTTCGACGCAGATCAAAAGGTTCCTCTAATTCTTGGAAGAGGATTCCTAAAAACGGGCCATACTCTTATTGATGTATTTAAGCATGAGATCACCTTGCGTGTGGGTAATGAAGCTGTTACCTTTAACCATGATCAAACTTCGAGGTACTCCTCAAATTTTGATTCTGTTTCGGTTAACCGAATCGATGTCATTGACATTACTTCAAAGGAATACTCTCAAGAAAATCTTGGTTATTTTCATAATTCTGTGAGTGGGGATCCCACCACATCTTCTCAACATATCATAGCCGAATCTTCCCCTTCTCTCACTTCGGTTGAGGGAAGTGATCCCTTTTGGGATGAGGTCGATGCTTTTCTTGCTCTAGATAGTTCACTTCCGCATGAGGTTAATGATAACTATCTTGATCCCGAGGGGGATATCCTTTTTCTAGAAAATTTGTTAAACGAAGATTCATCTTCCCCTCTTCCACCAAAACAACTTCATAATGAGGAAACTGATAAAATTCCTGAGATCAAGTTTAAGGATTTGCCTCTTCCACTTGATTATGCAATTCTTGAGGAGGAAGTTCTTATCCTAATTGTTGTTCAGATCTCTCTTCTTCCCTTCACCTACCCGGTGATTTCTCCTATCTTTCACTCATTCGGGAGTGAGGATATTACCTTTGACCCCGGCATTGTCCATTTAACATTGGTTTAAATGCCGGATTTATCTCATCGGTGTGTAACTTTCTTATGCTCAATTGGTTATCCAAGCATCTTGAATGAAAGTCCGATAGAGATGGTTTCTTCCACTTACTTCCCCATGAACCAATAAATTCGGGGTCGAGTCAAGCTAGCGACTCGGTTAATAAAAACAGTAGCAAAATATGGGTTTTCACCCATGTTTCACCTAAGTGTGGGGGAGATGCCCCACATGTTGTAAATATGTACAGTAAAAAAAAAAAAAGTGTGTGTATATAAAATAATGGCTATAAGTATTTCCCTTTCACGTTCTAAGTGTTGGTTTAACAACCGGTTCTTTGAATATTGAGGGCAATATTCAGTTCTAAGTGTGGGGGGGAATTCTAGCAAATTTGATCAAATGTACCATCTAGTACCCCCATTTTAGCCAAAATTTTAAAATTTTTTTTCTCACTTAGAACGCAATAAATGGTTATCAGTCCGCCATGTCTAACCCACATAAGGATTGGCTAATCCGAGAGCAAACGGCTCTTGGTAAAGATGTCTCAAATCCGTTGATGGATTGCAATTTGCCCAAAATTGTATGGTATTCGACTCGCCATATCTTTATAAGTGAAGAGTTGGCTAGCCCGCAAGGTTATGGCTTGTGGTAAAGGCAGTTAAAAGCCATGATTGGTAATCAGCTCACCAAAGATAATAGTTATAATTTATCTAAGAGTTGGCTAGTCCAGAAGCAAACGGCTTTTGGTAAAGACAAATCAAAACCGTTGACAGCTGATGGTTTGCTCAAAATCATTTGGTTATCATTGTACCAAAGTATCACATACTAAAACATTGGCTACTCCAGAAGTAATGGCTTTTGGTAAAGAGATAAAATCAATTAAATCTTCATAAATAATTGCTAGGGACTAGCAATAGTTTAGTGTGGGGGATTTGATATGTGTCTAAATACACATATATTTTATATTATTTAAACCCACAAAAACAACCAAAAACACTTTGAAAAGTCAAATAATGCAGAAAATATCATAAAATGTGTTTTTATGTGACTCAGGAACAAAAAGATTGAAAACAAGTGAAAAACGAACAAAGTTTGCATAATTGTCATTTTCAGTCCCTGAAGTTTCACAAATTGGCAGAACTAGTCCCTGGTTATTCAAAACATGTTAAATATCATCAAAGGTCCTTGGGGATTTAAAAGTTGTCAAGATTAGTCCTTTAAGGTTCAAGATTGCAAAATTACAACTTTAGTCCCCCAAGTTTGGAAAATGTCAAAAATAGTCCCTGGGTTTTAAAAATTGGAAAATTATCAAATATAACCCTTGTTCTATTCATGAATGACAATTTGGAACCTTTTTGATAACTTTTGGAAAATTACAATTTCACCCCTAAACTTTTGGAAAATTACATAAATGGTCCTCGGGTGTTTTAAATTGTAACAAAATACAAAATAGGTCCTTTGGTTTATCTAACTTGGCAATAATGGTCCTTGTAATACTTTGGGAAAGTTGCATTTTCAGCCCCTCAACTATTCAGCAATTACAAGTTTGGTCCCTATGTTTAACTAAAACCAAAATCCGGACCATGCTTTATTTACTAAACCCCAACCCTTTTAAACATCAACCCAACCCAAAACTAATACCCCAACCCAACACATAAGCCCAAACCCGAACCTTTGCTAAATATAAGAGTTTGACTTCGGTCAAACTCTTATCCCTTCCACTTGCCGCCTAAACAAAACCAGTCATCACCACCACCTCACCATTTTCCACAGCTGTCTTACCACCTCATCCCCCCTCCAATACACGTTACCTAACAATCCAAATGCAATCAATGCATCCTCCCCACTCCCACTAGCTAAAAAGATGAAAACACCATGTGTCCTGTTTTCCCGCCAAAAGCTAAAATGGACGATGGAGATCAAATTGAAGCAATTCAAGGGTGGGGATATGTTCAAGGATGTCGACTAGGGTTATCCCACTTAAATTATGTATATATAGAAAGCAATGTAGCTCAAATAGAGTAAGTAGTTAAAGTAGCATAATTCGTATTTTCATTTCCAGTAGTTGTAATTTGTAATATCAAGTTTCATCAATCAATACAAAGTAAAATTAGTGTATTTGTTGTTGTTCTTTGATTATTTCTCAGTAGTTAATGATAATTACAATTTCCATGTTGTACTGATAATTCAAAACATAAATAAGTAGTATTGAAATAGCTTCTCAGTTATTTCTTTAAGCTTACATAAGCTTTCCATAGCTTTTTGATAAGTTTACATTAGATTAAATCAGTTCTATTCAAGATTTGAAGAAAAGTCAACAAAAGTCAATGGAAGGGTCAAATAAGCTACTCTGGTGTTAAAAGCTATAAAGGAAGGCTCAAAATTGGTTTTCTAGCTTGTGTTAACAAGCTAGAAGGGTTCTGGTCCTTGGTTCTTTGTTCCCAAGCTAAAATCAGTTGTAAGCTTCTATGTGATTTTTGCTTAAAATTCTAAGTTACTGTATATCAGCTTATTTGTAGCTCATCTGTATTATTTCTAGCTTATCAGTAGTTCATAATCATATTTCACTAGTATAATCAGTATTATATAGCTTGTCTCTTCATTTTGCTTAAAAACATACAAAGCCAAAAAAATAGCCATATTAGAAATAACTTATTGGAGTGCTTATTTTCCTGTTGAAAGTTGTTAATCATAGCTTAAATAAGTTAGTTACTCAGTAAAATCAAGAATTTTAGTTTAAAAAAGTGAGTTTCCTTTGTAAAATCATCACAGACACCATATTAAGTGGTGTTTGGTTTAACTCAGTCAAAGGGTCAAACCCCTTGTTACTGTAGATTTACCAATTGGCCAACTTTGAACCTGCTTAATATAGTCCAAATAAGGTTTTTTCAAGTTCAAATTAGCAATTTAGATAGAAACCATAGTTTTCTACTGCCTGTGTTGATTTCAGGCATCAAATAAGCTCAAACAAGCCAATATAAGCCACAATCTCTTTTGGCCTTTGTTTTTGACTTCTCTGTGTTCCATTTGGTCCATTTAGTAAAGTCCCAACAGCCTAGAACTTGCACCCAAGTCTGTGCACCAAATCCCAACTCTGCACAAGCAACTCAGCATACACTGAGTTGCTGAAGCAGCTGATCTTGGTCCAAATTGGACTTCAATTAGCTTGTTATCCATAGGGATTTTTGCATTTTAAGATACTCAGTAGTATAGAGAAGCTTTTGCCCCCATTAGGTTGCCTTTCAACAGCTTTTTGGTGTGCTTAATCTAGTCTGCAAGTAGGGGTATTTCACTGAGATTTCTGTTTTGAATCCACAACAGCCAAAGTGCTTATTCTGCTAATCCTTAGTGCTTATTTGTATTTTTTAGTTGTTTTGTGCTTATTTTAGTATATTAATCCTGTTCTGAGCATTTGGTGAACTTTGTGCTTATTTGCTTATTTTTGGGCTTATTGCAAACTGCTTATCTGCCCAAATCTACTTATTGGGCTTAGATAACTTTTGATTTTAATTTTCCTAGCTTTTTAATAATATTTTAGATTTATCTGTAAAGTTTCATAATTTTCTGAATAGTTTTGATATTTTTAATCTTTTTAATTAGTTTATTATAGTAATTAAATCATAATAAATAAAATAATAATCAGAAAAATATAAATCTAATTTTCATAATTTTCTTTTGTCATTTTTAATCTAGGAAAAATATAATTATATTTTTAGTCCTTAAGAAAATCAAAAATAGAAAAATAGTGATAGCTTCTATTTAATAGAATTTATCTTTTTAAATTTTAATTAAGTAATTTTCATTTTTATAATTTTCTTAGCTTCTTTTCATCTTATAATATTTTTAGAAAAAGTTTTAGAATTTTCCTTGTTCATTTAGTATTTTTTATAAATTTAAATAGTTTAATAGGTAATTAAATAATAAATAATTAATAATAATTAAATAAAAAGTATAAAAAAATATAATTTAAGTTTTTAAATAAGTTTTAAGTCATTTTACATTTTTAGTTTTTAAATTTCATAAATTTTATAAATTTTAGTTTTTGTCCCATTTTAGGTTTCCCGTTACGCGTTTTCTTAATTTAATTCGCGTTTAATTTTATTGTGAATATTTGTTTTTAATTTGTTATTTAGAATTGTTAAAAAAAAAAGCAAAATCTCAAATAACCCCTTTTCCATTTCAATAACACTTGATCACAAGCCGTTTTAAAACACAATTTCACATCTCGCTGGGACTTAAACGACCCGGGGATAAAACTATACTCCTTGGTTAAATTGTCCTCAATTGGTTTGACTTTGTTTGACCACATCCGTGGTTGATTTAAGTTGACTGTTTGGGGCCGATCAAATTTTGGCGCCGCTGCCGGGGAGGTGTGCTGCGTGTTTTAAACGTTTTGCAGTATCGTGTTTTTGAAACCCAATCTGTGTATATCTTCTATCTCTTGTATATTCATCATATATAAAGCAAAACGCTCGTGAAGTTAATTCATTTAACGGATCGAGTACCAAAAATATCGTATTCCTATTTCCCATAAACCATATAAAAAACAAAAATATTTTTCAGAATATCATGTTTTGATTTTTTAAGGTGATTACAAAGCACAATATCATGTTCAGAATATCATGTTTTGATTTTTAATATTTTTGTGATAATACCATTTGGCTTAATTTCATATATCATTCAGATTTATAATGCTATATAGTTCGTGAAATTGAAAGAAAATGTTTCGTTGTAAATAATCTTATGTGTGGCTTCCATTGTTTCACTAAATCGCATAAACCTCAGTTTCCTTCACTATTTTACTGCAACTTTGAACATCAAGCATGAACCCTCTCACAGAAAATCAATCAAAGAATATCTTTCACTGGGATTAAGATCCCTAACTTATTCAAAATACACACACATAAACACACACCAATAGTTTCAAATGTTTCACACCATGAAGGTAAGATTTGAGTGCAAATATGATTTTTATTTATTTTTTTATAGAATCTTGAAACCGAACTTATTTTTTTAAAGATTTTAGGTGAAGATTAGTATAAAATTTTTATTTTTATTGATGGGTTTGTTGAATTTCAATAGGTTTTTTGTATGGATTAATTTGATTGTATTAATGATAGGTTGCTATGATTAATATTAATTTGATTGTGTTAATGATAGAGCAATGGCAGCAAGATATGAAGTTCAAGGCTGAAGAAGGAACAAAGCTGCAACCATGGTTCAGGTACTACATTTAAAATAATATCTGTATGTCCAGAATACTCACACAGATATGTAAGTGTAATAGACTACATTGCATAAATATGTGGTTTTTATGTTAGTGCCAATTTTACTTTTATGAAAATAATAATGATACTATCTGAATCCAAAAAATATGGTGGATAACAGGTCTACGATTTTAGTTTATTGGAAGGTGTTTGTTTAAGCTTATCTTAGGGCTTCCGAGCTTATTTGATCTATGGTTTTAATTGAAGGCAGGCAAAAAGTTCAGCTTCGTCTTTCAAATATCGACGAACCACACATACGAGGTAAATTGACAGAAGCTGCAGGAATGCTACTTGCTGAGACATTTTTTTTAAAATCGGAAATGAATGTTGAAGCTATCTTATTGTATATTCATGAACCGATAAAGGTTGTCTGCTATTTTTTTGGTATTTTTTTAAGCAGGTCACATGACACTTGACCAAGGGAGTGACGAATGAGGTTTGGCAATGGTTACTGGGGATTTTGCTTTAGCTTCTCACAATGATCGCAAGAACCCATACGTAAGTTATTTTAAATGTGTCTTATTTGAAGCTAATTATTAAACGTGTTTAACCCATTAAAGATAAAAAAAAAAAGGTTTACTGAATTGGCCCATTAATTCCAAAGAATTATGGAAGAAACCCGAAGTGAACAAAAGCAGGGCACCAATGCTTCAGCCCATATGTTATATGTATACCTGCGCTAATCTCGAATTCTCGATACATAAAATGGTACCAATTTTATAACCCATATTGTTCTATATATTACTTGAATTTCTGTGACCCTTTTTTGGTAGCTCATATTCCTTTGGAACGTCAGTTAACACCAGGTATAAAAAAAATCAAATGTTATGGGGAATGTGGGTGTTTAATACTCCATGAGATGTGAAGCATCTCAATATTCAGTAAACACCAGGTAGAAACCATAAAATTTCAAAGATTCAAGTTGTCGAACTGTTATATTCACAAACAAACATGTGGACCCTGATGCTACATATGTTTGCAATGTTAGATCTTTTGAGTAAGGTTACTTCAGTTCATGATTGATTATTGGCTTTTTGAAGGCTGAGATAGCACTCGACCCTGTTACTGAGTTAATAACTCTTGCAAATGGATATGGTTTTAAACATTTTTTTTTCCAAATTATTCAGGCGGTGTTATTTTATTTATTTATTTATGTGTGTGCAGGTAATGCAATGGTAATGCCACATCCGAACTTTGGACAAATGCGTTTGTGTATGTGTGTTCAAAAGTTCAGCCTCACAACGGATGCCTTAAAATGTACACTCTACAAGTATCCGTTATAAAATTATAATGTAGTATTGCAGTACCTAAACTTAGGACAAATGCATTTGCGTGTATGTAGACTCTACGAGTAGGGTCTGAGGTGGTTTTAGAAATTTCGCTTCCTTCGGTATATCCAAGGCACACAATTCTCAGGATTTACTGAATGTTAGTTTCTCTTAAACTGAATCATAGGTTTTTTACTTTGATATTCTGAAATTGAGTTGACAGAAGAAATCAGTCTTAGTTTTTTTTTTTGCTATATAACTTATCCATTGTTCATTTAACTGCAGGGTGATGATGAATCATCAACCTTTTTCAACGCGCACGCTGAATGCTCATACCACGCTTATTTGCGACTGTCGTCACCGATGATATCAACGCGTGCTTCATTTATACATATAATTTTTTACACCAGGGAGATTAGCCACTGCTCAGACTACTCGGGCTACACGAGAGGGTGATAAACCTAATTGTCTATTTCCAAAATTTAGAATGAAACTACATATTAACGCACTCTGTACCAAACAACTCTGCTGTACCTCTGAACTCGGTACCAAACACCCTTGCTGCAACACTAAACTCAATACCAAACAGCCATTTCTGCAACACTAAATTCAGTACCAAATAGCCCTTGATGCCGCAATATGTCAGCACTAAACTAAGTACATACATGCTTAAAATCTATATGATTATTCTTTGGATAGTATTATATTTTAACATACTGCTGTGATTATATTTGAATGGGAACCGTAATGTTCGGTACTTAGCTCCATCGGACTTTAGCTCTCTGAAAGGAGGTATTGATTTTGGACTGCTGGCCATTACTTTGGTGAGGTTCTGTGCAGGTTACTGATGGAATTACTCGATTCCAACATAGGAAAATACGTCCCTGATGCAAATCGCGTAGTGTTTTTCATTTTTTTCTATGATAGTCTGTCAATTTGGCAACATGGTATGGACTGGTGGTTGGGTAATGGGTTGAAATTATTATCCTTTTGGCCTAGGTTGAATTGGGTGGGGTTTGTCTAAAATGAAACACTTTTTTGTCCAAATAAATTTAATTGACATTACGACCTCTAATATTGTTTCTATAACAAATATATTTACAATGGTTAACCTGGCCCGTTTTGATGCGAATCTATTTAGTCAAACATATCATTTTCCCCCACAATTCCTTTTTATGCAATGGAACCTGCATGTCTTTTGCTTTACATTGTGCTATGCTAAGATGCTTGCTTTTATTATGCAGACGGTAACAGTGGATGATTTGCAACCTGAACCAGCTTTATGGCATGAAGATTCTGCAAGGAAGCCTTGGGAAAGTGGAAGGTAACCCACCCTTGGTTTATGTTTTTTCCCAATAAGATTATCTGCACTTATATTTGATAAGCTATATCCAAAAGATATATTTGTTTGGTGGCAAAATATTCAGATTGGGTAATGGGTCACAATGGTAAATTTTTAATCTGGGTTGGTTTGACCCAACATCCTTCTGTCCAGAACAGTGGTATTTTTTTTAAAGGTGTCATATGCTGAAAAAATAAGTTATTTTGATTATTCTCTTTAGTTATATTTATATATTGTTATTATGCAAGTGTATGTTTGGCTTTTGATTCATATGTATGCATATGTGTTTGTAGAGGTGACACCAAAGACAATCATGAGAGTCATGGGTGTTAAGGGTCTCACACTTTATCATCTTAAGAGTTATTTTTAGGTATTACTTCATTACATATGTATCAAATTTCACCTTCTTATATATGAATATAAATAGTTAAATTCTATTTTGGTTTTGAAATAAAAATTCAGGCTAGGAAAGCAGCCTCACAAGGAATTTGGCAATCAGTATCTTGCAGCGCCACAGACAAGCACAGGTAAAGAGCTTCAATATGCTTTGGCAACATGGTATGGACCGGTGGTTGGGTAATGGGTTGAAATTACTTATCCTTTTGGCCTAGGTTGAATTGGGTGGGGTTTGTCTAAAATGAAACACTTTTTTGTCCAAATAAATTTAATTGACATTGCGACCTCTAATATCGTTTCTATAACAAATATATTTACAATGGTTAACCTGGCCCGTTTTGATGCGAATATATTTAGTCAAACATATCATTTTCCCCCACAATTCCTTTTAATGAAATGGAACCTGCATGTCTTTTGCTTTACATTGTGCTATGCTAAGATGCTTGCTTTTATTATGCAGACGGTAACAGTGGATGATTTGCAACCTGAACCAGCTTTCTGGCATGAAGATTCTGCAAGGAAGCCTTTGGAAAGTGGAAGGTAACCAGCCCTTGGTTTATGTTTTTTCCCAATTAGATTATCTGCACTTATATTTGATAAGCTATATCCAAAAGATATATTTGTTTGGTGGCAAAATATTCAGATTAGGTAACGGGTCACAATGATAAATTTTTAATCTGGGTTGGTTTGACCCAACATCCTTCTGTCCAGAACAGTGGTATGTTTTTTTAAAGGTGTCTTATATGCTTAAAAAATAAGTTATTTTGATTAATCTTTTTGAATAAAAAGGATATATGTTTATTCATTAAGAATATTTTTGACCAATGTAACTATTTGACCCGTTTTTTAAATTGACAAATCAATAAGTAGATGGGTCGAAATTTTCACCTCTTACCCGATTTAGTGTTGTTTTTGTTTTAAGAACTTTCTAAGCCACTTGTGGTCATCTAGGTCAATAGTTAAGAGAGACGCTGTACACAGACTTGTGATCAATAGCTTACAAGTAAAACCAGATAGAAGCAATGATTATCCCCAAACTTTGGTCTAATTTCATTCTGTTCAACCATTTGACCCGTTCCCCTTTTAGCTAAACTTTTTGACCTGATTGTGATAAATCACAACCTTAATCAACCCATCTATATTTTGACTGATGCAATACTTAATTGGCATTTATGTTTACTGATGTTAGACTTGATTGTGTTTTATTTTTTATCATGGTATAAACCAAAAACTACTTTTCATATAGCACAACTTCTTACGTTTGCAAGTTTTTAAACCTTTGAATGTTTAGTTTCCATTGTGTTGAAAGCTAATCCAAACACCCCCTTAGTATTGATTCGCGCTGACAGATCACACATGCCTATATCTTACTGGTGTCACTTAACTACATTGCTGGAAAAACTCAAGACACTCTTTTATCTTCCGGAAACACAGCCGATAGAGCCGGGTAGTTCAAATCGCTTGGGCCAGCAAGCGTGTGCTTGCATGTTCTGTTTGAGAAATTCCCTTAGTCTTATCAATATGCGGGTCGATCTGGGTCATAAGTTGGTCAAAGCATGACTCACTTGGTTCATGGGTCAAATCAATATGAGGGTCGATGGGTCATATTTTGGTCAGATCAATATGTGGTCGATGAGCTATATTTTATATTTTTTGCACATTACGGTTAGGTCCTGATTGCATTTTTAATAATGTGCAATGGGTTTGTGAGCGACAAATCAAAACCGCTGGTCACCTACTTATCAAATTAGGAAATGCAGCTGCATTGGGACAGTAGGCCGGCAGACATATTAGGTAAAACCATAACCTACTTATGATGTGATTAGTAACGTTTTTGGAGCATATGAACAGGTTACATGTAACCCATAATCCCAGATTTCTTATCCATCATATAGTAGTTCTAAGTTAGTTTACTACATTCTTATCTAACTATATATGTTGTTACTACAAAATGGTGTTACAGGTAACTAAAGCGGCAAAGCTAAGTTTCTTTGAAATGTTGAGAGTCGAAGTCTGTTCAGATTCTGATATCTTATGAATCCAGATGATCCAATGCAAGGTGCATCTATTATACTTATCCAGATCGATTAACCATTGAGATGCTCAGAAGCAGGAAGATTATGAACACATATCAGATGGTTTTAGACTTTAGTAATGATTAAAAAGTCGAGTGAGAAAAGTGAAATGAAACTAAAAATCCTATGTTGTTATGTGTTTGAAATGGAAGTTCCAAGCATAATGGTTTGAAATGGTAATCATTGTCCATTTAAGCACAATGCTTACTTTTGTCTATACTTTCTGTACATGATTAAATTTGTTAAAACAACCCACTAGCATTTCATACGCCAACAAAAAATAGTTTTTGTTGCCTTTCAGAAAGTATAACAAAAATAGATTACCATCACTGATAAAAAATTTAATTTAATCTTAATCAATCTTTGTAACATAAAGGGTCCATAAAGCTCTAAGAACTTGTCTTTTTCATGTTGATATACTGATGTTGCAAATTGACTATTGACATTAGATAATTGGATTAAAATTAATGACTAAATATTGTAAATGGTATCACACCGAGACTATATTAATGAGAAATTTATTTGTTGAGATGGTAAGTAAAAAAAAGTGAATCTATGTAAATGTCATTTAATTTTACTCTCAATAAGGTCATACACATATCAAAACATTTTATACGCTACCTCAATATATTTGTTGAGATGGTAAGTGAAAAAAGTGAATCTATGTAAATGTCATTTTATTTTTCTCTCATTAAGGTCATACACATATCAAAACATTTTATACGCCACCTCAATATATATCCAAGTTCCGTTTATCGTATATTTTAACTATAAATATCGAGTTGACACGTATGGTTATATACCATCTGGAGAGTTGTATGAGTTGATGATCCGAAGTTTTGTGTTAGTGTAGAAGGTGTGCCAATAAAGAACTCAAAGTGAAGGTACATACAGATAAATTAAAATGTATATATGCATTAAATTGTATATATGCATGTCTCTTTATCATTACATAAAAAATAACTATAAAAGTCATTGATATCCTAACATGAACGAATTAAAATATAGAAATACAAGTCATGGTCATTAAGAATTAATGATTCTTGGCAGCTCTGCAAATGCGACCTTAATAAGAGTCTCATGTGAGGTATTTACACCACGACAGTGTATACATAATTATCTTTGATGCTTTATACTATTATTATCTGGAGAGTGTTCTTATGTTTCCTGTAATGTTAACCATATCGCGCAGGAGAACCTTATATGGCTGTTGGAAAGATCTACGTACAATAATTGATCAAAGACAAAGAAGGGTATCTACGTACATATTAATTAAGTGGTTGTTGTTTCTAATCCCGACGGCTGTATATGGCAACTATATAAGATATTTGTAAATGCCATTAAAGAAAGGTAGATATTTTTAAATAACGTGAGTTGACTTTCATATATAATTGTCTTCTTCAAAAGCTTGCAGCGCATTGAAGAATTCCTGACCAAGATGCCTCCATCAAAGAGGGTTGCGATGAAACGATGTTTTCATAGTCTGAGTGCATAGGCTGAGATTGTCACGAGGAAAATGATAGATTGTATGAAAATCAATTGTGATGAGAGTCAAAGCCTTTTAAGTGTCTGCTTTCCTAAACATGCCACAACATTGCAGCCATCTTAACAAATAGTAAGCACTTCATTTCCCTTATACCCGCGTCAAACCAACAGTTGCCTACAATTATTGGCTATGGATACCTTAACGAATAGACACGGATACAATCAAGTTGTAGCTTTGTGAGTATTAAACATCTTTTTTCCAATCAAACAATATATGCGCTGCGGCTAACTAATATGCCGATGGTTATTGTTGTTCTAGGTATGAATGAAGGAGCAACTGCGAGTTGTACTAGCTGACACAAAAATGATAGGTGCAACCGTTCTACAACCCAAGGTTGTGTAACCAATTATTTACACATCTTATGGACGGTTCTTTATGCCGTCTTAACCTTTGACACTATATTATTTTTATAGGTACGAGTTACCCATTTGAGAATGTACATCATACCTCACGCGTGGACATCCAGTCAGTGTCCGAAGTCAGCCACTTTATAGATCAGATAACAGTAAAAATTTTGCCCCACAAAAACCCACAAGTTTTTTTTTTTTTTTTTTTTTTTTTTTTTTTTTTTTTTTTTTTTTTTTTTTTTTTTTTTTTTTAACAATGTAGCGGCCGCGACTTAGTTTATAACATAATAATGGTTGGTGTTTTTTAGGTACAAACGAACAGGAAGCGGCAGGCTATAGTGGTCTACATTCCTTAGAACATTAAATTAAAAATACAAGTCATGTCCACACGTCGGGTGAATACATAAGAAAAAATTACAAGTCATGTACATGTGTAAATTAAAACGAAAAATTACAAGTCATGCCCGCCTATCGGGCGGGCTTCGAAAACTAGTATATATATATATATATATATATATATATATATATATATATATATATATATATATATATATTATGTGTTAAAGTGGGATGTTGAATGGTGTCGAGAGATGATGAGGTAATGACGGAGATGAGTGCTAACGGCGATGGGAGTTTGTTTCATCCATAGTTTTCTTTGCGCGAAGGTTCAAATTCTACTTCTATGGTGATCCACTCAACTCACTTCTCTTCATCACCATGAGTTTTGTGATGGTGGACATAGAAGATATTCATGTTGAACGTTAGAGTCCAAGAGAGCCAGGGGGAAGAAAAGGTTCGAGAACGAACAATTTCTTTTAGTTCTAGATAGTCAACTAATGACGTATCTAGGTTGTGAGAGGATATATATATATATATATCTCTACATTATATATAACAGGAGGCGTTACACGTAGATAATGCCACATAAATGCCACCTCAATGCCACCTAATCAATTTAATGCCACCTCAATGCCACCTAATCAATTTATGCCATGCAAGCAAGCCTTTTGCCATTTATTAAAATTTCGGATTTATTTTTCAAAAAAATTGAAACTTGCAGGATTCGAACCTAGGTCTTGCCATCCACACACAAGCGCTTCAACCATTGGACCAGGCAAGATTTTATGACAAACATTTGAAAACAATAATGACATTCTTAAATTGATCTTAATGCCCTTATCAAACATATAAACCTACGTAAAAAATAATGTCATTCATACATGTTCATTCTCAAAACCCTAACCCTAATCGCCTCCAGTATATCACTGGCAGTCCTCTCTCAGCCCTAATCCGGTAATCTCTAGAAACAATTGTCTTCTCACTATGCTGTTATGCACATCACATAATGTTACATGTTCCTCTTTGATATAGCCGTAATTATCTTTGAGGAACATGTTTTTATTCTCACGTAATGTTTTTATTCTCACGTACAGAAAAAAGGTATGCCTCTTTTCCATCAAAACCCTAATGATTACTATGTTTGACTTATTAGACTATTAAATAGAAAATTTGGAAGAAAGGCAACCGCTGAGATCAAAAGCTGTTAGTGAAGAAGTAGAACAAGGGTATAGTTATGTACGAAGGTATGTGCGTTATATGTATGTATGTAAAAATTGCATGATCCACAAGAGGATTTGAATTTGATACAACTTGTGCTGGTATTTTCATTGGTCAAGTACAATAGCAATCAGAATCACAGATTCACAGAAGTCAAATCAAACATGCAAAAAATATCGATTTAAATTTGAAGGAAAGATGAAGCTGCTGAAAAGTTATTGTTGTGACTGGTGCTCACATCCAAAGGAAACATGAAGCTGCTGAAAAATTAACAATGAAGGTGAAAAAATGTTGGAGAGCATGAATGGACCCACAGTTATGATGAACTTCGGTGATAGACCTGTAAGAATACTCTTTTTTTTGGCTTTGTATGGTTTACAAAATATTTGTGTTTTCATCTGTTTATTAACAATCTTATGGATTTGTTTCAAAATTTCCAGGAAAATGCAATCGAAGTTATGCAGAACTGGTCTTTTTCCAGCTACCCAAACTGAGGCTCGGAACAGGTACCCATACATTATAGTAACAATGCAAATAAGGCTTCTCTGGATGATGTTATTTGAATTCTATGCATCTTACTACAAGTAAAATGCCACATCATTAAACTACAAGGGGTTTGATGTTTTGAGAGTAATGTGTATATAGGTTTGAAGGAGGCAATAATAGTAGGGGACGTAAACTTTTCAAAAGAAGTTTAGGTTGCATTACTTTAATATTATCTAACATATGGAAAGTAAATTGGGTATAAAAATTTGCAGGTTGTTGGAGATATAACGAAAGCTAGCACTCTATAACCTGTTTACTTTAAAGGAGTTAAGAAAGTGATTAAAAGATTTGTGCTAATCATTTAGGTAATGAGCAGTCATTGATTTGAATATGCGGTTTATGATAAATTGCATGATTTATTTTGAATGTGAAAATGTGTATTTGTGTGTAGTTATTCCAACAATGTATGTGCAAGAGCATGCTGGTAACGAGAATTCGTGTGTGTCGCATGCTTCTGATTTCTCTAATGGTGAAGTTAAGGGTGAGCTTTTCTGCATTCGCTTCGTATCAACTGAGAGTAATTTGGCCTCAGTTAATCATCAAGTTTTTGTCACTGTCATAAAGAACTGCATATGGCTTATTTTTATTGCTATTAGTCAGTGTGTCATTCAATTTATAGATAAGTATTCCTCATAATTTTCAGGTGGTAAAACAATTTTGGCAACGCAATGACATGATGGGTGCTATTAGTGCGCTGCAAAAGTTGCTAGATCATGTGTTAGTGTTCTATTTTTATGGGCATTTGATCCCAGCAAGTTAATTCTATGTTTTTCATCTCCATCCGCCATTGAAGGTATAAGTTTTCTAAATCATATAGGTTATTTTTACTATATGAATTAATTTATCTTTTTTTGTACCCTCACAGTGGACCAATTTAATCAACCCTGCCTTCTCATACTATGTATTCTATTGTTACACCAACCTCTATACCCTAAACAAGGCAAGTAAACTTATGCACAAATTTACGTACTATCCACATGTTTCAGTGTTTAACTGTCAAATGCTAAACAAAAGATTATGATTTCTGGCTTCTGAGTATCTTGATGTTATGTCACAGCTCCGTCAATCAAAAGGCATGAATTCCAACAGATTCCTTCCTCATTGTGGCGAGGTATGTATTATAGACCCTTTACCTCTTTATCTCTGATTGGTTAGCTTATTAAGTTAGCTGTGATGTACAAAAGTAATTAAAATTACTAATCTTATTTCATCTTTTTGTTCAAGATGAATCAAAGTAGCTTTGCCCACATGGAAACAGCTGTGGTGCGTGCAAATTACGAATTGTTATTCATGATCGCTAAATTGATATACCAGGTTGCACTTCCAGGTTCTCAAAATACTAGGCGGTAGTTCCACTTTACTTAGCGGGGTTAATGAAGCAATGTTCATTGTAGCTAATCATGTGTGTACTGCTAGATCAAATAGAGATCGGTTGATAGTCTGTCTGGATTTTAGGTGGTACACCAGTTCGCATGCTTTTTGAGTGAGTCATAAAGATAAGGGGTTTAAGTTGTCCAATGAGTTTGAAACTATGGTGAGATGTGACCAGGGTGCGGCTGCATGTGTGGATTACGTCGGGAGCCTGCTTTACGGGTTGCAATACCATCCTCAAGTATAAGAACTTTGATTTTGGTTTTTGTTGCAAATTTGAGCCTTTTGTGCGAAAATGTTGGTGTGTGTGATTAAAGATTTTGGTTAACTGTTACAATCTAAGGCGTTGTTCATCTAAGCTTATTTTTTGACTTAAGATTCAACATTTTTTAGCAAACTTTCAGATCCATAAGCTTCTTTAGATTTATTTGCAAATTAATTTTTCGGTACCCTGTATTTCTTTCAATTAGTTATAGTGCTTGAAGTTTCAAAAATAAAATAAAGTAAAATTGCAATGCTTGAAATTGACTAGGAACAATGGTGTTGCAGGTTAATGAAGCGTAAGGTCTTCCGACTTCTTTAGATTTTGGACGGGTTGTCTCTCAGCTGACACGGTCTATGGTGTGATTTTTGGTGCCCGCTAAACATATTAGTCGAAGGTAATTTCGTACTACTGTAGTCGGTCTATGTTCCGTGTCTGTTTAAGACTGTTTGTTTAGTTCATATATACATAAATGATTTTGGATATACCCTTGCCTTAAATTCATTGTATTTGAAGTTTCTTGGGAATTCAAACTGAATTTACCAACTAACAACTATACCTATGTTTTAAATTCTCATCGGCTATCACTTCACATTTTGGAATTTCTTTTTCACTATTTAAGTAGCTATTATAACAACCTGTCATTAAGCAAGTGGTACAACACCAAAACATAAATAAATATAGATTATATGAACTGTCTATACGTGTAGAATATATCAGCAGTTGTTGGAGCCATAACTCGAAATCTTTGCAAGACGATCAAAGATGCTATGTATCAATCTATGACCACCCAACTCTTCACCTCTTGGTTTTTATTAATAATCTCCTCATTTGTAGTTTCATTGGGATCCATTTTAGAGGTGCAAAACGGGCGGATGTTGGCAGTTGGGTATCACATCAAATTGGGTTATGGCAACCGTTCAACCCATTTGTCATTTTTATTTTAAGCTAACACTTTTAAATTTAGCCCATTTGTTCAATTATTGATACCCACCTTGGCCTATTCACAATTAAGTAATAGCACTATTTTTGTGATCATTATGCATCGATAATACTTAAAAGAAACCCAACCTGGGCCATTCCTGTTCTAATGAGACTTAAAATGGCCCGTTTCAAGTCAAACTCATGTTTGAAGTGACAAAGTTGTACGTTATTGAATTATATGTGGATGCTAAAACAGACACAAGAAACATACTAATACATGTCAAAGCATTATTGCACTGATATTTAAGTACAACAATTTTGATCAGACTGTACATTTTAGGTGGTTTTAAAAAGCAAAGAGACGAAAGCCATATGGAGAATTGAAGCACTATGTAGTGTTCTTAAGGAAGTACTCTCTTTTCGTTATATTCCATGGTAGGATATGTGTTACCATCATCTGAGTCAACTCGGATCCTAAAGGACAATGATATTATATGGTCAGGTTAATTATTTACTTTGTACATATTTATTGACGATAATGTAACAAGCAATTTGACAAGTCGACACCTTTTCTGTATATTCAGTGTAAACAAGAAGGCGTTGGCTTTGATTCCAACAACAGATTGGGAAGTTAACAGGAGGAAAGTGTAGATAATGGGATGCTACTTTTAGCAAATGAAAAGTTTGATAAGGAAATCAAAAGGTACCGAAGTGAATCCGAGAAGGAAATTTCATAAGAAGAACAATCACCTAAAGAAACAGCTTCCAATAAAAGGAAAGCATCCACAAAACTTCAGAGCTCAAAGTTAGTATTGCAATTTAGTTAAGGTGACAAATTAATCTGGTCGGGCAGGTTTGATTAGTGACCGACATGGGTAACATTTTGGTATGGGTTGCTTGCGTTTACCTAAAAAACTTTTTGACAATTTGATCTTATCATTGAATTTTATTTAGAAATAAACAAATTGTTAAATATGAAACAGAATTTTAAAAGCTCATCTCATATGCTATTGCCAACCTCCGCTAATTTCATTGGCGTAAGTGGGACAAACATTGAGCAGTGACCTCATAAACACATACAATAAGTTTCGCAATCACTGCATTTTTCAGTTATGGCGTGCTATCAGATCTATATTCCATTCACGATTAAGAAACCAAAAATGTAACAGCAGATGTAGGTCACTGGTCACTGGTCATTTCAAGTTCCAAAGGAGGACTGTTTGTTTCATCGGTCAGGTAACGGGTCGTGCAAAACAGGTGATTATCTTTATCAATTTATATTTTACACATTTGCAAATTACAAAGTGAACCAGGAATTAACATTGTTGTGCATTCTGTTGGAAAAGCAGTTGTAGGACCAGACACAAAACAGGTCACGGGTCACTGGTCGTTTCAAGCTCCAAAGGCCGGTTTGGTCAATTGGTCAGGTCACGGGTCATGCGAAACAGGTGATTATGGCTCCAGTGAATTGGAGTGCAACAGAGGATCAGCAACCCCACCTGTTACACTTGCACAGTTCACATTCACCTCATTTTTTGGCTTGGAATATTATCAGAAATGTTCGTGCTTAGATGAGGCAAAATTTGAGCCGATAAACAAAAAGGGTTGGATAACAGGAGATTGCTGCACGTGGTGTATGGAAATGACCAGCCATAAACAATTTTGAAACCAATTGACTTATGAATGTAGTATACTGAAGGGTTTTTCGGACTGCCATAATAGCTAGATTCAGTGGTGTTTGGGGTTGTTTTAATAACAGAGTTGAAGGTACCTAGAACTGATTTCAATAGCCAATAGCTGATCTGAGGGTGTTTAGAACTATTTTCATACCTCAAGTGAGGGGTGTTCAGAACTATTTTCAGTTGCTGATTTTAGGAGTGTTTAGATGAAAAAGCTGAAGTTTCAAGTAACAAGGATGGTAATGTTGAATCAGAAGATGCTGAAATATATACTTTGGTGTGTTTTTCCATTAATTTAAAATAGATGAGACTTTGTAACATAATAGTTTTTTTATAACTCAATTCACGAGTGTATGGAAATGATCAGAGGATGAAAGTGTCGACACACCAAAAAGCTGCAGTAGGGGAAGGTGTTGAATAAGAGTATGTACTGCAGGTATGCTTAAACTCATATCTTCTTATAAATGTAGCTTTACACATGATCTAGAAGCTTTCAAATATGGTGAACTTGCGTCCAGAAATCATCAAAAGAAGTTTTGGATTTTTCTTTTTTCTCTTTATTTTGTTTAGTATTGAACTTTTTTTTTTTTTTTTTTTTTTTTTTTTTTTTTTTTTTTTTTTACATTTGTTTTAAAGTTTAATATAATAGGCACCAAACTTTTAATTGCATGATACTAAAGAATGTTCAGTGTCCTAGCTGTTGTTTTTATCAGACACTCCTTTGGGTTCTTTTTTAACGGAATGAAACATTATGTTGTAGATGGTGTATTTGGAATGCACTTCATCAACACATGGTCCAATGTGGCTCGCGGCCTTGGCATAACCATGCTTCCCATCATAGACCGTACAGTCCCTTGTGCTAGGAACCCACCACAACCTTTTTCGATCATGTTGAATACAAGTCCGGTCCAAAAGTAAACACTTCGCATGAATTCCCTTTAGATGGAAACATGGATGCAATTTTCAAAATTACACAAGACCAGCTAAACATGCCTAAAGCAAAACCAAAACTCGCTATTTTGGGAATGGCGTCTTCACCACGACTATTATAGCATTAGCTAACATCATACATTAAAGGTCTTTTGAGCTTACATTAATTTGCCAGTGATTATGCTTTAATCATTTTTATACTTTTGTTGTAATAACATTGAAGTAATCATGCAAAACAAGCGCTATAGATATTCCTTCATACGTTAGTGAATATATATACTAATGCATTCACAGTTATTATCATTACAGGAACGCCTAGCCGAGTTCTACAATTTACTACTGATTTACATATCAATGGCAGGCGCAAAAATGCAAGAATTTGAGGCCTTTATCTTTTGTCTACTGTCCATCTTCTGCTGGGATTACATGTATTCATCATCATCCAATCTTTCAGTTTCTTTTCACTTATCTGTCGTTTATTTTTCCATAATAACGTAGGAGCATTGTAGGATAAAATGTTTGAAAAATGCGTCTTAATTTTTATTTATTACCACCACATAGATTTATTAAATTTGGACCTGAATGTTGGATCAGAACCTGAATGTTGGATCGATGTGACAAATGAATTATGTGATGTTTCCAGTCAATAACAGTACAAGTAAGCTGCTTTCTACTTTCGTATTTATCATCTAAAATGGGTTATTATTTGTAGCGATTCCCTGTACAAGTTCAACACCTTATAAAACCAACACTTTTATCTTTTGTTAACAAGAAGAGTTGACTAAGTTATCTATGAGTGTTTCCATTATGTTGCAAATCTGAAGATGTATATATGTCCATAATCAAACATAGCTAATTTAAAAGAAACCGCGGACAAATTTTGAGAATGTTTCTTCTTATAATATTTTCGAAACCAAACGGCCTTTATAATTTGCACTTTTTTTTTTATTTTGTTATTAACAGAGGCGGAAGAGAATTTAGTGGAAATGAAAGGACAACGAGACTCGTCATTTTTGAGAAATACATGAAGCTTTACATGTTAGTTGCAGAAAAGGCTACCCATTCCGTGCAACTTCTTACTCTAGGATTACATGTAGTTTCTTCCAGTGGAGAAAAGCATTCCTATGAAGGTTAGCATTATTTCACAAATTGTTGCACTTCCATATGAATTAGTATTATCTCCATATGCAAGATATACCTGCAAGACCAAAATCAGAATGTTGTGAAAAGTGTGTTTTTAGACTTAGAAAAATATACCGATATATGAAATATTAGCATTATTTCACAAATTGGTGCACTTCCATATGAATTAGTATTATCTCGATGTTATGTTGTCCAAACTGGTTTGATCATATAAGTAGAATTAAAGCTTTTCTTTTAACTTTTTTAGTCAATAATGTGCATTTATCTCTGTGTAGTGCGGGCTGAATATAAAATCGGTGCACATGTAATAAGTGAAAATGCTATTGAGCAAGCAATATTTAAATTCCACACACCCAAGATATTTATGAGTACTCTTATTATTATTCAGGTTGGTCTGTTACGCACACACTGTGGTGTCAATATGTGGTATCAATATCGGGGTAAAGTTTGTCGTTTCAGCCATGTAATTTTCACATTCCAGACTTGGTATCACACATGCTAAATTTCACCTTGCAGACCTTGAAGGTGCAGTTCCACTGTGAAAGCATACTTAGGGGGTGTTTGTGTAAGTTTAATTGGCTAAGCTTAAACAAACACCCCTTTAGTTACTTTTGTGCTGTTTTTAGTGACGAGATGGATATTTTATCCTAAAGAGCGTATTTTATTTAGTTGAATTTATTGCACGTAGCTTATGAAAGTTCCATGTAGCAAATACGAGTGGAGATTACGAGTCGTAAGGTCGGGGTTCCATGATTATCACCTTCGAACCGCATATAGCAATATACTTTGTAATGTTACGCTGCTATTATGACCATTTGAGGAAAAGGACTTTAAGTTGACCAAAGAGTAAGAGCAATAGGTTGTTGGTATCATGATTTCTATGACATTGGTGAAACTCGTCCTGTGTATATATTGAGGCTCATTTACCAATGAGATTGTCAAAGCCTATGCCTAGGACCACTTTTTTGATGTTGTAACCAATCTGATTGGGCTAATAGCTGTACTACTTGCTAATTATATTAGCAACTGGATGGATCCTGTTGGAGCTATAATTGTAAGTTCTTACTAATCTATTTTATGATGACACATCCCCCTATATTATTTACTACTTAACTCTGCGTGCATCATCTAATATTGAGTAGTAATTTGCAGGAGTACTGAGATCATTAATCATCCTACAAAGATCCAAAGGAATTCATATGTTTCTTCTGATACGTGTCTAGGTTGGTGTTTTTGTCTCCATTACTTCATTATGACTTTATGAAGCCTTTTTGTGATTGTCATGCGCAAGATTAGCGCCGTGGAAATTAGAGAATTGATAATTCGATGTGTCTCTCAAATGGTTTTATCACAGGTCAATCATGTCATGTCTCGATTGAAAAGCATGTTCATGATAATTCCAGATTTCATTTTCTTGATTTGTGAGGTATGTTTTTATTGTGGTTGTGAATCGACATTGTTGGAGTTTGATGGGGTTTGTTTTACTAATAATGTGTGCTGACAAACTAAGCATAAGCTCACAGATAAGCTCATTCTAAACTAAGCTATTTTTGCCTTTTTCATGATTTTTTAATACAATTCTAATTCACACTAACTGTTAGTGGAAAATTAAACTTCAGAACATTTTGTAAAAGAATTTGCAAGATTGCGTGTACCGCCATGCACTAAGTCTTCAAAACAGTTGCCCGTGTAGTTCGAACCTGATCGGGAGTACACACTACATCCGCCGTGGCTTAATCACAAGCAGGATGATAATCTGAGGCCCGATATCTAAGCCCAACTCTACAGGTTAAGTAAACTGATCATTTATGGTTCAAGGATGCCCGGATCTACACGCTGATCCGTTTCCCCCCAAAGATTCCCATAAATAGCCGATCACCACCGGAATGATACAACACTTCGATCGATTGCAAAGACAAAAGCAAAAGGTTTCCAACCCTCGCACTTGAAAATTCTTTTAAAAAATTGTGTGAAGTTTGATTCCCTAAAACAGCCATCTAACTATGTAACAGTCCCCCTTCTTAATAAACGTATTGACAAAATAAGCAATAAAATTAATCAGCACTTAAGCTAAATTACAACTAAAACCATGCAAGCACGGAACTATTTTCAACCTTAGACAACTTTAGCTTCAACAAATATAGCGACATACAAAACTCACCAAATTTGCAATCCACGTGATCTAACCATCAAGGTAAACTAAACTTTCAAAATTGTTGTGGAAAATTAATCTTCACAACATTTTGTAAAAGAATTAGCAAGATTGCGTGTACCGCCATGCACTAAGTCTTCGCAAGATCAAAAGCTGTCAAAACAGTTGCCCGTGTAGTTCGAACCTGATCGGGAGTACAGACTACATCCGTCGTGGCTTAATCACAAGCAGGATAGATAATCTGAGGCCCGATATCTAAGCCCAAGTCTACAGGGTTAAGTAAACCGACCATTTATGGTTCAAGGATGCCCGGATCTACACGCTGATCCGTTTCCCCCCAAAGATTCCCATAAATAGCCGATCACCACCGGAATGATACAACACTTTGATCGATTGCAAAGACAAAAGCAAAAGGTTTCCAACGCTCGCACTTGAAAATTCTTTTCTAAAATTGTGTGAAGTTTTATTCCCTAAAACAGCCATCTAACTATGTAACAGTCCCCCTTCCTAATAAACGTATTCACAAAAAAAGCAATCAAATTAATCAGGACTTAAGCTAAATAACAACTAAAAACATGCAAGCACGGAACTATTTTCAACCTTAGACTACTTTAGCTTCTAAAAAAATACCGACCTACAAAACTCGCCAAAGCTGCAATCCCCATGATCTATGGCCATGGCACGGAACTATTTTCAACCTTATACTTCTTTTGTGTTTGCTATCTGTATAACTCATCTCATATGAGGTACATTAACTATTTTACCCCACATAAAGATCTTAACAAATATCAATAATGTACATCATTTGTTATTTTCCATTTTCAATTCCTACATTCATATGAGCCAAATCATTTTTTTCCTTTCAATTGGTTTATATGCAATTAACTAAAGAGTCATATACCCAAGAGCAGTGAAAACCTTAGATGTTACATCTATTTATGAATAAAATACAAAGATGAATGAATACCTGTGCAATGTTTGCAAAAGCTGAAACACGAATATATATATATATATATATATATATATATATATATATATATATATATATATATATATATATATATATATATATAACATAAAACACAATAGTAATTACATACCATAGCTGAGTTTCAAAAAAAAAATTACATACCATAGCTATCTAGGGTTCGATGATCCTGCCAAATTATTCCTCTATGAATCAGGATCAGTTCTTCAACCGGAACATTAAAGATTTGAGACATTAAATCCTTAAATTCAGCAACCTTTAATCCGACATTACTCAATCTAACCGATGATTTGGACCCGTTTGAACATATCAAGTTTATGTTAATCTCGACCATCCCTGAACAACAACAAACCACCATATGTTATATGATTTTACACAAATTCAATTTCACATATCGTATCATCATCATCATCATTTAAACAGAGCTAACAAGCATAACAATATATAGCCTAATCCAAACCGATCTAACTAATTACACCATATCAGACCTAACTAAACCCTACCTACACAACACAAATCATAATATCAATTATTAAGCTATGACTTGATCTATTATATAAAATTCACCTACTAATCGCATATATCAATAGCTGATCACATCATAACAGAGCAAACTAACTAAAACCTACCTAACATCAATAATATTGTTCTGCTGATGACGAATGGTATTTAAATATACCAAATTATTTGTATTACACTACAACAGGCCGATCATAATTGGTAATTTTAGATTCCGCATAGTTCATAATAAGCAAATCCGAACCCAAACACCCCCTAATATTTTCTACTTTTCAGTTTATTTTAAGATAAAAAGGAGATAAGGTTTTTCACACAGCCTGACCGGGTTAATTCCGGGACAGTTTCCGACCCACCCACAAATGTACACACCTAGCAAGGTTTCTAGCATCATATTTAACCTAAAACTATTTTAAATACTTATTTTCCGAGTACAACTGCGCATGTATTATTTACAAAATAAGCAAATCCAAACACTATTTCATAAACTCCATGTTTTTTTATCAATTACACTACAGCCCTATATTACATCAACTGATGTTAAATAGTGAGCTGGATGATTTAAGAATAGGAAAGAAACTTTGGTTCAATTCAAAAATATAGATGCAGGTGCATAACTATTAGTGGATTATCTAAGAAACTGAGAGCATACCCACGAACAGGAATGTTCAGTTACCTACTTGAACATCGTTTCGACAATTTTATCACTCAAAATAAATGACCCTAACTGCATATATGAAATAAGTACATTAGGACAGATACATTTAGTGATGATCCTGGCATCTACTTTGTCATAAGAGTGTAGATAGATAACATAATTCAATCCTAATAAGCAAATCCAAACGACCCTAATTATGTAGAACATTAGATTTCAACCTTATAATTACCTTTAACTGTTTATTATATTTTTGGACAAAAAAACTTTTTTCGAATTGACCCAAGCCAACCTGATCTGTATCAACCAATGCTAAAATGACATATTTGACCCATGTGAACCTGTTGTGACACGTTACCTCCTCCAGTCATATGTTTTGCAATTTCATTGGAAGAAAACTTACTTGGTATTCATTGTTTCTCCACTGATTGAATTCGGTATCAAGCTCCCCAATGGTCACTATAGCCAAATCTTTCTAAAGATGTAAATTAGAATAATCCATTTGCCCTTTTGCAGGGCTAACTTCGAATCATAAATTCACAAACCTGTAAATAATTGATGACTGTTAACATAGTTAAATATCAAATATCGTATCGTTATTGTGAGTAAGAAAAAGTTGATAAACAAAATTCAGCCTGCTATCAACAGGCAGTTCTATTTCATCAACATATGCTGATGAAATACGATATAATACTTGCTACAAAGAAAGAAAATTTTATATTTACCGACAGCTAATGCGATATGTGTAATAAACGAATGGTGTAACTTACTGAGTTACGATCAGCTGGTCTTGGCTGTGTACAGTTGCGCATATTGCAAGTTGTCCGAAAAGAAAAGTTGAAATTCCCACAGCTTGGACAGGTCCAGCCGTCTTCTCTACGACCACCTAAATCATAATCACCACAAATTAATACCAAAGAATACAATTCCATGCTTTTTTGTGACGTCATAGAAAAGATCATGAAAATAAATTTATAGGTCCCTGTATAAACTCACAAGAGAACAAATTTTATGCACAAGTATGTGAAGTCTTTAAAAAAAACGTAAACCTTTAGGGTGTATTTTGGAGCTCAAACAAATAGAAACTAAGCTGGGGCTATATAAGGGGATGTTTGTTTAAGCTAATTTTTAAGCTTATTTGACTATACGCTTAAATCTCAAACGCTCATATTTTCCGGCTTATTTTCAGACTTAGTGAACATATTATGACCAAAAGATGGAAGATAAGCTCACAAGCTAGAAAAAAGACGGATACAGATGACCTTATGAGATATAAGCCGAACCAAATGAGATCATAAGCCCAAAATAAACTTTAAAAAATAGCCTAAGTTCAAAGTTTCACTGAGTAAAATTGTCAAGCCCAAAAATCCGTACTTATCTTGATGCAGAACAAGGCAACGCACATTATATTAGCTTCAATCATGCCTAAAAGATACTAAGATGTACTGTATATGAGTTTACACCAGAAAAACTGATGATGTGGTTCTTATCTTTATGCAGAACAAGGCAACACACATTATATTAGCTTCAATCATGCCTAAAAGATACTAAGACGTACTCTATATGGATAACCATATGCTTAATTTATCCAGTTATTCATTACCCCTTATTCCCCCAAATAACTAATAAGAACTTTGGCATAAGCTTACCCAGCATGTAAGTTCTTTATACAAGCTTACCCAAACACCCCCATGACAGGTATCCCTCTCACAAATGCACGCTGCTTTACACATGATAATTAGGGAAAAGAGAAATACATCCCAATGTATAAGGCACTTTGACATAAGCTTACCCAAACAACTTCAATAAGCTTTTTAAACTTTTACCTGTTTCCATCACCATCACCTTCATGCCAACTAATCACTACACCTACACATCTAACACCCTAACCTAAACATAGCAAAAATAAGTCTAACACGCCAGGCCCTAACACAACACCATTTTACTTAATTTTGACTTTTGACGAGTCAGCAATAATTCAAAAATCCAGGCACACAATCAAGAGTGAAATAGAGAGCCAATACACTGCTTGAAAAATAAAGTTCTGAGGTGGCTGATTTATCAGATATTATAAGTCTAAATAATTTATACCTTCATATCACCACCTCTCCTCCAAAACCGCTAAGTCAACAAAGCCAATGAATCAATAGTCGCTTTCGCCTACGGTGGTGCCCGATTAATCTGCAAAAACGCATCCATTAACCTCACACAATCAAACCTTAGTATATTATGTACACCTCATATCTTCCCTATAAAACACACAATTCAATCCAGTCACTAACAACACAATCTAAAAAAATATAAATGTTACCGTGTTGGGGCTTTTAAACACTTTTTTCCTTTTTTTTCTTTCATTCTTTTAAATTAAAGGCCGTTTGGACTTGGCTTTCTCAGATAATGAAATTTTTTGAAATGGGTTTTCAAGATAAAGTGATTTGGAAATGGGTTTTTAATTTCTTAAAATGGATCGGGTTTATATTGGGACGGAGACACACATCCGGTGTACCGAAATTGGAGATGACCACTGGAAATGATGAAGGTTTTAAAATGGATCGGGTTTATATTGAGGAGTCGAAATGATGAAGAAGAAGGAACGGATAAGATGAACAAAATGCACTTTCCCTTTGATATTTGTAGCTATTTTTAAAATTTTTCTTTTTTTTTTAAAAAAATAAAGTAAATAACATTTTTTTATTTATCTTTTAAATATAAATAATAAATATTTTACATATAATTTTTATTATTTATAACATTATACATATATAATAAATAAAATCATACATAATTATATTTATTGTGCTCAAACTATTTAAAACTATACGTTTTTCAAAAACAATATGATCGTTTCCTTTTTCCAATAATAAAATAATAACACGTTTCATTATCTTAACATAAAAAAAATTGTTATTTCATTCATTTATTGTAATAAAATTCAAATATACTAAATAATATATATCACAAACACTACATTATATCAACAATCAAATCAATAACAACACAATCTAAAAACATGTAAAAGTACCGTATATAAAGTTACAGATCAGTTACTTAATCACGTCAAAGAGAATGAAAAACATAAAAATCATAAATACATACCGGAATTTATATACACACGGCGATAAATGATGATAGGCATACCAGATTTATGAGTCAACTAGGATGGAACAAATGTGTCTTATTCAGTGGTATATTCTTTAGATTATTAGACCATAGATTCTTAGACCGTAGATTCTTACACCATGTGATGTGTAATGTGTGTAACACTTGATAGGCATTGTGTGTCATGTGGGGTTTCAATCAAATACTGTATAAACATCTTAAAGACAATTTTTTTTTTTAAACTTTTTTTTATATACCTTTTTAAAATAAAAATTGCCAAAAAAATAAACACAGTTTATTCATGAATTCCATTTATTCTACACAAACTCTTTTTAAATATAACTTTTTCAAAAACAATATGATCGTTTTCTTTTTCCAATAATAAAATAATAACACGTTTCGGTATCTTAAGATAAAAAAATATGTTATTTTATTGATTCATTGTAATAAAATTCAAATATACTAAATATTAAGTATCACAAACACTACACATATAAGCAAAAATAGATAAGGTCAAAGTTGAAACAGTTTGACTATCGGCGTCCTTAAAGATAACAATTAATTTTCTCTTAAACATTTTTCAACCGTAAACCAATAGCCTAACAACATAAAATGAAATCGGCGTCCTTAAAAATAATTTTACATTAACTAACACCATCAAAATTAAAGTTACAAGTCATGCCCGCCCATCGGGCGGGCTTTGAAGTCTAGTATATATATATATATATATATATATAATATATATATATATATATATATATATATATATATATATATATATATATATATATATATATATATATATATATATATAATATAGGTATATATATGTATAAACGTATTTAGATATATGTATAAAAAGGATTACACTAACAAACACATAAGTATCAACTAAACTAAGTGTTAATACAAATATCGTTCCAAAAACGTTATTTCTATTCTTCGATCGTACTTAGTTTTGTTAATGACAAATACAAGGCATATATTTTAGCAAACCATAAATACTAGCTTAAGTTGCTTAAGAACACATTTTACATTTCACAAAATAACCAAGAATTACAAAGTGGCTTATTTTACAACTTATTTCCTTAAAAGGAAACTTTATTTTAAAAAACCTTCCATGACATCACTGCACACATCATGCTTCATATCTTTGTTAGATCTTGTAATATATTTCTTAGATTTACAAGTTACATAGTTGACTTTTGAGGATTTTGGAAGATTTGGTAAGATATGGAAGATTTGGAAAGATTCATCAAATCTCTTAGCTGTCAACTCCCACGGATCCAATCGACATAAAGTACGGATCCATTTTAAGGGATCCGTGGGATCCGTGAGCTGCTGATCAGCTTGCCTATAAATAGCAAGCTGATCATTTGGCTCACTCATCACTTACACACTTAGAAAATTAAAAACATACATTCATTATTCACTAACCTCAGTAAGTGTATCATCTTTGATGTTTCTTTTGTAGCAAAGAAGATCAAGTGAACAAGCTTAATTCAAACAAGCTGTTCGACGTAGTTGCATATAGCTCTGTGTAAACATTAGAAGTGTGTCTCATTATTTGTATCATTTGTAATCAGTGAGTGTGGTTAGTGCTTTAGTCCTCAAAGCACAAAGAGTGTAGGGAGTGGTTGTACCCGTGTAAAAGAACTCGACATTTAGCTTAGTGTCGGTAAAGTGTATAGGCGACGATAGGATTGGTTCTACCTGGGAATAGGACCCGGTGTTTAGCTTAGTACCGGAAAAGGAAGTAAGCCAAGTGTAAAGGTTTTCTCCACCTTGGAAGGAGTTTGATTCTTAGTGAAAGATATCTCTCGGGGACGAAGCCCGAGGAAGTGGAGTAGGGCAAGGATAAGAATCTTTGTGAGCCGAACCACTATAAACACTTGTGTTGATTGGTTTGATCTTTCCTCTCTTACTCTTTATTTATATTGTGTGATTAATTGTTTACAAAAAGAGAGTCGTTGAATTTACATAAATACATAAAGGTTTTAAAAAATAAAAACGGCAAAACTATTCAACCCCCCCCCTTCTAGTTTTCCACAATTGGTATCAGAGCAGGTTACTCAAGGTTTTTAAAATAAATTATATTTTAAAACTTGAAACGATTAAATGGATTTTGAAAACTTTAAAAAAGGGAAAAACCATGTTGAGAAATATACAAAGTCAAAAGACTCAGATCTACCAAATAAAACAAGTAATAACGATTATAAACATGTTTGGAATACTAATTCAAGTAGTAGTGATATAAATAGCAAAACAAATCATCTTGTTCAAAATTATAATCAACAAACTTTCTCTAAAAATAAAATCCTTGATAGTATCTTAGTTAAAGATAGTACTATTACATCTCCTAAATCATTTGATGAGTTTACTTCTAGTGAGAATTTTGGCAGGAATATGATAAAAGAACTTCTCTTCAAATGGAAAGCAAAAGTTGAAGAATCTAAGGATCCTTCAAGTGTAAAACTAGATAAGCTAGCAGATCATCTTTATGCCTATCTAGTGATGGAAAGATACTCGGAGACAGTCAAAGGAAAAATAGAGAAAAAGACCATAGATCATAATACAGGACAAAATGGTGAATCAAGTAAAGGTAACAACGGTAAGAACAATATTTCTCTTGTGGCCAACAATATAGAAAATGTTCATTGTGACTCATCATACATGTTTACTAACTGTGATATATTAGATATAAAACATGGTAGTTTGAATAAGTTTATTTTAAAGGTCATAAACAAAAATAAGTTCTTAAAAACCAAAGAAGAACATTTACAAAACAAGATACATAAGTTAAAAGAAAAGGTTAAAAGTTTGGAAAACGATAAGGAAACTAAAACGTGTATATCATATCAAGAATTAAAACTTGAATTAGAATCACATAGGCTTAAACTAAGGAAACACATAAAACAAAATTCTAAATTTCAAAGATTTGATAAATTCATAAACTATACAGATGACACTATGAGAATACTTGAATCATCTCATAATTGTCTCAAACCTGATCTTATGAAAAATAATGATCTTGGAAGTCAAAAGATAAAAGAAACCTCACCAACTGAGTTGGTAACCCACGGATCCACAACTTTGGATCCGTATAGCCTTGCTAAAGGATCCGTAGGTAGTATAGAGCTAAAATTGAGTAAATCAAAAACTAGTACTGATATAGATGAAGCATCCGTATACAAAGAAATCATGATTAATACACAAGTTCCGTTTGATTGCCTTGGAGATATGAGTGAACCTTGGTAAAAGGTCTGAGTTGACCAATTAAGGACCCATGAAATATTGGGGACCAGAATCTTAAGTTTTCTTCAGGAACGCCCTAAAGAAGTGAATCTTAATTATCTTACGATCCTCAAGATACATTGATTCTCTCAAGCCATATGGTGCACAACAATGATTACATTTTGGTACATACCATTCTTGCTAAATAAACTATCGGAAAAAGGTATGTTCTTTCATGACTCCACTATCATAATAGTATAAATAATTCTAAACTTAATGTTGGCATTATAAGTTTGTATCATATCTTATATTGCATCCAAAAAGAGTAGGATAATATCTAAGAAAAGATTAGCAAACTTTTGTAAAAATTAGACTTAAGAGACAAGCAGTATACTAACATTTAGATAATATCTTTTGATACAAATTAGTAGAATTTCACTCTAGATGATTAACAACTAGAAAAGATAACGTTTTCAACCAATTTAGTTATGTAAATTAGGGATAAAAATAATTCATGAGAAAAAACACTCCTAAAATCAAATTTGTAAATTCATATTAAATTCTTTTGATCCCAAGGAGACAAATGGTGAGAGTCATAATGTATATATGATCATTAGGATTATATCAAACTACTTGTGTGCTAATGTGAGACATTGCAACACAATTCACTAAGAAACAAACGTTCCAAAATGCTTAACTGGTTTAGGCTGAGTGTGGAGAAAAATGTCCATAGGATATTATGATAACCTCTATAATTATTTTCCTTGCAAAAACCTAGATCGACTATTCTTCATTTATGTTTTGACAATGTTCGAATGATAAAACATTCCGTTTTGAGAAAGTTTCTCGAAAAGAATATCATTTGCAAAACTCACCTCATAAAGAGGACTCTCCCTTCCATCTAAGATTTATTAAAATCTAGAAGCAATCTGAACCTTCGTTCAAATCTTAGTTCAACCAAAAACAAAATCATCAAAACCTTGTTCTGATCCTGCGGATCCAACTAATAACAAGGGCGGAACCCTTTTTAGGGATCCGCCGGATCCGTGAGTTGAAAAAGGTTTACTGTAATTTACCAAACACTCTTTACTGCTTCACAAACTTAATTAAATCCTCAAACATCAACTCCTAGTCGACCATTACCATCTCAAAACTCAAAATCAGGTTCTTCATCTCAACTCGTGCTTAATCACTCACTGTAAGTTCATCAATTCATTTCAATCTCTTGTATTCACAATTAGGGATAATGCATTTTCATATCAGACAGTTAAATTAAAACAATGTCTTCTCAAAACATACTAAGAATTCATGATTCGTCTTAATTAGGAATTGCATTTTGATAAACCTTAACATATAGGAAATCTTTGGTCACTTAGACATCAACTAACTATTGTCAAATCTTTGCACAACTAAAACTTTCTTTAAACATTGTTAATACAAAATCAAGTTTTGTCAAAAAGCAATGATTAAGTCGTAAAAACACGGGTTTTCAAAATAAGTCAAGACAATCACATCTCCATTTTTTAGTATACAGTTCATGCATCGTCCTAACGAAAACTATAAAATTCTTTATGTCTAGGAAAATCATGCCTCCTGTCACTAATTTCGATCACAAGAAAACTAAGAAGTACTTACCCAAACACCATCAAACAAAAGGTCTTACTGAAGCTCAAATCAAAATCTTCAAAGGATTATAAAACCGGTATGTTCATGAAGGAAGAACCGTGGATTCTTCATTTTTAGAAGAAACTAAAATTTGTGAACAAATGGGTGCTATTCAGTTTGATTCACTTCTTGACATAGATGAGCCTATCATTCCTCGATTCATTCTCGAATTCTATGCCTCAGTAAAACTCATTACTGATGATAGTGGATCATTTAGTATTAACTTCAATGTAAACCAAAACTCATACAATTTTCCTTTAGATCAATTCGGTGAAGTTTTACACATCCCAAGTGAAGGCACATGCCTCTACTCAGACAAATGGCCCTTGACCATTCTTGATTCAAACCTAGGACGAAATCATCCTTATGACACTCCCCTAACACCTAAAGAAACTATCCGAGATCATCTATTCAAACCTAGAACCAACCCAACTAAGAAACTTCGTGGCAAGGTTGTTAATAGAGACTCATTTGCTATGGAACTTAACGAGCTCAAACCTGAATTCAAGAAACTTGAAGAAGTTTTAAGATCAAATGTCATCAGTACTATTGGTAACAAGGATCACGTGAATGCTGGATTGTGTTATATGCTCTATTGTATTTCAACTCGTCAAAGGTTCAATCTTGCTTACTATATTGCTAAGAGGATGGTTGATATACGTGTCCTGGGGAAAACTGCATTGCCATATGGAATGCTACTCACTCGTCTGTTCAAAGCTTGCACCCCTATTCTTCCAAACTATGTTGACTTTGTTCCAGATTACTCTGAAATCAAACACACCTTTCTCCCAATAAGTGACCTTAGAGCGGCAGTAAGAAAAGGAAAACGAACTTACGTCCCATCTTCGTCCTCATCATCTTCATCAGCTAGTGACGAAGATGGATTACCCAACTCAAAGCTCCCGCTACTCGAATACTTGAGTCAACTCCCATCTCTCGAAAATGAATCTGCGGGAAATCAACAAACAAGGGGACTCTTAAAGTGTGCAGGACGTTGGATGATGAAACTTCGAAAAGATCAGAAGAAAATTCTCAAGCTGTTGAAAGAAAAGCAAGGATAGATGAGCGCTTGGAACATTTGCTCTTTTGATCTTATATGGTCATATTTCTATGTGTGTTAAGATATATTCTAACTACTTTATGTTATGTGTTTTATGTTCTACTTAAACTGATGATAACGCATATCGTTATCAATTTTCCTGATCTATGCCACCGTTTGGTATAATATCGTCTATGATGAAATTTAATGATTTAGTTTATCTTTATATATGGTTGTGTTTTATTACGTGTATTTAGTTATTTTGAGATAAATACTAAATAATAAATAAGTTCTAGGAAAATTTTTGGGTTTTCATCGAAAAACGCGAAAATCGACACATGTTCTGTTTAAACTTAAAAAATGCCAGACGGATCTAGCGGATCCCAAAATTTGGATCCGCCATATGTTATCGTTGGTTCCGCCATCCTTCATCTTACGGAGTTGGCGGATCCCACATTTTTGTTCCGTATTTGGTAACAATTGGATCCGTATGATACACTCCAATATTCTCAAAATAGTTAAACTCATCCCGATCTTTAGAATTCACCATTTAGTAACATTCACAGTAATGTCAACTTCTCAAATCATTTAGAAACAACTAGGGACTTAAAATATTTCCCTCCATAATTTAAATTCCAACCAAAGTTGAATTATGTTCTGTCTTACATCACAGACTGCACTTCCTACTATTTGGTATCCATGAATCAATCATCTTTCTTCCTTTTGAGTCATATTCCTGCACATATCAAAGTCAACTCTATTTCTATGGATTAACTTTACAAATAGGACAAATTACTTTATCTAGCTTCTAGTCTTAGGTATTCACACTTCATTAATCCAAACACTAGTCTCCATAAAATTAGGAGTATAAATTCAACCATAGATATGAACTTAGCACATCAACCTTCTGCATACTCTCATATCATCTCCTGGAAATCTCACAAAGCACAAGTCCAACCAACCTCACATGTCTAGACCACTTAGACGAACGGCTAGAATAAGTGTTAGACCTTATTGGTATGTAAACCCGGTTCCTAATGTCATATTTCCTACTATATCCACCAACACCGCAACAACTCCTATAGTGACTCCTATAGTTAACATATCCTCTCCAAGATCACCTTCACTCGTTGCAAACTCATCACCCATACGCAACACTACATTAGCTCACTCTACATCATCTGACTCTTCACCACAGTCACCACAACCATACATCAAAGATCTTCACACTAAGTCTATTAATCCACCACAACTAAACTTAGAATCCGTGCCTTTAAATCCAGAGTTTCAACCTAAGGAAAACAACTCATTATCACTATCTAACTCACTAAATACTACCACTCATGACTTCATTACTACACTTCAACAATTGGATGAATCAATGTGGATTTTTCAACCAAACACTCACAATGACAACACTCCTGTCACAAATCAATATGACACTAGTGATCTAGAAACTAAGTGGCTCGCATGTATCTCGGAATCATCAAAACAAGCCAAATCATCTCCAAAGTCATCTCCTTAGTTATCTTCATACGAGTTTTAGTGTCATCACAATGTACTCTTTAGAATGTTCTTAGGATTTCACTTCTATTCTCTTCATATGTAATCTCACGTTTGAGACATTTGTCGCAAACAAATTTTCAATGATCGATTACGCTTGATTTATGTTGTCTCTTATTGACACACAATCTAACTAATTCTACTTTTATTTAAACTTCTTAAAGTTATACATAGTAAACATATTTGGCTAAATAAATGTTAATATTGTCATGTTGAACCACTTTGTAGGATATATCTAGTATTCTAGAACATTATCTCTATTAGAATTTTCTTTTACATATACATCAATGATCATAACCACATAATCTTCATGATAACTAACAGTCTCATCTATATTATATCACGATCATGGTCACATTAGGTGCCAAAAATGATCAAAAACTCACCTTGATCGACCACATTAATGACCTTGAAAAATCACATCTCATGTATTTTTCGTTGTTAAGCATTACCATGTTATTAACACACAGTTAGTTAAGTCATAATAGACATCCTTAGTTTAATAAGAATACTATCTCTCAAAGATGATTATAAGCATCTTCCAACTAGAACTCTTCACCACTCCTTCTACCATTCACAAGAGAAAATAGAATGTTTGGAATTGAATTGATACTACTTGTTATGTATACGTAATAACTAACATTTGCAGGTCGATAACCCTTTTGGTTATAAACTTATAAGCCCATGTTTGGCATAACTCCTAGAAAGGTAAAGTTTCCAAGAACAAATTAAACTATGCTAATCATGTGTTAATGTTATCATATTTGGATGTTTTGCTATACTTATTAGATAATAAATAAGGTCTAGGTGAATTTTCGGGTTTTCGTCGAAAAATGTAGAATTTGACATATGTTCTGTATAGTTTTAGCACTTTTGGCCTACGGATCAGGCGGATCCCAAAATTTGGATCCGCCAAGTGTTATCGTTGGTTCCGCCATCCGCCATCCTGCGGATTTGGCGGATCCCATACTTTGGTTCCGCGTTTGATCCCATTTGGATTCGCGGGTACCACAATATCATTCTTAAACTTTTTCGACTCATCTCGATTCTCAAATCTTAGTGTCTAGTCTTATTTAGGAATCATTCACTGATTATAAAACATCTTAGAACCATTTAGGAATTCTTAGAAACTTAGGAACAAAATTCCTACCAAAATTTAAATTTTTGAATTTTTGGTGTGAGTTACCAAACTGATACAAAGAAGGAACCCTTTGTAGGGATCCGTGGTATCCGTAGACACATCAAATCATAAGATTTTCCACTATCCTTATGCATTTACTGCATATCCTTGCTAGATCACTCAACCAAAGCCTAATGGCTTGACTTCTTTGACATGACCTGCATAATTTTTAGTTCCAAATCATTAGGAACCAACATCCTTCATTGGATTCACATCAAATCCAAACAAAATTTTCTAAAATCCTTCTGTCTATAAATTAGTACCTATCTTGATGAAGTATTCACACATTCATCTTCTTCTCTACTTGAATCCTGCACTTGTAAGTCTCAATGACTAAGTCAAACAACTCCTCCACATCTAGGCCACCAAAAAGAACAGCCCGTATTAGTGTGAAACCTTGTTGTCTCATCAATATCCACAATTCATCCTCTGAGGAATCTTCACCACTAAACATTTCCTCACCAATTGCTAGTGAAAACTTCCTTACCTTGTCCACTCCTACTCCATCACATGTCATCATAAAAACACCACCTCCTACCATCACTGCTGTGGCAACCACACCACCACCCGCTCCATCGCAATGTGAGAAGTCTGTATCATCACCATCCTCACCCAAACTTCAACCAACGGAACTTTTTAGGACACCACCAACTTCACCACATCAATATCTTCATGAGTTAGAAGACCTTCCAACTAGATCAATAAATCCTCCATCCATGAACTTTGCAAACCTTGAACCAATGCTTTTTCACCCACTCCATCCGGAAATTCATGGTCCTCTATACCGTGAAAATTCACCACCTCAAACTCAAACTCAAATTCCACCACTTTCACCAACCTCAACTCTTGTGGCCATTGAGGAGGCCATGTGGATGAACATTCCACAAACACAAGAGGAAATAAGTGAGGAACTTAACCATCTCTACACACTCTCGGGAATGGTGGATCACCGTCTCAATCAAGCTATGGACCTCCAAACCGTTCTCATGAACTCCATCCAAACACCCCCAATCAATGATCAAGAACAACCACCTCCACCTAACCATCAATCACCACCACAACAAAATGAACCTACTCTCCCACCCGGTTTTCCTCAACACGGGTGCTCAATGTGTGAAAGGACCACCCATCTAGCCGAGAGAACTAACATTTTGGTGCATGACTCCAAAATGAAATGAGGTTCATTTTGAACCACATTCTTGAGCGTTTAAACGCTATCTCTCATCCACCACAATAGGACCTCTTTAATCTTCAAATAGAAGTTGTGTTAGGCTTTAAATTTTTTAGGATGTTGTTCTTCTTTTAATATTATTGTATCATCACCACAATGTGACTTTTTAGTCACATAATTTTCTATCTATGAATGTGATGTTTTATTATGTATGAGTGATCAACTAGGTTGCATATTTGATAACTAACATTCTCTTATATAGCTAGTTTATCAATTGATCATGCTTGCATTTGGTACAAAAAATGATCAGACACTAACTTTGACTTTTTAAAGTCAAACCACATTAGTCATCTTGTTTGGAACATCATTCCTCATACATTGTACTCATTCATGGTGAACTAACATTTCATTTGCAGCACTTCATATCATTAGCAAGTATACATTCGCACTCCTTTAATGGGTTGTATACTTCGAGGGGGAGCATCACATTTCTAACCATTTGTTTTGTAGGTTCATGCATTATATACTTGTTACTCCATCTAGGGGGAGTATAAAACAAGGGGGAGCTTTAAAGTTCTCAAAATCACATTCCGCTACGCTACTCTTTTTGTTTCGACAAAAAGGGGGAGAAAGGGACTAAGTTTGCATACATCACAGTACATACAAATTTTTATAAAATCAACAAACTTAATCTATATTTTTAAGAACTCATGCTATGTTTATTCTCTTGCTCAAAAATATACCTTATGTTTTGTCATCAACAAAAAGGGGGAGATTGTTAATACAAATATCGTTCCAAAAACGTTATTTCTATTCTTCGATCGTACTTAGTTTTGTTAATGACAAATACAAGGCATATATTTTAGCAAACCATAAATACTAGCTTAAGTTTCTTAAGAAAACATTTTACATTTCACAAAATAACCAAGAATTACAAAGTGGCTTATTTTACAACTTATTTCCTTAAAAGGAAACTTTATTTTAAAAAACCTTCCATGACATCATTGCACACATATATTGCTTAGATTTACAAGTTACATAGTTGACTTTTGAGGATTTTGGAAGATTTGGTGAGATATGGAAGATTTGGAAAGATTCATCAAATCTCTTAGCTGTCAACTCCCACGGATCCAATCGACCTAAAGTACGGATCCCTTTTAAGGGATCCGTGGGATCCGTGAGCTGCTGATCAGCTTGCCTATAAATAGCAAGCTAATCATTTGGCTCACTCATCACTTACACACTTAGAAAATTAAAAACATACATTCATTATTCACTAACCTCAGTAAGTGTATCATCTTTGATGTTTCTTTTGTAGCAAAGAAGATCAAGTGAACAAGCTTAATTCAAACAAGCTGTTCGACGTAGTTGCATATAGCTCTGTGTAAACATTAGAAGTGTGTCTCATTATTTGTATCATTTGTAATCAGTGAGTGTGGTTAGTGCTTTAGTCCTCAAAGCACAAAGAGTGTAGGGAGTGGTTGTACCCGTGTAAAAGAACTCGACATTTAGCTTAGTGTCGGTAAAGTGTATAGGCGACGATAGGATTGGTTCTGCCTGGGAATAGGACCCGGTGTTTAGCTTAGTACCGGAAAAGGAAGTAAGCCAAGTGTAAAGGTTTTCTCCACCTTGGAAGGAGTTTGATTCTTAGTGAAAGATATCTCTCGGGGACGAAGCCCGAGGAAGTGGAGTAGGGCAAGGATAAGAATCTTTGTGAGCCGAACCACTATAAACACTTGTGTTGATTGGTTTGATCTTTCCTCTCTTACTCTTTATTTATATTGTGTGATTAATTGTTTACAAAAAGAGAGTCGTTGAATTAACATAAATACATAAAGGTTTTAAAAATTAAAAACGGCAAAACTATTCAACCCCCCCTTCTAGTTTTCTACACTAAGCATTTTAGACTAACGGGTGCATGCAATTGGCTAGTTCATCAATCTAGGCATAAAAAATAGTAGTGAGCATGAAAGAGAGGCGTACCTTTTAGTCTTCAATAACTAGTCTTCAAGCATTTCAAAGCGTTTATATTGACTTATAGAAGCTAATCATAGATGAGATACCGAATTTCCCGATGAGTTGACAATTTAGCCACTTGGTCCCCATTGTCTAATTGGTCCATAGTTGTTTGAACCAAACATGGTTTGCAATTGACTAGGATGCATATATGGTGGAAGTATTCCCCAAGGATTGAAACTTGGTGGATTTGAATAATTCCACATTGGGTGACTATTATTATGGAGGTTTTGTCTATTTTGGTTTCTTCTAGGTTGAGTAGTTTTAGGCCTAGGGTGAGGACTAAGTGGTCTTCTAGGAGGAGGTGTTTTTTACCTTAATTTTGGTTTAGAATATCCTACTTCGGTTTTTAAAGATGGTTTGTAAAAAATATTTACTTCCTCATTGTTAGCAATGGGTATTTTTCTATCTTTCATAAGTATGTATTTAGGTTTTGACTCAAACGATTTTTGCTTACTAGATTCACATTCAAACTTTACATTTTTAGTTTCACTAGTTGAAGTCTCAGTTGAATTAAATCCTAAGCCGGTTTTATCTCCTGATACTCTTTGAACACTTATTATTTTCTTAAGTGAATTACTACTATTTTCGAATTTGTCAAGTTTGCAAATTTCTTCCTTAAGGTTTTCGTTTTCATTTTTAATCTCTTGACATGTTTTACATTCTACAAAAACTTCTTTACCCTTTTCTAAATGGTGTAGTTTAATTTTTAATTCAAGTATTTCGTTTTCTAGTTGGTTATTTATGCGTTTTAGTGATTTGTTTTTAGTCATTACTTTTTGACCTAATTTGCATAATCTATTATATTCACTATCTAAGTCTTTTTCGTCTAATGATAAATTTTCATCACTAAAGTATTCGGTTTCGGAATGTACCTCACTTGATGTCTTAGCCATAAGACACTTCTCCTCCTTTTTGGTTTCTTTCTCATCTTCATCACTATCACTCCAAGCTCCTCCAACGAATGCCTGTTGATTTTGCTCCTTTGACATCATTGGACATCTTCCGATGAGATGATTTGGATCACCGCATTTAAAGCACTTCCTCTCGTTCTTTCTAGTTTTGTCATCTTTATTTCTTTGGAATGCCTTTCTTTCGTCATGTGGTTGTCTAACGAATTTTCCTCGTCTTTTGAAGAATTTCTTGAAGTCTCTCACGGCCATGGCATATTCTTCGTCATCACTTTCGGAGGTTGAGCTATCCTCGTCACTAGATTCTTTCCTAGCTTTCAACGCAATTGACTTGCTTTGCTCTCTTTTTCTTTTGACCATCTCGGAGTCTTTCTTTATTATTGCTTTGTAGACTTTCAAGTTTCCGATCAACTCGTCAAGTTGAAGAGTTGACAAGTTCTTCAATTCTTCAATCGCCGTAACTTTAGCCCGCCATTTTGGATGAAGAGCCCTAAGAAATTTCCTAACAAAATTCTTACTAGAAAAGCTCCCATCAAGTGCTTTTAAACTTGTGATGATAGTGTTAAACCTAACAAAAGCATTATCAATTGATTCCTCTTCCGGAATCGTAAATTGTTCATATTGTTGAACAAGAAGATCTATTTTATTATCTTTGACTTGACTATTACCTTGGTGTGTTATTAGTAGAGAGTTCCAAATTTCTTTTGCGGTTTCACACATAAAGATTCTTTCGTATTCTTTACGCGGTAACGCATTATAAATAACCATTTTTGCTTCATTATTTTTAGCAAGTTTTCTATTTAAATCATCATTTTGTTTTTCAAAAGGTACAATTTCATCCTTTTTAGTTTCTGGATTATTTTGAATAGGTAAAAAATCACCATTAGTAATAACATGCCAAAGATCTAGATCTTTTGATTTCACATAACTTTCTAATCGATTTTCAAATAGTGGTGGTCTTTGCATAGATTGCCCTTCTAAATATTTTTCGGATTCCATAGATCGTTTCAAGTTTTAAAATACAATTTATTTTAAAAATCTTGTTTGACGTGGCTCCTGATACCAATTGTGGAAAACTAGAAGGGGGTTGAATAGTTTTACGTCTTTTTAATTTTATTATAAAAACCTTTGTTTACTTTTTAAAACTTCAATTCGATCTTATGTGAATTTAACTCTTGAACAATATGAACAAATATAAGTAAATGTAAATAAACAATGCAAGTAAAGTAAATGAAATGAAATGAAAGATAGAGATGGAAAGATCAAACTACAACACGCTGATTTATAGTGGTTCGGCTACAAGGACACCTTCCTTGCCCTACTCCACTCCTTGAGTCACCTACTCGAGAGTTCAGTTCACTATGTCAACAAACTCCCTTGTGGCGGAGAAAACCTTACACAACTTTCGCTTACACCAATTTAACGACACAAAGCTAGATGTCGAGTCCTAATTATAGCTAGAACCAATCTCACAACTTCTACACAACTTATTCACAACTTCTTCACAACGGCTTCACAACTTCTTCACGACTTCTTCACGGCGGCTTCACACCTTCTACACGACGGCTTCACGACTTCTACACGATGGCTTCACAACTTCTACACGACGGCTTCACAACTTCTACACTACTTCTTTACAACACAACTACTTACTTACACTTTGATCTACTTATCACAACTACACAACACCTTATCAAATACTTTACACAACTACAAAACAATATGATTTAAACTACAATACTTCTTTTCTAGTTGTTGAAGGAGTATTCTTCTTTTGCACTTGGATGGTAGAAGCTTGGATCACTTAGAAACCAATGCTTAAGAATATATGATCAAAGGATTTAGAAAGGATTTAGAAAGATATAAGAAGAGATTTAGAACAGAAGGTTTGGGGTGCAAAAGGTGAGGAAAAAGTCTAGGAATGAACCAGTATTTATAGGCAAAGCTGGGGACCAGAGGAGCGGGGCGGTCCCCTTATTTAGGGGGCCGGTCCCCTTAATAATTAAGGGGGCCGCCTTGATAATTAAGGGGGCCGCCCCTTATATCTGTTGCCCAACTTTGTCTTTTTGTGGGAAAGGTTTTTCTGGAACATTTTTGCCATTTTTGGTTGAAAATTTGAATTCATAAATTTATTATGGATTAAACATTTTCCTTTAATTCCAAAAATGATTTTGTAAAAGATATAAAATGTTTGTGTCATCTTATAAAAAATCTAGTGATAAAGAAAAAGTTCCTTTGATCATATAATGCATTAGGCATTTGTTTATTCATACCTTAAGTGATTAATTTGTTAAAATAGATATTTACAACTAAATACTTGTTTACGTCATATTCTTTCATTTAATGATTTTACATTTTGTGATTATCAAAACGTAGAGATATCAAAAAATATTAATAACGTGTTTAGGCATTATTTATATCAACACTCCCTTAGGGGGAGATTGTTAGGAATACAAATATTCACATGAAAGACTCGGTCACCCCGAGTATGGATTAGCATTAAGTAGCTCGTAGGTTTAATCATATTAGTTTAGATATCGTTCCACCATGGAGTCGGGTCGGGTCTTTACCCACTGTCAGCCCGGTCCATAGCCCGTGTAGGGGCGTTTTGTAAGAACTATAAGTAGCCCTTCCCACCCATGGGAAGGGTTGGAACTTTCATTCACTTAATCTAATATCACATAGTTTCTCTCACTAGAAAGTTTCCACTTCTCTCTTTCTCTCTGTAAACCCACGGCCAAATCACTAACCTTGAGTGTGTTATGTGTTTTTGATATATTACAACCTATAGATAGGGCTAGAAAGGTGGGGAGGTTTCAACTTGAAACAATAGCGGCTCTTTTCTCCCATTTTTTCCACATCTCTTTCCAAACCCTACAAACTTATTTCAAGAAGATTTTTTCGTAGGTTTTTCATTGTGTTTTTTACAAAGGGCATTTGTCTTTTTTTGGTTTTTGTGGTGTAAGATGAAGACTAGTCGTGTTGATAGCGAAGACATTTGTGGTATGGGATCCTTTACCCATGTATAGGTGTTGGATATGGGGACACTTACTCCTCTTCCATCCTTATCTAACGTTGCCATCCTTTGGGTGTACTTAGATCCCGGTGGAGTTTTGCAAGTGATTGTTAGGGTGGAAAGCGTTAAGGATCTTGTATCGGACCTTCTATCATCCTTCTTTAAGTCTTATCAAGGTGATTTGGTCATCCTGATTAGAAACTTGAATCTTGCACCATTTTTTGGAGGTGGGAGTTTTCATCTTTATGGTAGACTTAAATGTTACACCACGCTTCCACTTGCCATTGGTTAGCGTAAACTAGCCCTTGATGTCTGGAAGCGCAGGTTAGTGGGCACTTAAGTAACCTCCCATGGATTGGGGACTAGGGTTGTTGTTCTCCTTGCCTTGGAGGAACAACCAGCTGCTGTCGTCAACCAGCCCTTGATGGGGATGTCAACTGTGGGGCCTTGCCCCTGGTCCTGAAGGTAGATGCCCCTGTTGGACATCCTGCTCCTGACCTCGGTAAGTTTTTTGATTTTGTATGGTTTACTCCTAAGATTTTTGTTTGATGGACTGTTGATTTATTTGCGTTTTCTGTTCTCGCATGTAGTTCTTGGTCACTACTGGGAGCTGCAAATAAAGTGATCCGGCCGTGATTAGTCCCTCACAGTATGAATGCTTGAAGGATCACGGTCAGATTATGAATCTTGGATAAGGCTTGGCTCCCGTGATGAGCATGTATTAGGGATTACCCTTTTGGACTATGCTTCATTTCGGTTTTTCCCCGAGCATTATCCAAGCTCAACTCGTGTACTACTCGCCTAAGCCTCGTGTCCGTGTAGATTGGAGCCTGAGTATGCCAGGTCGCTATTAGCTACGCCCAGAATTCTCTCAGACGAGTGTTTGCAATCCGTGATGTATCATGATTGTTTTGTAGAATGTACCAGGCATGTATTGCCTTGGGTTTTGTAATAGGGTGGTTTACCCTGATTTTATAATGAAATTAATTGTTCGTCAATTTATTATTTGCGTTTACCAGGCTTGTGTAGGCCTGGGGTTTTAGTTAGGATATTGTGACCCTGAACTCTTAATGAAATTAGCTTGTGAGCCGAATTATTGTATGTGTTTTACCAGGTTTGTGTAGGCCTGGGTTTTTAGTTAGGGTGTTGTAACCCTGAACTCTTAATGAAATTAGCTTGTTTTGCCAATTTATTACATGTGCTGTATTCCTATGTTTAGTGATCAGTTAAACATGAAGAATGTGTAGCCTGGCTATGTGTAGCCTGATTTTGTAATCGAGGATCTGTTTGACCCTGATTTTTGTGATAATAAGTACTTATGTTTTGTTGTGCACATTATAACTAGTAACTATCAACTGTCTATCTTCCAGCAACTCACTTATGGCAAGTTGTATGTATGTGTACTTTAGAATGGGCTTGCATGATGAAACCTTATCTAAAGCGTCGTCGGGTGTATTCCCTGCTTTATGACCCATAGGCACCTTTTTTAATGAATAGTCGTATGTGACACTTTGTAAGAAAAGTGTTGGATTTGTCATTGCATATTTGTAGAAATAGTACAGATTAGTTATCCTGGATGTTAGAAGCCTTCATGTGAAAAGTAGCAAAAATTTGCTTTGATTCAGCGATCCACCCTAGATGTAGCATCGTTTAAGGTTGGATGCGTGCCATGTTAGGGGAATGTCATCCCATTTAGGATTTGTCAACAGGTTGGAACCATTGTCGTTTGTCTGACGAATGATGTATGACCCTTCCCAATTGGGAATGAGCTTGCCCTGACCTGCGGCCTTACTGACCTCATTTCTACCCATTACATGGTCACCAGGTTTGAAAGACTCTGGTCGGACGTGTTTGTTATAATACTTTGCCATTTGTGGTTTTTAAAGTGTGCTAGGCGGATGGCGGCCAGGTCGCGTTTTTCCTCGGCTAGTGCTAGGTCAAGCTTGAGAGAATCTTTGTTTGCATCCTCATTTACCGTAGCGACTCTTTCTGTTTGGATGAGCATTTCAACAGGTATCACGGCTTCAGTTCCATTGACCAGACTGAAGGGTGTTTGCCTGTGCTTTCCTTTACCGTGGTTCTGTGTCCCATAGTACGCTTTGAGAACTCGTGCACCCAACAAGTTTTGTATTTCTTCATTCATTTCTCGATGCCTTTCAAAATTTCTTTGTTAGCTACCTCTTTCTGACCATTAGCTTGAGAAGGGTAGGGAGATGTAGTAGCCCTGAGGATACCCTGATTTTCGTACCATGATTTAAAAGGTTCGCCGACGAATTGGGTTCCGTTGTCAGTGATAAGTATTTTTGCATGCCAAATCGAGTGATGATTTGATCATAGATAAAGGTTAAGACTTTTCTTGAAGTGATGGAGGCTAGCGGTTTTGCTTCGACCCATTTGGTGAAGTAGTCTATGGCTACAATCATGTGTTTGATGTTTCCAGGGGCAACCCGGAATGGTACACATATGTCAATGACCCATTGAGGGAATGGCCAGGGTGCAGTAATAGGAATAAGGTTTTGTTTTGGCACGCGTTGCACATTGGCGTAAACGTGAAATTCTGGGCATGTCTTTAGCTCAGCCTCTGTGTCCTGGTTTACTGTTGGCCAATAATACCCCATCCTGATTGCTTTGGCTGCTACAGCGCGAGACCCTGAGTGCATGCTACACATTCCATTATGGATGTCTTGAATGATTGTTCGTGCCTCTGCTGGTCTGACACATCTCGCTATTGGTCCTTAATAAGGATTTATTTGGTACCTTTTTAAGTGGTCATTTGAGCCCAAAATCGTACAAATATGATCAAATATTGCCTCAAACCATTTCTTTTTGTATTTTAGATACTTGGGACGAGAATTGTGGAAACCGGTGTGTTTAGGACTAAAATCGACAAGAAAACGAAAAAAACGACCACGTCAAGAATTAGTCAAGATGGAGACCTGATGGCGTCATAATCCATAACCTGACGCCGTCACTTGTATTTGAAGACCCAAACTCAGTGCAATTTTATAACGTGACGGGCCAGAAGAATCGAAGCATCCTTGACGGCGTCAGAACGACGACTTGCACAAGACGAAACCCTAATCCACGGCGAGCTGACGGCGTCTGTAATACCTGAAATTTAGAAAGCATGTAAATGACCAAAATACCCCTGAACACTCAAAAGTTAATTAAAATCACTTATAAAGTTCCAAATTAATTCCGAATCTCTGGAAACAAACTACATATTAAGTAAATTAATTTCTGGGACAACATTATATTATTGTTCAAGTTCGAAAAATATTCATGCACACAAATAATTATATAATCCGAAAATCATTTTGATGAATTAATTATAAAATCATTTTAAAGAGATAATGACCCAATAAAATAGGAAATAGATCCCAAATAAAATTCTTTTGATATTTATCTGTTATGGGCCGAATTTCTGAGTATAATCCCCCTCCTAGGTCGGTTTCCACTTAATATATAATTAAAATCATAATTGTTTTACTTTTCTTAAAAACCGAAACCCTCAAAAACCCTAAGTCGACATATTAAAAATCGTCCCTCCTCCATACGAAGTTCTGGGCAAGATCTTGTATTTTTCTAGTGTCCATATGAGTTTAAAGGAGCTAAGAAAAATAGGAGTTGGAATATTGAAGCCTTCGTTTGATCGTGGTTAATTGTTTTGTTCAAATTATACGTACGCAAGAGGTAAGAATTTTCACGACTTATTCTTACGTTCTAAAAATGATCCAGCATTTTTCTAGTGATCTATGGGTCGAATATAACCTAAGAAAAATAAGAAACACGAATCATGCATGGTTATTAAAGCATACGAAAATAAAAGGCATAAAACAAACTTAGTTCGTAAATCATGCTATATGAATTTTCTGAGGTGCAACCATATTTTTATATGTTCTTTGATGTTAATATAAGCCTACCAAAAATGACCATGTGATTTGTAGAAGCCTAGAATAATCGTTCTTGAATTTTGTTTAAATCGGATATTATGGAAAATTAGAGAAAAAATCGATAAAAACCCTAGAACGATTTTAGGGTTAGGATTGTAAGCATAGATCTGGTCATTTAATGCACTTTTAAGGTTTATTGATGATTTGGTAATAATTGCTCAATTAGGGTTAGGGTTTGTCGATATAAAGTGTTACCGATTTGGAATTTAAAATATAAGGGGTGTGTTTTGTCAACTTTGAAACTTGTGGGGTATTTTTACAATGTTAATTAAGTCAGTACAAGTGTGTAAAAATTATAACATGAGGTCCTTATGTGTAAAATTTGCAAGATCATGATTTAATTGTTAATTTACCGTACGAATTGGAAATTAATTATTTAGAGGGACTAAAAGTGTAAATTCTGGAAACTTAGAGTATTTCGGTGTAAATAATGATATTAGAAGTGTAATATGTAATTTTGGGGAATTATGGGTTTAATGTGTAATTATTATGGAATTGTGACTTAAATTGTAAGTTTTAATAACAAAAGAGACTAAATGTGTAATTATATGAAACATGAAGGTGTAATTCGTACCATATGATAAATGTGAGGGTATATTCTGTAATTTAGTAATTATAAGGGCATGTGATGTAATTATGAATATTAGTGAGGGATAAATTGTAAATTATGTAACTATAAGGTTTATTTTGTAACTTTAATAACTAAAGGGGTGTAGGGTGTAATTAATGAAACTTAAAGGATTAAAATGTGATTCTGAATCCATTATGTGTTTTAAACTAGTAATTTGTAATAGTTTCATTTTAAACCCTTAACTTTGATATACTTACATTCAAAACCCTAAGTTATGGAAACTTGTCATATTTGACCCTGAACTTTTGTAACTTGCTAAAATATACCTTAATCCCATAATAATGTTTGATTAATGACTTAACCTAATATGTGATATTATAAACTTGATAATTCGGTAAACCTGCTAAATAAGGAAAGTTACTTAAAAGGGAAAGATAACTAAAAATCACTTGTCATTCTGTCTTCTACTCCCTTAGGTTCGAGGAAGGAGTAATTTGATTCTTGTCATTTGCTATCCTTGTGTTCTGCTAATAAGGTACAGATATTCTGCCCTTCTTGTAAGGTGCCTTCGTTCTCTTGATCTCTTGTTTTGACTCGTTTAGGATTTCCCTGAGCCATTGCTATGTTCCCCTACACTTTGGTTCGTTTGTTTGATTCATTTTGACCTTGATGTTCGATATGACCCTTTTGGCTTTGAGCCTCTATAACGATCCATTTAATATTCGTTCGTTACCTTGTTATATATTAGTATTCGAATCACATTCGAAGGTTCATTTGATTTTGGTAAATAAATGTGAAAACCTTTTTAATTATGACCTGGAAATGTTTTGATAAAAATCAGTTATTTTAAAAGAATGATTATGGGTGGTGATATGATACTATTTTTATATGACATTTGTTAACCTTTGTGGATACTAGTTTAAAGAATATTTTTATGAAAAACCGTTTTTGCAAGATTATTTTATAAAAACTATTCGGAAATATCATTTTATTGAAAACCATGATTAAAGAAATGCTTTAAATGAACTTTTGACAAGAACCTCTAAAATGAACTTTGCTACGAACTTTAATTATGAACCTGTGAAATTCTTTTCTGAAACATTTGATGTAGTCCTTATAATCTGAACTTAATGTTGATATAAAACTTAATTTGATAAATTCTGATTTGAACCTTTGATAGTTATTTCTGGACTGTTTGACATGAACCTTTTGCCATGTACCCTTAAGATATGACTTTTGATTATTTTGATAGTACATTTGACCTTGACCTACAGTTTGATATTACGAGCAAATCACTAGGCATAAGGGTTTCATGTCCATGTCATTGATGCACCTTTGACATGACTCTAGGGCAGGAGAGTGATGACCTGTTCCGTCCCTTATTTATTATCTGCTATGGCCATTATGATTATGATTATTGATTATCTGCGGGGGCGTATGGGTGCATCCTAGATTTGACCTGTTATCTGTATATGTTATTTGTTTATTGTTATATTTATCTGGTGACTGATGGTGTGTGCGATACACGTCTTTCACATATCTGGGAGCTAGCTACTCTATTTGGTTACATTTGAGATGATGTGATTTGGTTTGTTTCTGGGCTCGTGGTGGATTGCTGATCCTTTTATGTCTTTTATTTCCTTTCTTTTCATTCCATCATTATTATATTATTTGTCTATACCTTATGTTATTCCATTTGCACTATACCATGTATGCTCGTTTTCTTTTGCTTTCGTTTCCGTCTATTATATATCTGTTCACTGAGCTTTTTAAGCTCAGCCGCGTTTCTTTTTCCCGTGGCAAGTTTAGTTGGAAGCTGCGTAGGAGTGAAGAGACTTTTGGACTTAGAAGACCTTGATAGTTATTTTGAAGTAAAGACTTGTAGAAGGATTTGCATTTGCAGACTTAGTATTTAGCTTTTGTTTCCTTTGTAACCTTGTGAATTTCAGAATTTTATTGTAACCCTTGAGAACCTTTGTATTATTGTTGATGTATGCTTTGTTTGATCTGATATGAAACCATTATTATGACATCTTTACCCTTATCGGGTTGGGGTGTTACAATTTATGGTATCAGACCACAGGCTGCGATTCGTAATACATTTACCCTTGACCAGTGTAAGTTAGGACCACTAAGTTTTCCCTGTAGGCGCTCGTAGGACAACCTTTGGAAAATTGCTTTTAGATTTTCCCCATAGGAACGTAAGTTTTGACCGGTGAGGATTTGGGTAGACATTAGGATTCTGTTTTGTCTTTCCATTCGTGCTTATTCTGCATATTTCGTTAATCATTTTCAAAATCGTTCAGACGCATGGCACCTCCAGCATGCACCAAGTATCGTTGGGCAACTGTTTTCGCTACTGGCCGAAAAAGGATTGGTAAGTTGAAAAGGACTCACAGGAGGATTTCGATCCCTGCTAGTATGTGGCCATGCCGGATTGAAGAAAGGATGACTGTGGTAAATATAAGTGGAAAAGAAATACATCTGCACGAGACGGAGGTAACCGATGGAAACGGCTTCGTGACTAGGTACCCGGGAAGGTGTCCCAAGTTCATAGAAGAAGGAGGAGTAGTGCGGGCTGAGTCTCACAATTTGTATGGATTTGTGGATGACGTAGGAGATGAAGGAAGGAACTCTGAGGATGGTTTTGCGAGACGACCACTGCCACAGCCTGAGGGGAACCGAAACGGATGGCTTAGCGAAGAAGATGAAGTGGAATCAGACTTGGAGTCCACCGCGAGTAACGCGATCTAGGCATAGAGATAGAGCTCGAGTCATGTGTGTTATTATTGTTTAGAATTTTGTCTTAGGTTTCTTTTGGCATTAATATTGTACGGATTTCGTTGGATTATGGGGTTTTCCCAAGTATTTAATAATAAGGCTTGAGCAATTTATGGAAAAATTCATGTGTGATATGTATGTAGCATGACTCTCAACCTTTTTGGTCTGTCAAGCTCATCTCGGCTATGAAAGTCAGAACTTTGATTTCCCATGATTTCCTTGGTTTTCTGGCATCCATTAAAGATACCCCTTTAGAAATCCCTAGTATTGAAGTCGTTCTAGAATCCATTCCATGCACCAATGAATGAACCTTATCTTGAGAGTTATTGGGCAACCTGAGTTTTCTGAACATAATTCCTGATTGGACCACCAAACTTTCCACCAGAGCGTGAAGTAGGATTTGATAAGATTGTCTAGTCACCAAGCGAAGATGTCTTTCAGATGTGTCCGTGATCATATAAACTGATTTAAGGAACCGGGAAGAGCAGCAACCGAAGACCAGGAAGTGAGTTTATCTAAGTGTATATTCTGGGCGTGTTTTAGTTTTGTTCGCGATAAAGAAGGATGGTGACTGGAGATAGCTGAACTGTATTACGGTTAGGAGCCAATATTCATCCTCCCTGAAACGACTACGTGTTTGTTTAATTTCAGAGTGCGAAGTTTCCTTCTGATGAATTAATTTTAGAATCGCCTTCTGTGTTCGTAAATGACTGCTATGACAATCAGGGACGCTAATAGTATTAGCTAAAGCCCTGACTGTTTTGTAAATTTGATAAATAATGTTTTCTCGTGAGTACTTGGACAAATGGTCATTGTATGACTTAATAGTACATTCGGAGACGAGGAAGAGCATGAAAATCATCTTTGCACCTTGTTAGTCATTTGTGCATACTGAGAGATTGATATTTGTTGAGACAACGATGTTCTTAATTTAGGATACTCCTTAAAATCCCGCGAGCTTTGAAAGCTATCACCATGTGGTCAAAACCAACAATAGAATGGAGAACTGAAATCCTTTAAACTCTGCCGAAGAATTCTGGAAGATGTTTGCAACTGATGATACCATGGAGAAAATTCGTGAACAGATAGAAACAACTTAGTTGAGAATGGAGTTCGGAAAAGCTAAAATTAGAAATTAGCTGCCATACCTTCAGGTGGAACAATCTTTGGGATAAATCAGAAAGAGACTCGGCTATATTCACTTATCGCACAGGAAGTTTCGGATGCATCAAAGACAACTAGAGACATATCAGAAAAATGATTTCATTGCCTGACCTGGAGTTGACAACAATGGCGGCTACTCTGAAGAGAGAAGACATTCCTTACAAGGTTGAAGTGTTGGCGATGCAGAAGAAGAAATTTAGTCAAGATGGCAAACCTGGAGCTGATGAAGACATGCAGTCTAATTTTCCTATTCATCTTGGTTGTACTAAGATGAATTGAGAGCGGAAGCAGACTGGATGATGAAGAGATTCAAAGATCATGCCAGAAATCCACATTACCCCATCACATTCCAAGAAGAACTGCAGGAGGCTCGACGAACCAGACACAAGTTCCCGATTCTGGTTTCACTTTCCGATTGATGGACAGGCGAAGACAGATTAACCGGACTTGAGGAGATTGGATGTGTTGAATGGACGGAGTTTAGAAACAGACCTTTATGGTTGGAAGAATTGATTCTGTGAACGCCGAAGTTATTGACGAATAAATTTCATTTCCGTTGACCCTCTTAAGTTTCGTTATATAGTAATAAGATCCTTTAATGATTTAAGTTCCCTAGAAGCATTTCTGTTCGTGTTCGTTTTTCGTATGCCGGTGACGGCTTTGTTTTGAGAGATTTTGGCGAATTGTGGAAGATATGATGCTTGTGACGGCGTACTCCACTTATGCTAGGAAACCTGGAATTCCGATACTCTTGCGAATAGTTTGTTTTCGCTCCTGTCTATGACAATTGATCTTGTTGACCTTTGAGACTATAGAAATACTAGGTGAATTAAGATAGGTGGTTTTGATTTCGACTTGAGATAAACTATGACCATCGTAAGGGCATATTTATATGATGCCAGTATTACGACGTCTGGCCAACGTGATAATACTTACATCATATAACGAGCACTTGTTGTGGGCATAGGATATCTTGGGGAGTATCTAAGAAGTTTAGAATTAGAATCTCCGTTGGGTTATCCGTGATTGGTGAGACGTTAGGTTCATTCTACCTATGCGTATACTCTACCTTCGTTCGTTAAATATCTGGATGAGTTTGGACCCTCGTTTTCATTCTGTTGACCTCAGTTATAAATCTTGAATTCTTGTAAAACTCTATGCTGTCGATACAATTAATTTGATCTGAAATCTTGTTCGTATCTCATAAGAGATCCTGAAGATTCACCTATCGTCCATTTTATGTTGCATGGACCTTTTGAATCAAATCAAATTATTTGTCTCCTTCTGAGGAATTTGAAACCACCTCGTTGTGATTTGAGTCATGAGAAATAAAGTTATTCCGTTCGTAAAGATTCTTTGGAGGAATCACCCATAGCGTGAGGCTACTTGGGAAACCGAATAATCGATACGAGCTAGTTATTTACATTTCGTATTTTGATCCGGTACGTCTTTGATTGTTTTCCGTCCTACTTCATTTCCGTTCGCGGTCCGTTATGCTTTCCATTTCGTTTCACTTCAATTTTCGAGGATGAAAATTTTTTTTTTAGAGGGGAAGAAGTTGTAATACCTGAAATTTAGAAAGCATGTAAATGACCAAAATACCCCTGAAAACTTAAAAGTTAATTAAAATCACTTATAAAGTTCCAAATTAATTCCGAATCTCTGGAAACAAACTACATATGAAGTAAATTAATTTCTGGGACAACATTATATTATTGTTCAAGTTCGAAAAATATTCATGCACACAAATAATTATATAATCCGAAAATCATTTTGATGAATTAATTATAAAATCATTTTAAAGAGATAATGACCAAATAAAATAGGAAATAGATCCCAAATAAAATTCTTTTGATATTTATCTGTTATGGGCCGAATTTCTGAGTATAATCCCCCTCCTAGGTCGGTTTCCACTTAATATATAATTAAAATCATAATTGTTTTACTTTTCTTAAAAACCGAAACCCTCAAAAACCCTAAGTCGACATATTAAAAATCGTCCCTCCTCCATACGAAGTTCTGGGCAAGATCTTGTATTTTTCTAGTGTCCATCTGAGTTTAAAGGAGCTAAGGAAAATAGGAGTTGGAATATTGAAGCCTTCGTTTGATCGTGGTTAATTGTTTTGTTCAAATTATACGTACGCAAGAGGTAAGAATTTTCACGACTTATTCTTACGTTCTAAAAATGATCCAGCATTTTTCTAGTGATCTATGGGTCGAATATAACCTAAGAAAAATAAGAAACATGAATCATGCATGGTTATTAAAGCATACGAAAATAAAAGGCATAAAACAAACTTAGTTCGTAAATCATGCTATATGAATTTTCTGAGGTGCAACCATATTTTTATATGTTCTTTGATGTTAATATAAGCCTACCAAAAATGACCATGTGATTTGTAGAAGCCTAGAATAATCGTTCTTGAATTTTGTTTAAATCGGATATTATGGAAAATTAGAGAAAAAATCGATAAAAACCCTAGAACAATTTTAGGGTTAGGATTGTAAGCATAGATCTGGTCATTTAATGCACTTTTAAGGTTTATTGATGATTTGGTAATAATTGCTCAATTAGGGTTAGGGTTTGTCGATATAAAGTGTTACCGATTTGGAATTTAAAATATAAGGGGTGTGTTTTGTCAACTTTGAAACTTGTGGGGTATTTTTACAATGTTAATTAAGTCAGTACAAGTGTGTAAAAATTATAACATGAGGTCCTTATGTGTAAAATTTGCAAGATCATGATTTAATTGTTAATTTACCGTACGAATTGGAAATTAATTATTTAGAGGGACTAAAAGTGTAAATTCTGGAAACTTAGAGTATTTCGGTGTAAATAATGATATTAGAAGTGTAATATGTAATTTTGGGGAATTATGGGTTTAATGTGTAATTATTATGGAATTGTGACTTAAATTGTAAGTTTTAATAACAAAAGAGACTAAATGTGTAATTATATGAAACATGAAGGTGTAATTCGTACCATATGATAAATGTGAGGGTATATTCTATAATTTAGTAATTATAAGGGCATGTGATGTAATTATGAATATTAGTGAGGGATAAATTGTAAATTATGTAACTATAAGGTTTATTTTGTAACTTTAATAACTAAAGGGGTGTAGGGTGTAATTAATGAAACTTAAAGGATTAAAATGTGATTCTGAATCCATTATGTGTTTTAAACTAGTAATTTGTAATAGTTTCATTTTAAACCCTTAACTTTGATATACTTACATTCAAAACCCTAAGTTATGGAAACTTGTCATATTTGACCCTGAACTTTTGTAACTTGCTAAAATATACCTTAATCCCATAATAATGTTTGATTAATGACTTAACCTAATATGTGATATTATAAACTTGATAATTCGGTAAACCTGCTAAATAAGGAAAGTTACTTAAAAGGGAAAGATAACTAAAAATCACTTGTCATTCTGTCTTCTACTCCCTTAGGTTCGAGGAAGGAGTAATTTGATTCTTGTCATTTGCTATCCTTGTGTTCTGCTAATAAGGTACAGATATTCTGCCCTTCTTGTAAGGTGCCTTCGTTCTCTTGATCTCTTGTTTTGACTCGTTTAGGATTTCCCTGAGCCATTGCTATGTTCCCCTACACTTTGGTTCGTTTGTTTGATTCATTTTGACCTTGATGTTCGATATGACCCTTTTGGCTTTGAGCCTCTATAATGATCCATTTGATATTCGTTCGTTACCTTGTTATATATTAGTATTCGAATCACATTCGAAGGTTCATTTGATTTTGGTAAATAAATGTGAAAACCTTTTTAATTATGACCTGGAAATGTTTTGAGAAAAATCAGTTATTTTAAAAGAATGATTATGGGTGGTGATATGATACTATTTTTATATGACATTTGTTAACCTTTGTGGATACTAGTTTAAAGAATATTTTTATGAAAACCGTTTTGCAAGATTATTTTATAAAAACTATTCGGAAAGATCATTTTATTGAAAACCATGATTAAAGAAATGCTTTAAATGAACTTTTGACAAGAACCTCTAAAATGAACTTTTGCTACGAACTTTAATTATGAACCTGTGAAATTCTTTTCTGAAACATTTGATGTAGTCCTTATAATCTGAACTTAATGTTGATATAAAACTTAATTTGATAAATTCTGATTTGAACCTTTGATAGTTATTTCTGGACTCTTTGACATGAACCTTTTGCCATGTACCCTTAAGATATGATTTTTGATTATTTTGATAGTACATTTGACCTTGACCTACAGTTTGATATAACGAGCAAATCACTAGGCATGAGGGTTTCATGTCCATGTCATTGATGCACCTTTGACATGACTCTAGGGCAGGAGAGTGATGACCTGTTCCGTCCCTTATTTATTATCTACTATGGCCATTATGATTATGATTATTGATTGTCTGTGGGGGCGTATGGGTGCATCCTAGATTTGACCTGTTATCTGTATATGTTATTTGTTTATTGTTATATTTATCTGGTGACTGATGGTGTGTGCGATACACGTCTTTCACATATCTGGGAGCTAGCTACTCTATTTGGTTACAGTTGAGATGATGTGATTTGGTTTGTTTCTGGGCTCGTGGTGGATTGCTGATCCTTTTATGTCTTTTATTTCCTTTCTTTTCATTCCATCATTATTATATTATTTGTCTATACCTTATGTTATTCCATTTGCACTATACCATGTATGCTCGTTTTCTTTTGCTTTCGTTTCCGTCTATTATATATCTGTTCACTGAGCTTTTTAATCTCAGTCGCGTTTCTTTTTCCCGCGGCAGGTTTAGTTGGTAGCTGGGTAGGGGTGAAGAGACTTTTGGACTTAAAGGACCTTGATAGTTATTTTGAAGTAGAGACTTGTAGAAGGATTTGCATTTGCAGACTTAGTATTTAGCTTTTGTTTCCTTTGTAACCTTGTGAATTTCAGAATTTCATTGTAACCCTTGAGAACCTTTGTATTATTGTTGATGTATGCTTTGTTTGATCTGATATGAAACCATTATTATGACATCTTTACCCTTATCGGGTTGGGGTGTTACAGCGTCAGAAGCCATAAGCTGACGCCGTCAGAGTTGTAAAACTATATATTTTCGAATGTTTTCACTGTAATGTGTAACACTTTGGAGGACAAAACCCTAGATGATTTTGATAGCTTTTGTAAGGCTTCTCCAGCCTTTTTCATCCATGTTCAATTGAAGATAAGTTATTCGTTTAATCATTCAATATGTCTATGTGTTGTTTGATTACTTGTTTATCTTCTCTTTGCTTTAACATGTTAGCTTAAGTTTATTTGTGTTTGCTTAGATCTAGTGAAACCTAGTTATTGAATATTGATTTGTTGTCTCTTGTTTAGTTGATTGCCTCGCGTTAGGCTAAGAAAATTGGCTGACCTCTTATATGTAACTAGCTTGAACGTCTTAGAAAACGCAACCGTAGAGTGCACTATTGGTTTTTCTCGTTGTATTTATTGCGTGAATTGCGGCTTGTAGATCCTAGAAAACTTAATAGACTTTAAGTGATATAAGGGAGACTAATATTGATAGAGTTGGGGACTTCGGAACCTCCCTACGACCAATATTAAGGAATACAACGCTTCAACTAAAACAAGGACGTGACAATTCAACAAATCAGTAGAAGATAACTAGGAAGTAATTAATTCTAAGTGAACACGTTTTCCCTATCATAAGAGTTACCACCAATTTACTTTTCTTTTTTATTAGATTAATCTTAGTTTTATAATTAGTTTCTGTTGGAATTATATAACATGACAAATCATAAATATAAACAATTAAACATCAAGTATACATGCGGAAGCGTATAGGATCATATAACATGTAAATTAATTAACCAAATTAAATAGTATGCGTACCTTTTGATTCTAGCCAAACAAGAATCAATTCTTCAATTTAATCACCAAGAACCCTACATAGGGTTTATGTGGATTATTAGAATTACTCCTTACAATTTTGTAATTCAATCCAAGATTCAATCAATAGTGTGATTGAATCACGTTCTTGTACACACGTACTATTAACGAATTAAAGTAGACGCTAGTTTAAGAACACAAAATGTTTTGTTTTGAAAACAAAAACCAATCGACCCTTTGAAAGGGTGTCTGTCGATCAGCTAAGCAAAAAGAAAAGAAGAAAACAAGTTTAGGGTTTCCCCTCCCCTAACCGATCGGCCAACACCCCCTTGGGGTATTCCGGAACCTTCTTGACATACCAAATATTCACACATAATTCTTTCCTTTTATTGGTTAACGGTCGTTAGTCATTATTTGTTAAATACTAAAGCTCATTATACGTTTTATGTAATTAATAATTAAACATAGCCTTTTACATTTAATTATTAAACTTTAACTCTCATACGTAAAGTGTGCAATCCCATGATCTCGAGTTCGATCCTAACATACGACTACTAAATTATGTCCACGAAGCTAAGAACTCCCACTTGGACATATTTAATAGTGTAATCACATCGGTTAGCGTCTAGCAACACTTCGATGCCTCTAGTACAACTCGAGTAAGGTCTCCTAGAAAAACCTTTTAATGATTCATCATTATTATTATCCTTTTGTCACTAATACCGTGTTAAATAAAGATATGGATCTAAGTCATTCTTTATTTAACTATTATGTTTCTCGTTGTTTGTGATTGAGCAAGATTACCAAATCTTCTGAACATATTCAGGGGAGATCTTGGGCGTAGCCACACAAACATCTTTTCTACCCTACTAGGGGCCCAGCAGTATTAAACTCCAAAATAAATTTGAAGGAACAAATTCTATCTTGACTACAAGCAAAACCCACGAACTTTGTAACTCTTCCGAAAACAATCCTTATGACTACCAGTTACGTGTAGCGTTAAATTGTTCTACAGAAATGCACTACATTCATGACAGTTATCTGGTATCTCAAGTCTGAGGATAACTATTCATGATTTACTTAATGACAAGATCCATAAAGTAAAATCATGTAGTTTGGGATATATCCTATATTCAATTCATTGAATATCATGTGATATTGACATGTCAACGCATCAATATACTATCAAGTATATTATACCAAAACTCATATTTGTCTTAATTTAATGATATTCCCATATCATTAATTGACAACGGACGATTTAGAATAACTAAGTTATTCACGGATTAAACATGCAAATATAGGACACAATTTATTATTAATGAAAATAAATGTACCAAGTACTTAAATTCATTACAAATAATAAATTCTTAACATCCTTTATCCAAATACTAAATAGATCAATGCATGATAACTCTAGTTGATGAATTGTGCCTCAAGTGATGATAATCATACTTGTTGACAAGGCATAAATCAACCAACTTTGTTCTATCAGAATTTTGAGAATACTTATTTCAAGAATTCAACTAGTGAAGTTCTTGTATGTGTGCATTCAAATAATTTGATTTTGCTACATTAATATTTCATAAAGTGTGTGACAACCTCAACCACCACTTTATGATAATTAAACTTTCAAACATTTTAAAGTTTAAAGTATTCTTATTCTTTAATGTATAATGCAACTATGCTCTTAGTGAGCACACTAGTACACATGGCCAAGGATGAAATCCTACCATGACTAGTATTGAGTATCATCTCAATTAAACCAGCGTCATTGTATACAAACAACACTATGCTCATTAAAACTCCGTAAACTTTAATATCTATTGTGTAATGTTTGATGCCTTCCAAACTTTCAAGTTTGTAGGCGATGACAATTTGCACAACAATTGACATATTGTTTATCCATAGAATCTAGGAGCAACTCCAGGCTGAGGATGTAATTCTATATCCAAACATATTTTATTAGAATATTCATTACACTAGTTATCTAATAATTTTCAATTAGATATCAATGTTGTCAAATCATCTTGCATTCAAGCATGATACAACAATTTAATAACATGATGTACATGAAAAATCCTCAAATCAGACTTAGGTTTCATTCATGTTCTACATATCCATTTAGACTTTATAAATGATATATCATTTTCTATTAGATACATTTACCGCACATGTTTAAATTAATAAACATATATTTCAAGGTTGTATGTTTTACTTCTTAAATCTTTCAAGTAAAGTTTCATTCCAAACTAAGACTTAACATTTAACTTATATGGAATGTTACTTCTTATATGTTATGCAACATATATGATTTAAGAAAATAAACATAATACCCCCACTAGCTTTCAGGAATACTTAGAAATTATCTTATTTCAATTATAAATCAAAAATTGGATTTAATAATTAAACATAAGAATAATCTCCTAGATGCATGCATTTATCCATTCATGGATTATTGCACGTTGTACACTACCAAAGATTATTTGAATTCATAAACTCCTTTTGATTACTTACCGTCCTCGCACAAGTAAATCTCTTCAAGAAAGAGTTTTTATATTCCATTGTCAATTTCATTAAATATGACAATCATAATCTTTATATATTTAATGTGTTTAGGAAAGAATATTCAATCACAGTTAATTGCTTAAGTGTGATCAATAATCTTGTCATAAGACATGCATTAAACATGTGTACAATATTGTCCATATGATTTCTGCACAAAGATTTAAACCACTAAGGTTATCTTATCTTTAAAGAAACTCATCTTCATTTTCTAGTTTAACTATTAAGATAAATCAAGTTTCTAAAAATCGATTATCTTTTGGACAACATCTTTAACATTCACAACATGAGTACTTTACCCAATTTAATATTTGGTAATGTATCATGATGATTATCAGGTTTACCATAATCCTATAACTCATAACTCTCAGCATATTAATCAAATATCTGAGATATCCTTGTAGATCTATGAATGAGAATTCCATCAACTTGAGGCCTAACATTTACTTGTTTAGCCTCATTATGATATTTACTAGTGTATTTTAGAAGAAAATGTATTTTGTAATTTTATCTTTTAAAGATAAAACTCCCACTTGTCTTTTGTAATTTAGAGACTGTCTATAAATACTTAGCAAATAGGGCAACAATACAATGTTCTCTTTTTGGGACATTACAAAGCACTATGACAATTCCTGGCATTAGTTTGTTAATAACCTACTTCAACAGAAGTTTAACTAATTCAGAATTTCATTTTAAGACTTAATGTGAATCATCACATTACATAATATAATGGTGTCTTATTAATCTTCTAGGTTGGAGTCTTATTAAGTATGTCCAATCCATACTCAATATTCTAACCTTGATAACTTTTGGAAGAAAAGAAAATATAGTTATCTTAAATCAAAAAAGAGTTTGATTATCCTAACTGAACACACCATAAACTTGTGGTATTTCATTAGAATTAATATTGTAAGACAATCTAACAATATGTAAGATAACCATATATCTTTTGGCTTATCTATTTACCAACTAAGTCATCTTAATGGTATAATAGAATTTCCAAGCTGTTAGGAATATGAATATTCAGCTGAAGACTCGGTCACCCCGAGTAATTATTAGTTCATTATAGCTCGTAGGATTATCAGTAATATTATTAGTAGTTTAGTTATTAGTAATATTGTGGAGTGGGTCGGGTCTTTACCCACTGTCAGCTCGCTCCACAGTCCACTAAGGACATATTATGTAGTACTATAAATACTCCCTTCCCACCCATGGGAAGGGTTGGACCTTTCATGATAATCTAATCTCATATTGTTTCTCTCTCTACAAAGGCTCCCAAAACTCTCCTACCTCTCTCTAGAATATCTTCTATTCGATCCAAAACTAAGCCTCATACAAGTGTTTCTTGCATTGTGAATACCCTACAATTGGTATCAAGAGCCATGGTTAGGTCCATGAGAGTTGGTATTCACGGATTTGTGTAGTTTTTGAGGTTGTTTGGTTCGATTTGTTAAGTTTCATTTATTTCATTTTGTGCTTTGTTTTGTGATTACAAGTTGTTATACCTTGTACTTTCTAGCTTAGGAATAGTATAAGAGTAGTATTTAGTGCTTGGATTCACAGATTTAAGGTTTGTGTGGTGTTTTTGGGTGATTCGAGTGTTTTTCTTTCAAGTGTTCTTGAATGCGGTTTGTGTATTTTGGACGATCTTGAACGCGGTTTGTGTCACATCGGGTACGCGGTTTGTCTTATTACTAGTTTAGGCAAAAGGACAAACAGCATTGAAAGTGACGGGTTTGGAAGTTTGTGCCAACGCGGTTTGTCTCTTAGGCGCATACGCGGTTTGTGTCAACGCGGTTTGTATCTCCAGTGTGAACTCGGTTTGTCTCTTAGGCGCATACGCGGTTTGTGTCAACGCGGTTTGTATCTCCAGTGTGAACTCGGTTTGTCTCTAAGGCGCATACGCGGTTTGTGTCAACGCGGTTTGTCTCTGCAGTGTGAACTCGGTTTGTGTCAACGCGGTTTGTATCTCCAGTGTGAACTCGGTTTGTCTCTTAGGCGCATACGCGGTTTGTGTCAACGCGGTTTGTATCTCCAGTGTGAACTCGGTTTGTCTCTAAGGCGCATACGCGGTTTGTGTCAACGCGGTTTGTATCTCCAGTGTGAACTCGGTTTGTCTCTAAGGCGCATACGCGGTTTGTGTCAACGCGGTTTGTATCTGCAGTGTGAACTCGGTTTGTGTCTACGCGGTTTGTCTCTACAGTGTGAACTCGGTTTGTGTCTATGCTATTTGTCTAGGCGGTTTGTGTCTTGGTGATTTTAGAAATTCCCGCGAAAGATTCGATTTCTCGGTTAAATCACAAGATCTGTAAAATCCCGTGGTTACTATGGCTACCACATCAAACACATCATCAGAAGATATTCAAGCAGCAGGATCTGACACTCGTCCACCTATGCTAGATAGGACGGATTATGAGTCTTGGGCACAACGGATAAGACTTTACTGCTTGGGAAAAGATAATGGAGTTAACATTCTTAAGTCAATTGACGATGGACCATATCAGATGGGTACCACCAGAGATGTTGTTACAACTGGTGAAGATGGGACTGTAACTTGGGGCATAGACAGACCTAGAAACTACAATGATCTTAATGAAGAAGAAAAGAAGAGGTATGATGCCGACATTAGAGCCTCAAACATAGTCGTTCAAGGTCTTCCAAAGGATGTATACAAGCTCATCAATTTCAACACTGAAGCCAAAGCTGTGTGGGACAACGTTAAAATGTTGTTGGCAGGGTCAGAACTTACAAAGGAAGATCGTGAGTCACAGCTGTATGATGAGTTCGAGCATTTCAAAATGAACCCAGGAGAGAATGTCACAGACTACTATGTAAGATTTCATAAGTTGGTGAATGATATGAGGATGATCAGAATGACTATGCCCAATATCCAACTAAACTCAAAGTTTGTGAACAACATGACTCCTGAATGGGACAGATTTGTTACAGCTGTTAAACTCAACAAAGGTTTAAGGGATACCAACTATGAACAGCTGTATGCCTACCTGCAACAACATGAGAAGCATGATGTCTATGATCGGGTGCTGAGAGAAAAGTTAAGTCCTTCAACTACAAATGATCCACTGGCGTTCATGACAAATGTTCAACCGACAATCCAATCATCATCCAACCCAAGCTATCATCAACTTCACTCACAAGTACCTGCTATGAGCTCTCAACTTGACTCAGGGTACTCTCAGACCAACAAAATGATTGACAATCTCACCAATCAAGTTTCATTACTGGTTCAATAGTTTCAAGCATCACTCCCTCAGACCAACAATCAGTTAAGGAATTCATCCAACCCACGCAATCTAGCAATGGTGGAGGATGGGAAAATTGTGGTTCAGAATGTGCAAGGGAGAGCTGGTAGAAACATGGGTCGAGGTTATGTGCAGAATAGAGCAGGGAATGCCAATCAGGGGCAAGGGAAACAGATCAAGTGTTATAATTGTGGGGGGCTTGGACACATTGCTAGAACCTGCAATCAACCTAAACGTCCTCAGAACTCAGATTACTTCAAAGACAAGATGCTGTTAATGCAAGCTCAAGAGAATGGTGCGGTATTGGATGAGGAAGAGTTACTGTTCTTGGCAGGAGATGGAGGAAATACTTTTGATGAAGATGTGGATGAGAAACCTGTTCAGGATCTAGCACTTAATGATCCCAACATCTTCAAGGCAGATGACTGTGATGCATATGACTCTGATGTAGATGATGAACCTACGGCTCAAACTATCTTCATGGCTAACTTGTCTTCCCTGGTCTCATCTCCACGTCAAGTTGGTCCGTCTAATGCATCCGTGATATCTGAGGTACTAAAAATTTATGACACATATAATATAGTCGAGGGACAAAAGAATCCCAAAGATGTACAACAGGCAGATGTTTCTGACACAACTACTGTTGACATGGAAAATAGCAATATTATTTCATATGAACAGTATTTGAATCACAACAACTTGCCTGATGTACCAAATGGTGATTCTTTTGTAAATAAAGATGTTTGTGTGGTAAGTAATATAGGTGCCTTAGATAATGCGTGTAAGTTAGATAATGCATATGAGTGCCAAGAAAACAAGTTGCCTGTCCCTGATGATGACTTGATCACTAGACTTAATATCTATAAAGAACAAGTGGCTATGTATGAACAGCGTGCTAAGTTTGAGCTTAATGAACGAGAGCAGAAATTAGAAGGTCAAATGAGTACACTTATTAAAGAGTCTAGAGTAAGAGAAGAAACATTAAAATTAGAGTTGAGTTCTTTGAAAAGTCAGCTAGAACAGTCTGTCAAACAGAAACAGGAAGCACAAAAGTGTGTAACTACACTTAAGCAAGAATTCAAACAAAAAGAAACAACTCTTTTAAATGATTTCTCTAGACTCAAGACGTTAAAAAATAAGCTTGAAGATAAGTTGTACACACAAGATCAAACCATACAAACTGCTCAAATGATTCATAAGCACAGAAAGTTGAGTGATAAGCATAGTAAAATCATGATAGGTGAACCTAAGTCAACCATCCTTAGGGACATGAAAGTACTTCAACCAGCCCTATATGATGGTAATGTGATGCTTATGCCTATTCATGACCAACCTGAGCATATCCACACAAATGAAGAGGATGAGATAAGTGATAGAACGAGGGAAAAAATGAATGAGAAAATGAGGGATCCTGAGTGCATAGTCAGACGGATAATAATCAAGCCCCATGATTATTATGAGGAAAATCGTTTGACTGTGTTTGCTCCTCAAAAGAAGTTAACACCTGAACAGATTTTCTGGAAACAAGATAATGAAAAACTTAAGGTAGAAAAACTTAAGGCCAACACCCCCCTTATTAGAAAAGTTGCCTCCATAACGGTGTATCCCCCCAATACACCTAGGAATTTAGTGCCTTTGTCTCTTCCCACTGAATGCAAAACTTTTATCAGCTTATATGTGCTTTGGCAACTGTTTGCTGATTTCGATAAAACATGTAAGAAGAGAATCACACCCTCTGGTATTACTGAGGGGGAGAGGTGTTTTGAACATGCAAAAAGGTGTTACTTAACTGAGGTCATGCCATTCTTTAAACTACTTAAAGAACACTTTGAAGGGTTGCAAACTGCTCTTAAAGCCGAAATAAAAGAAATGGAAGTGGTGTTTAAAGATATGGAAAATGAGGTGAATGAACATGCAATAGAACTTAAGAGTCGAGAGATTGAAAGAAAAAACATACTCATTACTAACGACAACTTGATTGCTAAATGTATTGCACAAGATGTATTTTACACTGTTACTGATTCTGCATTGTCTGCTTGTCAATTTAATGAGTATGCTATTGCGTTAAATGTCACCCAGAATCGTGTTGTTGAGCTTGAGGGGGAGAATTTAAAATTGCTTGAAAAAATTCAAAATGATGACCATGATAATATGGTTAAACGTTTTTCAAAATTGGAAGTTGAATATCTTAATTTGCAATTGAAATATCAACATTTAAATGAAAAACATAAAATATCGAATGACAAGACATCCTTGGATGCTCCTGAATTTGATACTTATTTTGAATTAAGCAAACGAGATGAGACAATTCAAGCTCACACGAACACGATTCGACTGCTGAGGGCCCAAATTGCCCAATTGAAATCCAACAAGTGTGAAGTGTATGGCACCAATAAACCTTCGTCTTCAGATTCTCAGAATTTTCAATATCAAAACACCATAAATAAGTTACATTATGAAAATGAGTGTTATCGAGAAGAAAATTCAAAGGTTAAACAACATTTCAAAGAGTTATATGATTCTGTTAAAGTTACAAGAAGCAATCATAATGATCAAATAACCTCTTTGACAAATGAAATTGAGAATCTCAAGGCTCGGGTGAAAGGTAAAATGCCATGCACTACTTGTAATTGTGATGCACCAAAGGCTATTGATAGTAAAAAGTATGATGTTGATGTTGGGCGTATTCCATTTAAGCTTAGAAATAACAGCCTTGCCCATCAAACATATCTCGATCATCTTAGAGAGGGCCTTGACACACTTCGTGAGGTGGTTGAAGAGGATAGGACTGATAAGCCACTTGATAGGGCAGTTGTCTATGCTTGCAAACTCACGAAAAGGATTCAGGAAAACTTAGAATATGCCATAGGCTCAATTCCTAAGTTTAGCAGCCATAGAGATAGATCTGTTGCATCGTCATCTACTGTTGAGAACAAGCATGTAGCCTTTGATCTACCACCTAAGACATCAGAACCCAACACATCTTTATCAGGAAGGCATGTGACAGAAAAACAAACTAATGTTTCCTTCGATGCTTCTACAGGAGTAAAAAGTGACACCCAAGCTAGCGAGTCAAGGTCTAGAGAAAATGCAAGAAAGGATAGGACTGCGCCAGCTAAGAATGATCACTTGAAGAATGTAGAAGCCCAACCTAGGAACAATAAGTTTGCAATGAGTAGGATGAATCGTGTTGATTCTAGTATCAAAAGTACTGTAATTAATTCGAATTCTAATGCTATCTGTAAAACATGCGAAAATTGTTTAATTTCTGCTAATCATGATGATTGTGTTGTGTCCTTCTTGATGTCTTCTGCGTCACCCCATGTTAAGAATGGTAGGATAACTGAAACATGCAAGAAAGCTTGGAAAGCTACAGGAAAAACATTTGCTAGCATAGGCTATCAATGGAGACCCACTGGAAGGAAATTCAATTTAGGAAAATAGTGCACGTTACCTAAAATGAATAAGCATAAAATTGTGAAAGTTAAGGAATGGAGACCCACTGGAAGGAAATTCAATTTAGGAAAACAGAGACCATTACCTAAAATGAATATGCATAAAATTGTGAAGAATAAGGAATGGAGACCAACTGGTAGAATCCTGCCTTTAGAATCACAATGCCTTCCATCTCAGTCTTGTCCTGTCTCTAGTTCTGTCTCCTCAGTAAAGACAGTAGCATCTGTGAAATCTGTGGTTCCAGAATATGTGTGTGCTGACCAAACGGACCCCAATTGCACTTGGGGATCCACATTTTTCAGTTATCCATTGTTGTCTGGTTTCAAGTGCAGGTCGTACAAATCGTCCTGTGGTATTTGGACTCAGGCTACTCAAAACATATGACTGGGGATCGCTCGCGGCTCAAGAACTTCGTGAAAAAGTTTATCGGGACAGTTAGATTTGGGAACGACCATGATGAAGCGAAAAGTGTACCGCTTTTAAGGGGTCATTTAAGCCCTAAATCGTATTTATTTGATCAAATATTGCCCTAAATCATTCCTTTTGTCATTTTAGGTACTTTTGAGGAGAAATCTGGAAAAGGAGGCATTTTGGACGTTTTTGGAGCATAAAAGTGAAGAAAACGACAAAGTCTCAAAAATCGGCTAAAAGTTACCTTTAACGGCGTCAGGATTTACTCCAGACGGCGTCATGGCTTGGCAAGAAAAGGTGGATGTGAAATTTACTCATGATAAGCCAGTGAAAATTGCATGTGAATTCTGACGACGTCACGCTTTAACCTGATCAAGGGCGTCACGGCTTAATTCAAAGAGGGACGGCGTCACGTTCAAGGTCTGACGGCGTCAAGCCTTGATAAGCCAGAACGGATTTTGGAGAGCTAAAGAGGGACGGCGTCAAGAAGGTCATCCGGGAACCCTAGAAGCGGCGAGGTGACGGCGTCACACTCCATAACGTGACGCCGTCAGATGTAAAAATCTATATATAGTTTTCTAAATTTTTGTCATTAGTGTGGAACTTAGTGTGGAATTTTTGGGAGAAAACCCTAAGACGATTTTAGCATCTTTTTCAAGGCTTTTTGCCTTGAGATCTTCCATGTTACATTGAAGATAAGTTATCAATTAATCATTCAATATGTCTATGTGTTGTTTGATTCTATCTTGTTCTTGTCTTTTGATTAATATGTTAGGCTAGATTTATCTTGTGTTTGCTTAGATCTAATGAAACCTAGCTATTGATTATTGGTTATTAGTATGTTATTAGTTGTATTGGATGATTGTTTATCTATGTTAGGCTTAAGAAAACTGGCTAACTTCCTATTCGGTAACTTGCTTGAACGTCTTAAGAAACATGAACCAAATGCGTACTAAAGGTTTTTATGGTTGTATTTAATGCACAAGCGAATTCTAGTGATCCCATGTTAGGAGCTTCCTAGCCGGCTCGACATAGGAGTGAAGTAGGAGCTTGTAGAGTTGGGGAAGTACGTACGCCACCCCACGATTGGTATTAAGGAATACACCCGTTATCCACGCAACTAATACACACTAATCAACCGGTAAAAGATAGTTAGGGAGTAAGGAAATCTAAGTAAACACATTTCTCTACACATAAGTTTTCACCAACATTTTATTTTCAGTTATTTATTTTATTTGCATTCGTAGTAATTTGGGTTAGTTGACTAGCAACTAATTTCGCCCACTCCTTCAAACCCGAGATTTTACTTGCTTTCAAAAAAAAATATAAAAACATAAAAAAAGAATCTTCCTCAACCCTTAGACCTATTAGAGTAGTCTTTCATACCTAACGAACACTATTCCCTGTGGAGAACGATCAATCCCCCGTACTTACCACTACACTATACTACATCGGTCAGGTACACTGCCTGGTGGGGTTGTAAGCCTCTTGAGATCCCTTGAGAGGTAAAACCTGTTGTAAGGTTGCAAAACCACGCATCAAGTTTTTGGCGCCGCTGCCGGGGAATAGTTATTGTTTAGGTTGAATTTTTATTTTATAGGTCTACTCACTAGATTCCTTTCTAGTGAGATTTTTATTTTATTTTTCTAGGTTTTCTTTAGTCTATCTATTTTCTTCGTTTCTTTGTTCGTAACCATTACCATTCGACATCATGGAAGATGGTAATATCCTTTATCCCAACAACCCACCACCACAACAACAACCACCACCACCTCCTAGAGCCCGTACTTTAGGAGAGTACTCCCATCCTAGCCACCATGGCTATCGAAACACCATTGAGCTCACTCAAGGAGCCAATATCACACCCTTGCGATCCGACACCATCCGGTTGGTGCAAAGCGGATGCGCATTCCGTGGACTTCGTTCTGAAGATCCTAATCAACATCTCAAGGACTTTCTTAAAATCGTTGATTCGATAGACCTTGATGTTGCCACTCGAGAGACGACCCGATTGCGTCTCTTCCAATTCTCTCTGCGGGACCAAGCTAGTCAATGGCTAGAACGTCAACCCGCAGGATCCATCACCTCTTGGGATGATCTCACCACTCGTTTCCTTGCTCAGTTTTTCCCACCGGGAAGAACTACCAAGCTAAGGAAGGATATCTTGATGTTTGAACAACGTCGAGGCGAAACCCTCTACGGGGCATGGATTCGATTCAAGGACTTACTCCAAAAAGTCCCTCATCATGGCATAAATCTCTGGCTTCAAATCCAAATCTTCTATGACCATGTTGATTACCACACCAAGCGTGCCATCGATCGAGCCGCCGGGGGTAGATTGCGCGACAAAAGCGCCGAGGAATCATGGGAGATCATTGATGAGCTTGCATCCGACGATGATGAATTGTGGCAAGTCTCCCACGACGTGCGCTCGGCTGTCAAGACATATTCATCGCCCGATACAGCCAATCAAATCACTGAGGAAAGCGTTAGTGAACTTGAGAAAAGGGTTGCATATCTAATGGAAAAGCAAAAGAGACCCTTAAGTCCACAAAAAGCAACAATTAACTCAGTCTCAAGCGTTAAGCAAACACCATTGTCCGAATCACCCCTTAGGGAAAATGCTAAACCCTTCCATAAGCACGCTCAACCCAACTCACCACCTCAGGAACTTAGTCCAACATTCGAAGCTCGAATGAGAGAGTACATGTCGAAACACTCCGAACGGTTGGCAAAATTTGAGGAAGCCGTCTACAAACAGAAGGAGGAAATGGAAGAGAAGATGGCGGAAATGATGAATCTTTTGAAAGAATACACAAATACAAAAGCCCCTGAAAAAGTGTTGGTGAGGAATGACGCTGAAGTTCCTAACACTAAATTTGTCAAGGCCACCTCCGTCGTCCAAGAGGGCGGAAATGATGGAAGAGGGAAATCCATAACTATGGAAGTTAACAAAATTGACCTCATCCCACTTAATAATGAAAACACCAATGCCTACAAATGCGATTCCGACAAGGGAGAGGAGGCGCCCTCTGAGGAGCGCCAATTGGTAGAACCGCCAGTATCACGACAAGTGAGGCATTACTTAAAGCACGAAATAAACAAGGAGACTATAAACGATTGGGTGAGAAACTATCGACGTACTCATCTACCCAACAAGGAGTCCAAGAAGGTGGAACCGGATGATAAATCTGACACATTACCCGGTGGGCAATTGTATGAATGCCTCATAGGACAAAAGTTAGTGGAAAAGCAGGAATTCTACGGGGTCTTTGAAATACCATGCAGCATTGGAAAACACAAGTATCTGGATGCGATAGCTGACCAAGGCTCCGACGTAAATTTGATGCCTTTATCCATTTATGTCCAGTTAACCGATGAGTTGCCATCCATCACCCATACTAAACTCTCCTTTGCGAAACATTCTTATGAGTATCCGTTAGGAATTGCAGAAGATGTGTTGGTCAACGTTGCCGGATTCCTGTATCCGGTCGACTTCATGATCATTGAGAGAAATGATATGAATATGCCAATAATCCTTGGGGCACCCTTTCTCGCTACCACTAGAGCACAAATCAATTACGAAAATAGCACCATCCAAATGAAGAAGGGGAAGAAAACAATAAACTTCCCAACGATCCCACGACATATACGAGATGTTGCTCTGCAGAAGAAGATGGAGGCTAACCCCAATATAATCCGTGGTAATGTTCGAGAGAAAATTCTTGCATGGGAGGCAAGGATTAAGAACTATATGGAAAATGAGATTAGGGAATGTAAGGGTGGAAATAACGATTATATTGAGGCTGATGAGCAAACCAATAACCCCGTTGAATTTACAAAAGGAGACTCAGTGCTCCTAAGGCATTCAGAAACAGAAGCACCTACCAATGAACCAAGTCCCTGGTGGTACGGACCATTCACAATTAAAAGTTTACACCAAGATGGGATAGTAAGCTTGACCAGCAAGGAAGGAGGTGAAGTGACCGCGAATGTCGAGCGATTGAGACACCACGCCCTGATAACAAGGATCATATCTATCAGGATACGTCATTATGAATGATGGAATCACGTAATGTGCGTGACTTTGAGTCTAGCTACAAGACTCGTTAATAAAGAAAAGCGCTTCTTGGGAGGCAACCCAAGCTTTATTTATTTATTTGCTTTGTGTGTTTATTTATTTGTTTGTTTGTTTTTATTTGTTTCCGTATGTATGTTTAACTTTTATTCTTATTGATTCATGTTCAAAACTAAATTGTGAAAATGCTTTATTTTGTTTTTAACTTCGTCTTAATTACATATAAAGGTATTTTGCAAAAGTTAAGTGTAAGGGAATTCCAAATCGGTTTATTAGAACACAAATGAACATGAATCGTAATAATATTAAATTAGCATACATATTAGTATTTGTTTGAGTCAAATGCTTGTATCGAGTCATAGTGATGTTTTGCAGGATTTCCAGGAAGTAAGGTAAAGGTTTTTCCAGAAATTTTTCGGAAACTTAAAATGAGAATTTTTGTCAGGTCATTTCTGACGGCGTCAGGGTTTATAACCTGACGGCGTCAGATTTAATTTTCAGAAATTTTTGAAAGTTTTGTTTTCATAAAAAGTTTTCATTAAAATCTCCAACTTATAATCTCCAGGAATCTGCAAAATTATCATTCCACAAGCATTATATCCTTATATATAGATTTTTCCCGCCGATGTTATGCAGGTTTTCGTGTTTGTTTTCTCAGGTTTAACAGGTTATTTTGGACAAGGAGATGTATATGGAATCAAGCTTATGGCGATGCATTAGTCATGGAGCTTCTACATTACCTTGGAAGAAGATCTAACCGTGTAACTTCATTATCCACCGAGCGAATCAGGGGAGTATTTGATTTCATTCTTTTACTTTATACTTTTACATCTTGTTATTTGAACATTGGGGACAATGTTCATCTTAAGTATAAGGGGAGGGTAAAAGTACGATTAGAGAATACAATTGCGCTTGATTTTCGTTTGTTTGATAGTAGATGTGTAATAAAACTGAGAGAAATACCTGTTAGGGCAATTTTAGTGCCAAATTTAAAATTTTTTACAACATATAGGAGTGAAACTTTGATCTTAATGAGCGTCTCACGGATAGGAGTTATATGACTAGCATAAAAACCGTACCACTAAAAAAAATTTTCCACCCCCAAATATGTGAGGTTCGCCCCTAGAATTGGTAGGAAAAGCATTTATGCTATGATGTGTGTACCGGTAGCACTTAGATTCTAGAACTTGCGTTAGGACCATTCCGAGGCCACAAGTGAGACTACATTCGTGTAGTTAGATTTACTACATGATAAGAGGCATTAGGATTAACCCATTGTTTTACACCTGTGTTTTTGTTATAATTACTTTGGCTACATTGGTCAAGTAATTCTCCCACACCCTTTGCGTTGTACTCATTTTTAGTACACGATACCCCTAGTACACCCCTCAGAGCCTATCTTTTCGTTTCGACCTTTAAGCATTTTACTTAAAGGAAGAATTTGTTACACCCCACTAAAATGTACACCCAAATCGCCTTAGCCTACCTTGTATGCACTCATTTTTAGTGCATTATTGTGAAAACATTTGTTTAAACCCAAGTTAATTATCTAGTTGATTACATGGTTGCTAAGTCGAGTCATATCCATGTACATATTGTTTTGGGACAATTGGGACTCATGGGTAAAGTACTAGTGTAATGGAGTAATGGGGAAGAACATCATTTATTACCCCCATATGTGCTAAATATTTTAAAAGTACTCCAAGTGTTTTAATTATCTTAATTCGAGTCATTAGGATAATTATTTGTAAAGTTATGTAAAAATTCAAGTGTAAGGGGAATGCAATGCCCCTATGATGTATTATTTTGGATGGTAGGGCAAGAGTGTATGTCAATAAAAAAAAAAAAAAATATATATATATATATATATATATATATATATATATATATATATATATATATATATATATATATATATATATATCAAAAAGAAAAATAAAAAAAATGAGTAAAAGAAAAAGAGAAAAAACATACGGACTACCATCCCGTTTCATTTTATGTTTATTTTTATATTTTTGTTATTTTGTTATTTCGTTTCTAGCTTAAGATTGAGTCGAGTCTTGGCTTAGCAACATTGTATAGTACATGTAATTGATCAAGATCTTTAACTCGCCACCAGTAAAACATCCCTTATCCAACAAAACCGTGTTTTCCTTTTCCCTACACCTAACGTTATAACCCATTTAAAAGCCCTCTTTGATAGTTTATCTTTGGTGCTTACGCCTAGTGGAGGAGGTTTTCGATCCTTTCCCAAGCCTATGGTAATCTATTTGCTATAACAGGTAGTGAGAGATATTATCCGTTTTCATTTATGAGATTTATTTTGATGACACTTGAGAGATGTGAGTATCTAAACACTACTTGTGAGGTGCTAGTTTATAATCTCCGTGCTTATTATGATTAAAGTGGAACGATTATTTGTTGTAATTACTTTTATATTAGCGTTAAATGACCCCTAACTTGTATTTTGATTAGAATAAAAGCGCATTTGCTTGAGGACAAGCAAATCTCAAGTGTAAGGGAATTTGATGAAGCGAAAAGTGTACCGCTTTTAAGGGGTCATTTAAGCCCTAAATCGTATTTATTTGATCAAATATTGCCCTAAATCGTTCCTTTTGTCATTTTAGGTACTTTTGAGGAGAAATCTGGAAAAGAAGGCATTTTGGACGTTTTTGGAGCATAAAAGTGAAGAAAACGACAAAGTCTCAAAAATCGGCTAAAAGTTACCTTTGACGGCGTCAGGATTTACTCCAGACGGCGTCATGGCTTGGCAAGAAAAGGTGGATGTGAAATTTACTCATGATAAGCCAGTGAAAATTGCATGTGAATTCTGACGGCGTCACGCTTTAACCTGATCAAGGGCGTCACGGCTTAATTCAAAGAGGGACGGCGTCACGTTCAAGGTCTGACGGCGTCAAGCCTTGATAAGCCAGAACGGATTTTGGAGAGCTAAAGAGGGACGGCGTCAAGAAGGTCATCCGGGAACCCTAGAAGCGGCGAGGTGACGGCGTCACACTCCATAACGTGACGCCGTCAGATGTAAAAATCTATATATAGTTTTCTAATTCTTTGTCATTAGTGTGGAACTTAGTGTGGAATTTTTGGGAGAAAACCCTAAGACGATTTTAGCATCTTTTTCAAGGCTTTTTGCCTTGAGATCTTCCATGTTACATTGAAGATAAGTTATCAATTAATCATTCAATATGTCTATGTGTTGTTTGATTCTATCTTGTTCTTGTCTTTTGATTAATATGTTAGGCTAGATTTATCTTGTGTTTGCTTAGATCTAATGAAACCTAGCTATTGATTATTGGTTATTAGTGTGTTATTAGTTGTATTGGATGATTGTTTATCTATGTTAGGCTTAAGAAAACTGGCTAACTTCCTATTCGGTAACTTGCTTGAACGTCTTAAGAAACATGAACCAAATGCGTACTAAAGGTTTTTATGGTTGTATTTAATGCACAAGCGAATTCTAGTGATCCCATGTTAGGAGCTTCCTAGCCGGCTCGACATAGGAGTGAAGTAGGAGCTTGTAGAGTTGGGGAAGTACGTACGCCACCCCACGATTGGTATTAAGGAATACACCCGTCATCCACGCAACTAATACACACTAATCAACCGGTAAAAGATAGTTAGGGAGTAAGGAAATCTAAGTAAACACATTTCTCTACACATAAGTTTTCACCAACATTTTATTTTCAGTTATTTATTTTATTTGCATTCGTAGTAATTTGGGTTAGTTGACTAGCAACTAATTCCGCCCACTCCTTCAAACCCGAGATTTTACTTGCTTTCAAAAAAAATATATAAAAACATAAAAAAAGAATCTTCCTCAACCCTTAGACCTATTAGAGTAGTCTTTCATACCTAACGAACACTATTCCCTGTGGAGAATGATCAATCCCCCGTACTTACCACTACACTATACTACATCGGTCAGGTACACTGCCTGGTGGGGTTGTAAGCCTCTTGAGATCCCTTGAGAGGTAAAACCTGTTGTAAGGTTGCAAAACCACGCATCAAGTTTTTGGCGCCGCTGCCGGGGAATAGTTATTGTTTAGGTTGAATTTTTATTTTATAGGTCTACTCACTAGATTCCTTTCTAGTGAGATTTTTATTTTATTTTTCTAGGTTTTCTTTAGTCTATCTATTTTCTTCGTTTCTTTGTTCGTAACCATTACCATTCGACATCATGGAAGATGGTAATATCCTTTATCCCAACAACCCACCACCACAACAACAACCACCACCACCTCCTAGAGCCCGTACTTTAGGAGAGTACTCCCGTCCTAGCCACCATGGCTATCGAAACACCATTGAGCTCACTCAAGGAGCCAATATCACACCCTTGCGATCCGACACCATCCGGTTGGTGCAAAGCGGATGCGCATTCCATGGACTTCGTTCTGAAGATCCTAATCAACATCTCAAGGACTTTCTTAAAATCATTGATTCGATAGACCTTGATGTTGCCACTCGAGAGACGACCCGATTGCGTCTCTTCCAATTCTCTCTGCGGGACCAAGCTAGTCAATGGCTAGAACATCAACCCGCAGGATCCATCACCTCTTGGGATGATCTCACCACTCGTTTCCTTGCTCAGTTTTTCCCACCAGGAAGAACTACCAAGCTAAGGAAGGATATCTTGATGTTTGAACAACGTCGAGGCGAAACCCTCTACGGGGCATGGATTCGATTCAAGGACTTACTCCAAAAAGTCCCTCATCATGGCATAAATCTCTGGCTTCAAATCCAAATCTTCTATGACCATGTTGATTACCACACCAAGCGTGCCATCGATCGAGCCGCCGGGGGCAGATTGCGCGACAAAAGCGCCGAGGAATCATGGGAGATCATTGATGAGCTTGCATCCAACGATGATGAATTGTGGCAAGTCTCCCACGACGTGCGCTCGGCAGTCAAGACATATTCATCGCCCGATACAGCCAATCAAATCACTGAGGAAAGCGTTAGTGAACTTGAGAAAAGGGTTGCATATCTTATGGAAAAGCAAAAGAGACCCTTAAGTCCACAAAAAGCAACAATTAACTCAGTCTCAAGCGTTAAGCAAACACCATTGTCCGAATCACCCCTTAGGGAAAATGCTAAACCCTTCCATAAGCACGCTCAACCCAACTCACCACCTCAGGAACTTAGTCCAACATTCGAAGCTCGAATGAGAGAGTACATGTCGAAACACTCCGAACGGTTGGCAAAATTTGAGGAAGCCGTCTACAAACAGAAGGAGGAAATGGAAGAGAAGATGGCGGAAATGATGAATCTTTTGAAAGAATACACAAATACAAAAGCCCCTGAAAAAGTGTTGGTGAGGAATGACGCTGAAGTTCCTAACACTAAATTTGTCAAGGCCACCTCCGTCGTCCAAGAGGGCGGAAATGATGGAAGAGGGAAATCCATAACTATGGAAGTTAACAAAATTGACCTCATCCCACTTAATAATGAAAACACCAATGCCTACAAATGCGATTCCGACAAGGGAGAGGAGGCGCCCTCTGAGGAGCGCCAATTGGTAGAACCGCCAGTATCACGACAAGTGAGGCATTACTTGAAGCACGAAATAAACAAGGAGACTATAAACGATTGGGTGAGAAACTATCGACGTACTCATCTACCCAACAAGGAGTCCAAGAAGGTGGAACCGGATGATAAATCTGACACATTACCCGGTGGGCAATTGTATGAATGCCTCATAGGACAAAAGTTAGTAGAAAAGCAGGAATTCTACGGGGTCTTTGAAATACCATGCAGCATTGGAAAACACAAGTATCTGGATGCGATAGCTGACCAAGGCTCCGACGTAAATTTGATGCCTTTATCCGTTTATGTCCAGTTAACCGATGAGTTGCCATCCATCACCCATACTAAACTCTCCTTTGCGAAACATTCTTATGAGTATCCGTTAGGAATTGCAGAAGATGTGTTGGTCAACGTTGCCGGATTCCTGTATCCGGTCGACTTCATGATCATTGAGAGAAATGATATGAATATGCCAATAATCCTTGGGGCACCCTTTCTCGCTACCACTAGAGCACAAATCAATTACGAAAATAGCACCATCCAAATGAAGAAGGGGAAGAAAACAATAAACTTCCCAACGATCCCACGACATATACGAGATGTTGCTCTGCAGAAGAAGATGGAGGCTAACCCCAATATAATCCGTGGTAATGTTCGAGAGAAAATTCTTGCATGGGAGGCAAGGATTAAGAACTATATGGAAAATGAGATTAGGGAATGTAAGGGTGGAAATAACGATTATATTGAGGCTGATGAGCAAACCAATAACCCCGTTGAATTTACAAAAGGAGACTCGGTGCTCCTAAGGCATTCAGAAACAGAAGCACCTACCAATGAACCAAGTCCCTGGTGGTACGGACCATTCACAATTAAAAGTTTACACCAAGATGGGATAGTAAGCTTGACCAGCAAGGAAGGAGGTGAAGTGACCGCGAATGTCGAGCGATTGAGACACCACCGCCCTGATAACAAGGATCATATCTATCAGGGATACGTCATTATGAATGATGGAATCACGTAATGTGCGTGACTTTGAGTCTAGCTACAAGACTCGTTAATAAAGAAAAGCGCTTCTTGGGAGGCAACCCAAGCTTTATTTATTTATTTGCTTTGTGTGTTTATTTATTTGTTTGTTTGTTTTTATTTGTTTCCGTATGTATGTTTAACTTTTATTCTTATTGATTCATGTTCAAAACTAAATTGTGAAAATGCTTTATTTTGTTTTTAACTTCGTCTTAATTACATATAAAGGTATTTTGCAAAAGTTAAGTGTAAGGGAATTCCAAATCGGTTTATTATAACACAAATGAACATGAATCGTAATAATATTAAATTAGCATACATATTAGTATTTGTTTGAGTCAAATGCTTGTATCGAGTCATAGTGATGTTTTGCAGGATTTCCAGGAAGTAAGGTAAAGGTTTTTCCAGAAATTTTCCGGAAACTTAAAATGAGAATTTTTGTCAGGTCATTTCTGACGGCGTCAGGGTTTATAACCTGACGGCGTCAGATTTAATTTTCAGAAATTTTTGAAAGTTTTGTTTTCATAAAAAGTTTTCATTAAAATCTCCAACTTATAATCTCCAGGAATCTGCAAAATTATCATTCCACAAGCATTATATCCTTATATATAGATTTTTCCCGCCGATGTTATGCAGGTTTTCGTGTTTGTTTTCTCAGGTTTAACAGGTTATTTTGGACAAGGAGATGTATATGGAATCAAGCTTATGGCGATGCATTAGTCATGGAGCTTCTACATTACCTTGGAAGAAGATCTAACCGTGTAACTTCATTATCCACCGAGCGAATCAGGGGAGTATTTGATTTCATTCTTTTACTTTATACTTTTACATCTTGTTATTTGAACATTGGGGACAATGTTCATCTTAAGTATAAGGGGAGGGTAAAAGTACGATTAGAGAATACAATTGCGCTTGATTTTTGTTTGTTTGATAGTAGATGTGTAATAAAACTGAGAGAAATACCTGTTAGGGCAATTTTAGTGCCAAATTTAAAATTTTTTACAACATATAGGAGTGAAACTTTGATCTTAATGAGCGTCTCACGGATAGGAGTTATATGACTAGCATAAAAACCGTACCACTAAAAAAAATTTTCCACCCCCAAATATGTGAGGTTCGCCCCTAGAATTGGTAGGAAAAGCATTTATGCTATGATGTGTGTACCGGTAGCACTTAGATTCTAGAACTTGCGTTAGGACCATTCCGAGGCCACAAGTGAGACTACATTCGTGTAGTTAGATTTACTACATGATAAGAGGCATTAGGATTAACCCATTGTTTTACACCTGTGTTTTTGTTATAATTACTTTGGCTACATTGGTCAAGTAATTCTCCCACACCCTTTGCGTTGTACTCATTTTTAGTACACGATACCCCTAGTACACCCCTCAGAGCCTATCTTTTCGTTTCGACCTTTAAGCATTTTACTTAAAGGAAGAATTTGTTACACCCCACTAAAATGTACACCCAAATCGCCTTAGCCTACCTTGTATGCACTCATTTTTAGTGCATTATTGTGAAAACATTTGTTTAAACCCAAGTTAATTATCTAGTTGATTACATGGTTGCTAAGTCGAGTCATATCCTTGTACATATTGTTTTGGGACAATTGGGACTCATGGGTAAAGTACTAGTGTAATGGAGTAATGGGGAAGAACATCATTTATTACCCCCATATGTGCTAAATATTTTAAAAGTACTCCAAGTGTTTTTAATTATCTTAATTCGAGTCATTAGGATAATTATTTGTAAAGTTATGTAAAAATTCAAGTGTAAGGGGAATGCAATGCCCCTATGATGTATTATTTTGGATGGTAGGGCAAGAGTGTATGTCAATAAAAAAAAAAAAAAAAAAATATATATATATATATATATATATATATATATATATATATATATATATATATATATATATATATATATATATATATATATATCAAAAAGAAAAATAAAAAAAAATGAGAAAAAGAAAAAGAGAAAAAACATACGGACTACCATCCCGTTTCATTTTATGTTTATTTTTATGTTTTTGTTATTTTGTTATTTCGTTTCTAGCTTAAGATTGAGTCGAGTCTTGGCTTAGCAACATTGTATAGTACATGTAATTGATCAAGATCTTTAACTCGCCACCAGTAAAACATCCCTTATCCAACAAAACCGTGTTTTCCTTTTCCCTACACCTAACGTTATAACCCATTTAAAAGCCCTCTTTGATAGTTTATCTTTGGTGCTTACGCCTAGTGGAGGAGGTTTTCGATCCTTTCCCAAGCCTATGGTAATCTATTTGCTATGACAGGTAGTGAGAGATATTATCCGTTTTCATTTATGAGATTTATTTTGATGACACTTGAGAGATGTGAGTATCTAAACACTACTTGTGAGGTGCTAGTTTATAATCTCCGTGCTTATTATGATTAAAGTGGAACGATTATTTGTTGTAATTACTTTTATATTAGCGTTAAATGACCCCTAACTTGTATTTTGATTAGAATAAAAGCGCATTTGCTTGAGGACAAGCAAATCTCAAGTGTAAGGGTATTTGATGAAGCGAAAAGTGTACCGCTTTTAAGGGGTCATTTAAGCCCTAAATCGTATTTATTTGATCAAATATTGCCCTAAATCGTTCCTTTTGTCATTTTAGGTACTTTTGAGGAGAAATCTGGAAAAGGAGGCATTTTGGACGTTTTTGGAGCATAAAAGTGAAGAAAACGACAAAGTCTCAAAAATCGGCTAAAAGTTACCTTTGACGGCGTCAGGATTTACTCCAGACGGCGTCATGGCTTGGCAAGAAAAGGTGGATGTGAAATTTACTCATGATAAGCCAGTGAAAATTGCATGTGAATTCTGACGGCGTCACGCTTTAACCTGATCAAGGGCGTCACGGCTTAATTCAAAGAGGGACGGCGTCACGTTCAAGGTCTGACGGCGTCAAGCCTTGATAAGCCAGAACGGATTTTGGAGAGCTAAAGAGGGACGGCGTCAAGAAGGTCATCCGGGAACCCTAGAAGCGGCGAGGTGACGGCGTCACACTCCATAACGTGACGCCGTCAGATGTAAAAATCTATATATAGTTTTCTAATTCTTTGTCATTAGTGTGGAACTTAGTGTGGAATTTTTGGGAGAAAACCCTAAGACGATTTTAGCATCTTTTTCAAGGCTTTTTGCCTTGAGATCTTCCATGTTACATTGAAGATAAGTTATCAATTAATCATTCAATATGTCTATGTGTTGTTTGATTCTATCTTGTTCTTGTCTTTTGATTAATATGTTAGGCTAGATTTATCTTGTGTTTGCTTAGATCTAATGAAACCTAGCTATTGATTATTGGTTATTAGTGTGTTATTAGTTGTATTGGATGATTGTTTATCTATGTTAGGCTTAAGAAAACTGGCTAACTTCCTATTCGGTAACTTGCTTGAACGTCTTAAGAAACATGAACCAAATGCGTACTAAAGGTTTTTATGGTTGTATTTAATGCACAAGCGAATTCTAGTGATCCCATGTTAGGAGCTTCCTAGCCGGCTCGACATAGGAGTGAAGTAGGAGCTTGTAGAGTTGGGGAAGTACGTACGCCACCCCACGATTGGTATTAAGGAATACACCCGTCATCCACGCAACTAATACACACTAATCAACCGGTAAAAGATAGTTAGGGAGTAAGGAAATCTAAGTAAACACATTTCTCTACACATAAGTTTTCACCAACATTTTATTTTCAGTTATTTATTTTATTTGCATTCGTAGTAATTTGGGTTAGTTGACTAGCAACTAATTCCGCCCACTCCTTCAAACCCGAGATTTTACTTGCTTTCAAAAAAAATATATAAAAACATAAAAAAAGAATCTTCCTCAACCCTTAGACCTATTAGAGTAGTCTTTCATACCTAACGAACACTATTCCCTGTGGAGAATGATCAATCCCCCGTACTTACCACTACACTATACTACATCGGTCAGGTACACTGCCTGGTGGGGTTGTAAGCCTCTTGAGATCCCTTGAGAGGTAAAACCTGTTGTAAGGTTGCAAAACCACGCATCAAGTTTTTGGCGCCGCTGCCGGGGAATAGTTATTGTTTAGGTTGAATTTTTATTTTATAGGTCTACTCACTAGATTCCTTTCTAGTGAGATTTTTATTTTATTTTTCTAGGTTTTCTTTAGTCTATCTATTTTCTTCGTTTCTTTGTTCGTAACCATTACCATTCGACATCATGGAAGATGGTAATATCCTTTATCCCAACAACCCACCACCACAACAACAACCACCACCACCTCCTAGAGCCCGTACTTTAGGAGAGTACTCCCGTCCTAGCCACCATGGCTATCGAAACACCATTGAGCTCACTCAAGGAGCCAATATCACACCCTTGCGATCCGACACCATCCGGTTGGTGCAAAGCGGATGCGCATTCCATGGACTTCGTTCTGAAGATCCTAATCAACATCTCAAGGACTTTCTTAAAATCATTGATTCGATAGACCTTGATGTTGCCACTCGAGAGACGACCCGATTGCGTCTCTTCCAATTCTCTCTGCGGGACCAAGCTAGTCAATGGCTAGAACATCAACCCGCAGGATCCATCACCTCTTGGGATGATCTCACCACTCGTTTCCTTGCTCAGTTTTTCCCACCAGGAAGAACTACCAAGCTAAGGAAGGATATCTTGATGTTTGAACAACGTCGAGGCGAAACCCTCTACGGGGCATGGATTCGATTCAAGGACTTACTCCAAAAAGTCCCTCATCATGGCATAAATCTCTGGCTTCAAATCCAAATCTTCTATGACCATGTTGATTACCACACCAAGCGTGCCATCGATCGAGCCGCCGGGGGCAAATTGCGCGACAAAAGCGCCGAGGAATCATGGGAGATCATTGATGAGCATGCATTCCAAGATGATGAATTGTGGCAAGTCTCCCACGACGTGCGCTCGGCAGTCAAGACATATTCATCGCCCGATACAGCCAATCAAATCACTGAGGAAAGCGTTAGTGAACTTGAGAAAAGGGTTGCATATCTTATGGAAAAGCAAAAGAGACCCTTAAGTCCACAAAAAGCAACAATTAACTCAGTCTCAAGCGTTAAGCAAACACCATTGTCCGAATCACCCCTTAGGGAAAATGCTAAACCCTTCCATAAGCACGCTCAACCCAACTCACCACCTCAGGAACTTAGTCCAACATTCGAAGCTCGAATGAGAGAGTACATGTCGAAACACTCCGAACGGTTGGCAAAATTTGAGGAAGCCGTCTACAAACAGAAGGAGGAAATGGAAGAGAAGATGGCGGAAATGATGAATCTTTTGAAAGAATACACAAATACAAAAGCCCCTGAAAAAGTGTTGGTGAGGAATGACGCTGAAGTTCCTAACACTAAATTTGTCAAGGCCACCTCCGTCGTCCAAGAGGGCGGAAATGATGGAAGAGGGAAATCCATAACTATGGAAGTTAACAAAATTGACCTCATCCCACTTAATAATGAAAACACCAATGCCTACAAATGCGATTCCGACAAGGGAGAGGAGGCGCCCTCTGAGGAGCGCCAATTGGTAGAACCGCCAGTATCACGACAAGTGAGGCATTACTTGAAGCACGAAATAAACAAGGAGACTATAAACGATTGGGTGAGAAACTATCGACGTACTCATCTACCCAACAAGGAGTCCAAGAAGGTGGAACCGGATGATAAATCTGACACATTACCCGGTGGGCAATTGTATGAATGCCTCATAGGACAAAAGTTAGTGGAAAAGCAGGAATTCTACGGGGTCTTTGAAATACCATGCAGCATTGGAAAACACAAGTATCTGGATGCGATAGCTGACCAAGGCTCCGACGTAAATTTGATGCCTTTATCCGTTTATGTCCAGTTAACCGATGAGTTGCCATCCATCACCCATACTAAACTCTCCTTTGCGAAACATTCTTATGAGTATCCGTTAGGAATTGCAGAAGATGTGTTGGTCAACGTTGCCGGATTCCTGTATCCGGTCGACTTCATGATCATTGAGAGAAATGATATGAATATGCCAATAATCCTTGGGGCACCCTTTCTCGCTACCACTAGAGCACAAATCAATTACGAAAATAGCACCATCCAAATGAAGAAGGGGAAGAAAACAATAAACTTCCCAACGATCCCACGACATATACGAGATGTTGCTCTGCAGAAGAAGATGGAGGCTAACCCCAATATAATCCGTGGTAATGTTCGAGAGAAAATTCTTGCATGGGAGGCAAGGATTAAGAACTATATGGAAAATGAGATTAGGGAATGTAAGGGTGGAAATAACGATTATATTGAGGCTGATGAGCAAACCAATAACCCCGTTGAATTTACAAAAGGAGACTCGGTGCTCCTAAGGCATTCAGAAACAGAAGCACCTACCAATGAACCAAGTCCCTGGTGGTACGGACCATTCACAATTAAAAGTTTACACCAAGATGGGATAGTAAGCTTGACCAGCAAGGAAGGAGGTGAAGTGACCGCGAATGTCGAGCGATTGAGACACCACCGCCCTGATAACAAGGATCATATCTATCAGGGATACGTCATTATGAATGATGGAATCACGTAATGTGCGTGACTTTGAGTCTAGCTACAAGACTCGTTAATAAAGAAAAGCGCTTCTTGGGAGGCAACCCAAGCTTTATTTATTTATTTGCTTTGTGTGTTTATTTATTTGTTTGTTTGTTTTTATTTGTTTCCGTATGTATGTTTAACTTTTATTCTTATTGATTCATGTTCAAAACTAAATTGCGAAAATGCTTTATTTTGTTTTTAACTTCGTCTTAATTACATATAAAGGTATTTTGCAAAAGTTAAGTGTAAGGGAATTCCAAATCGGTTTATTATAACACAAATGAACATGAATCGTAATAATATTAAATTAGCATACATATTAGTATTTGTTTGAGTCAAATGCTTGTATCGAGTCATAGTGATGTTTTGCAGGATTTCCAGGAAGTAAGGTAAAGGTTTTTCCAGAAATTTTCCGGAAACTTAAAATGAGAATTTTTGTCAGGTCATTTCTGACGGCGTCAGGGTTTATAACCTGACGGCGTCAGATTTAATTTTCAGAAATTTTTGAAAGTTTTGTTTTCATAAAAAGTTTTCATTAAAATCTCCAACTTATAATCTCCAGGAATCTGCAAAATTATCATTCCACAAGCATTATATCCTTATATATAGATTTTTCCCGCCGATGTTATGCAGGTTTTCGTGTTTGTTTTCTCAGGTTTAACAGGTTATTTTGGACAAGGAGATGTATATGGAATCAAGCTTATGGCGATGCATTAGTCATGGAGCTTCTACATTACCTTGGAAGAAGATCTAACCGTGTAACTTCATTATCCACCGAGCGAATCAGGGGAGTATTTGATTTCATTCTTTTACTTTATACTTTTACATCTTGTTATTTGAACATTGGGGACAATGTTCATCTTAAGTATAAGGGGAGGGTAAAAGTACGATTAGAGAATACAATTGCGCTTGATTTTTGTTTGTTTGATAGTAGATGTGTAATAAAACTGAGAGAAATACCTGTTAGGGCAATTTTAGTGCCAAATTTAAAATTTTTTACAACATATAGGAGTGAAACTTTGATCTTAATGAGCGTCTCACGGATAGGAGTTATATGACTAGCATAAAAACCGTACCACTAAAAAAAATTTTTCACCCCCAAATATGTGAGGTTCGCCCCTAGAATTGGTAGGAAAAGCATTTATGCTATGATGTGTGTACCGGTAGCACTTAGATTCTAGAACTTGCGTTAGGACCATTCCGAGGCCACAAGTGAGACTACATTCGTGTAGTTAGATTTACTACATGATAAGAGGCATTAGGATTAACCCATTGTTTTACACCTGTGTTTTTGTTATAATTACTTTGGCTACATTGGTCAAGTAATTCTCCCACACCCTTTGCGTTGTACTCATTTTTAGTACACGATACCCCTAGTACACCCCTCAGAGCCTATCTTTTCGTTTCGACCTTTAAGCATTTTACTTAAAGGAAGAATTTGTTACACCCCACTAAAATGTACACCCAAATCGCCTTAGCCTACCTTGTATGCACTCATTTTTAGTGCATTATTGTGAAAACATTTGTTTAAACCCAAGTTAATTATCTAGTTGATTACATGGTTGCTAAGTCGAGTCATATCCTTGTACATATTGTTTTGGGACAATTGGGACTCATGGGTAAAGTACTAGTGTAATGGAGTAATGGGGAAGAACATCATTTATTACCCCCATATGTGCTAAATATTTTAAAAGTACTCCAAGTGTTTTAATTATCTTAATTCGAGTCATTAGGATAATTATTTGTAAAGTTATGTAAAAATTCAAGTGTAAGGGGAATGCAATGCCCCTATGATGTATTATTTTGGATGGTAGGGCAAGAGTGTATGTCAATAAAAAAAAAATAAAATATATATATATAATATATATATATATATATATATATATATATATATATATATATATATATATATATATATATATATCAAAAAGAAAAATAAAAAAAAATGAGAAAAAGAAAAAGAGAAAAAACATACGGACTACCATCCCGTTTCATTTTATGTTTATTTTTATGTTTTTGTTATTTTGTTATTTCGTTTCTAGCTTAAGATTGAGTCGAGTCTTGGCTTAGCAACATTGTATAGTACATGTAATTGATCAAGATCTTTAACTCGCCACCAGTAAAATATCCCTTATCCAACAAAACCGTGTTTTCCTTTTCCCTACACCTAACGTTATAACCCATTTAAAAGCCCTCTTTGATAGTTTATCTTTGGTGCTTACGCCTAGTGGAGGAGGTTTTCGATCCTTTCCCAAGCCTATGGTAATCTATTTGCTATGACAGGTAGTGAGAGATATTATCCGTTTTCATTTATGAGATTTATTTTGATGACACTTGAGAGATGTGAGTATCTAAACACTACTTGTGAGGTGCTAGTTTATAATCTCCGTGCTTATTATGATTAAAGTGGAACGATTATTTGTTGTAATTACTTTTATATTAGCGTTAAATGACCCCTAACTTGTATTTTGATTAGAATAAAAGCGCATTTGCTTGAGGACAAGCAAATCTCAAGTGTAAGGGTATTTGATGAAGCGAAAAGTGTACCGCTTTTAAGGGTCATTTAAGCCCTAAATCGTATTTATTTGATCAAATATTGCCCTAAATCGTTCCTTTTGTCATTTTAGGTACTTTTGAGGAGAAATCTGGAAAAGGAGGCATTTTGGACGTTTTTGGAGCATAAAAGTGAAGAAAACGACAAAGTCTCAAAAATCGGCTAAAAGTTACCTTTGACGGCGTCAGGATTTACTCCAGACGGCGTCATGGCTTGGCAAGAAAAGGTTGATGTGAAATTTACTCATGATAAGCCAGTGAAAATTGCATGTGAATTCTGACGGCGTCACGCTTTAACCTGATCAAGGGCGTCACGGCTTAATTCAAAGAGGGACGGCGTCACGTTCAAGGTCTGACGGCGTCAAGCCTTGATAAGCCAGAACGGATTTTGGAGAGCTAAAGAGGGACGGCGTCAAGAAGGTCATCCGGGAACCCTAAAAGCGGCGAGGTGACGGCGTCACACTCCATAACGTGACGCCGTCAGATGTAAAAATCTATATATAGTTTTCTAATTCTTTGTCATTAGTGTGGAACTTAGTGTGGAACTTAGTGTGGATTTTTTGGGAGAAAACCCTAAGACGATTTTAGCATCTTTTTCAAGGCTTTTTGCCTTGAGATCTTCCATGTTACATTGAAGATAAGTTATCAATTAATCATTCAATATGTCTATGTGTTGTTTGATTCTATCTTGTTCTTGTCTTTTGATTAATATGTTAGGCTAGATTTATCTTGTGTTTGCTTAGATCTAATGAAACCTAGCTATTGATTATTGGTTATTAGTGTGTTATTAGTTGTATTGGATGATTGTTTATCTATGTTAGGCTTAAGAAAACTGGCTAACTTCCTATTCGGTAACTTGCTTGAACGTCTTAAGAAACATGAACCAAATGCGTACTAAAGGTTTTTATGGTTGTATTTAATGCACAAGCGAATTCTAGTGATCCCATGTTAGGAGCTTCCTAGCCGGCTCGACATAGGAGTGAAGTAGGAGCTTGTAGAGTTGGGGAAGTACGTACGCCACCCCACGATTGGTATTAAGGAATACACCCGTCATCCACGCAACTAATACACACTAATCAACCGGTAAAAGATAGTTAGGGAGTAAGGAAATCTAAGTAAACACATTTCTCTACACATAAGTTTTCACCAACATTTTATTTTCAGTTATTTATTTTATTTGCATTCGTAGTAATTTGGGTTAGTTGACTAGCAACTAATTCCGCCCACTCCTTCAAACCCGAGATTTTACTTGCTTTCAAAAAAAATATATAAAAACATAAAAAAAGAATATTCCTCAACCCTTAGACCTATTAGAGTAGTCTTTCATACCTAACGAACACTATTCCCTGTGGAGAACGATCAATCTCCCGTACTTACCACTACACTATACTACATCGGTCAGGTACACTGCCTGGTGGGGTTGTAAGCCTCTTGAGATCCCTTGAGAGGTAAAACCTGTTGTAAGGTTGCAAAACCACGCATCAGACCACTTTGGTGCTATTATGGGTTATGGAGATTTTGTGTTTGGTGACAGTGTAATCTCAAGGGTATATTATGTGGAAGGACTAGGGCACAATCTGTTTTCTGTGGGTCAATTTTGTGATTCAGATCTGGAAGTGGCTTTCAGAAAGCATACATGTTTCGTCAGAGAATTGGATGGTATAGATCTCCTCAAAGGCAGTCGGGGCACCAATCTATACACCATATCGATTGAAGAAATGTTGAAATCCTCTCCCATATGCTTGCTTTCTAAAGCCTCTAAGACAAAATCATGGCTGTGGCATCGTCGTTTGAACCACTTAAACTTCGGTACCATAAATAATCTTTCCCGTAAAGATCTTGTTAGAGGGATGCCCAGACTGAAATATGAAAAAGATCATCTCTGCTCTGCATGTCAACTGGGTAAAAGCAAGAAACAAACCCACAAGCCTAAAACCATCAACACCAACTTGGAAGTTCTTTATACCCTCCACATGGACTTGTGCGGTCCAATGAGAATACAAACCATAAATGGAAAGAAGTACGTTCTGGTGATAGTAGATGATTATTCTCGGTTCACATGGGTAAAGTTTTTGAGAACCAAGGACGAAACTCCAGAGGTTATCATTAAACTGATAAAACAGCTGCAAGTAAGGCTTGATAAAACTGTCAGAATCATCCGCACTGATAATGGTACTGAGTTTGTTAACCAACAACTCCGTAATTTCTATGAAAGTATTGGCATCACCCATCAGAAAAGTATCCCTCGCACTCCTCAACAGAACGGAGTGGTTGAACGAAGGAACCGTACTCTGGTAGAGGCTGCAAGAACTATGCTTATATTTTCAAAGACACCGATGTTTCTCTGGGCAGAGGCTATTGCAACAGCATGTTACACTCAAAACCGATCTCTAATTCATCCGGTTCATGAGAAGACTCCCTTCGAGTTAATTCATAACAAGAAACCAGATCTCTCCTTTCTTCGTGTGTTTGGTGCACTTTCCTACCCAACTAACGATAGTCAAGACTTGGGAAAGTTAAGAGCTAAAGCAGATGTAGGTATTTTTGTTGGATACGCACCAGACAGTAAAGGGTATCGAATCTACAATAAGAGAACCCGTAAAATTATGGAAACCATTCATGTTACGTTCGATGAGCTGAGTGAGCAACCTGCTTCAGGACAAATTAGTTCTGGACCCGATCTTAACCTTTTGTCTCCTGGACCCATTAGTTCAGGACTTGTACAAAATTCCACGCCTGCAGATTCTTATGTGCCACCTACATGCGAGGAGTTAAACAAGCTATTTGATCCTATGTTTGATGAATACTTTGAGCCAACGAATGGAACCATCCCAAGTGAACCTGCTGTACTTCCTATGGCTGAAGTTCAAGCCCCACAAGGTTCAGAAGGCCTTACAGCTTCAGTATCAGTCAGTCACGATGCTCCAGCTGCCAGTCAATCGCCTTCGTCATCAAACGCTCAAACTTCTCCAGTAACACAAGAATCTTCAGATAATAATTCATTGGAAGTTAATCCTTTTGCTCCTATTGATGAGGTTCCTTTTGAAAACATATTTGCTCCTGAACATTCATCAGACACATCCTCACTTGAAGGACAAAGCACTGCTACGTCTGTTCATAACCCTCAACCTCACGACCATCTCAGGAAATGGACCAGTGATCATCCAATCGACAACATCATAGGCAATCCCTCACGTCCAGTATCCACACGTAATCAACTAGCCACTGATGCACTGTGGTGCTTCTTCAATTTCGTACTGTCCAAAGTCGAACCAAAAGATGCCAAAGAAGCAATGACAAAAGATTGCTGGTTCCAGGCTATGCAGAATGAAATCCATGAATTTGATCGACTTGAAGTATGGGAATTAGTGCCTCCTCCAGAGCGTGCAATGATCATTGCTTTAAAGTGGATCTTCAAAGTGAAGCTCGATGAGTATGGTGATGTCTAAAAGAACAAGGCACGGCTAGTTGCTAAAGGGTTCAGACAAGAAGAGGGTATTGATTTTGAAGAATCGTTTGCTCCGGTTGCTAGAATTGAAGCCATAAGAATCTTCCTCGCAAATGCTGCTAGTCAAAATATGATAGTCTACCAGATGGATGTCAAAACAGCATTCTTGAATGGTGACTTAAAGGAAGAAGTTTATGTGAGTCAACCAGAAGGATTCGTGGAAGCTGAACATCCTACTCATGTTTATCGCTTGAAGAAGGCTCCGTATGGGTTAAAACAGGCGCCAAGGGCATGGTACGATACATTGTCCAAGTTCCTCCTAGTGAACGGATTCTCCAAGGGTGTTGTTGATCCCACACTATTCACCAGGAAGTCAAGAAACCATCTACTGCTAGTTCAGATATATGTAGATGATATCATCTTTGCTTCAACAGATCCTAGTGAATGTGATAGTTTTTCAAAGGAGATGAATTCCAAGTTCCAAATGTCCATGATGGGACAAATGTCATTCTTCTTAGGATTTCAAGTGTCTCAAAGTCCCGGAGGCATATTAATTAATCAATCCAAATACGCCAATGAAATCTTGAAAAAGTTTGGATTCTATTCAAGTGAACCTATTGACACTCCCATGGTTGATAGAACAAAGCTGGATGAAGATCCTTCAGGGATTCCAGTAGATATAACAAAGTATCGAAGCATGATTGGATCTTTGATGTACATCACGGCTAGCAGACCAGATCTTCTGTTTGCTGTGTGTATGTGTGCTCGGTATCAATCCAGACCAACCAAGAAGCATGTTGAAGCAGTGAAAAGGATCTTCCGATATCTTCAAGGCACGGTTCATATGGGTCTCTGGTATCCTAAGGACACTGCAATGGAGTTAACGGCTTACGCGGATGCTGATCATGCGGGATGTCAAGACACTCGTCGAAGTACTTCAGGAGGAGCTCAGTTTTTAGGGGAAAAGTTGGTTAGTTGGTCTTCTAAGAAGCAGATGAGTACTTCCATATCATCTACTGAAGCTGAGTACATTGCTATGTCTGCTTGTTGTGCACAAATTTTTTGGATGCGATCACAGCTTTCGGACTATGGATTCTCATACAACAAAATTCCCCTATATTGTGACAACAAAAGCGCCATTGCTCTTTGTTGTAACAATGTTCAGCACTCCAGGTCAAAACACATCGACATCAGGCATCACTTCATCAGGGAACAGGTGGAAAAAGGAATTGTGGAACTATACTTCGTGAGGACAGAGTTTCAGTTAGCGGACATCTTCACCAAGGCCCTGCCAAGAGAAAGGTTTCAGTTTATTCTCCCACGCCTTGGCATGAAAAGCATGACTCCTGAAACCCTCAAGTGTCTTCAGGAAGAAAAGGAGGAGTAAATGATTGTCTTCTTATATCCTTGTACATAGTTGTATATATCTTAAATCAAAAAGAAAAATACAAAAATATAAAACCTATAAAAACCATAAAAATCGAAAAATCAGAAAATACCAAAAATAGTTTACCTAGGCATGTCTTCTGTTTATCGATAACATTTACGGATCTAGAAATGTCATTCAACAATGGCATGGACTCTTAAATGAAGCTCGAGCAGAAGTTATACTAATCAGTTAAAACATGTCTTAATGGCTTGCAGTTACTTCATACTGCAACCCGCACTGTACAATGGGGAAAGCATGTCGCCAAAAAGACAGCTGTTCCTCCAACCGGGTGATGTTCACCTGGGCATGGATTACTTTATATCCATGTTCTCCTCGACTTGATGTACGTTTCAGTGCGTCATTTCGTGTATTAGAAGAGAAGTCTTCTTTACATCAGACTCTTTATCTTGTTTGATTCTTCAAGAGAGTCTTGATGTTACACAAGGTGGTAAATTGATTTAAATTTTCACAAATACCCGTCGCTCAATTGAATGACTACAGCTCCTTTAATGGAAAACGGGTCATTAATTGAGGGGGGGCATATTTGTTCAAATTCCCGACACCTTGCCAAAATTGTGCAACATCAGCAGTGACACTCTCTCGGTGTTTCAAGGGAAGCATAGTATGCTTCAAAATCAGAATACATTCAAACCTGACCACATTTTCTCCCAAATTTTCTATACTTATTTAAATCACTTGGGATCACAAATCTCAAATGGTTTGAAATTTTTGATCGGGGAGAGAATGTGATTTAAATAGGAAATTCTGATAAAATGTGATGATTTTGAATGTTAATGTATGCTCTCCCGTATGTGCTAAACCATTTTATATATCAATGCACATATTGAGGGGGAGCAAAATGTTTTGGTCATAAACGCAAGCTCTTCCATATGTGCGAAAATCTTTCTAATATCGATGCACATATTGAGGGGGAGCAAATATTTTTAACAAAACAAAGGATTTTGCATCTCACGTGAGCAAGACTCAGTCTTCACCAATGAATTGACGAAACTTGAACTGTCATCAATCGAAAGGATACGTCTTGGCCGGGTAATAATTTCAAGCTGGTATAACCAGTGATGTAAGCGTGTCTCGAAAAAGATGTATCTGAGTAGAGTGTACCATTTCGAGAAACTTTCTGTGGACTTGACCAGGCTGGGTAATAATTTCAAGCTAGTCTAACTAGTGATGTAAGCGTGTCTCGAAACGGTCATGTTCACTGAAAGTGGATCAATTCAAAAAAAATGCGAGCTCCACCTAACATGTGCAAATTTATAAAACAATCAACCGAGCACATGTTGAGGGGGAGCATTTGAAAAATATAAAACTCTCAAGTGTTTGCAAAAATATGTTTCGAAATCATGAACATTTTGAGAGATTATTCAAAGATTTGGTTTGGCAATTGTGGAAGAACACCAAAGACCGACCATTGTATTTCATATAATGGAGTTATAAGGATGGTAAGGTTAGGTACAAGTTCCCACGATCCCGCCAGAGCCGGAGGGATCTACCCAGGGACAATCCACTAGTTAGTGTAGAAGTCCTTAGGTATGATTAAAAAGGAGAAAAGTGAATGAGGGAATAGTGCCGACTGAGATGGAGCTAACACTGGAATAAACCCAACAAGGTGTTAGTTATGAAGTCTCGGTAAGCACTGAAGGGGTTGAAGAATGAAAAAGAATTGTAAAGAGAAAGGGTGAAAAGAAATAGCCCTCCTTACAACTTAGGCAGAAACCGGGTCAATACATATGCTGTCAGAATCACTTAGTTGATTGCTGGCATTGAAGACAAAGTATCATGGACCCAGTGATACGCTGCACAACCCTCCCTAGCCACTCAAGGTCCCTCAAAGGATTCTTGTTTCAATTGTCACGGAGTTCAATAAATTCCTATCGTCTCTCTCACTCCGAGTTAGATGATATTGAAAAGGTGGCAGTTCTCTCCAGCCTCCGCTCACTAAATCAAAACGCACTATAGAGTCTAGAGCCACGAGATGCATAAAAAGATCTCATAGGAACACGAATTATTTCTACACTGGGTGTTCAACATTAAGGACACCAGTTGTAAACTTATGAGTCCTACGCAGATCTTAGCAATCTGCCAGAACATTTATGAGAGAATCTACTTATGTAATTCTCAATGATTGAATGGAAATTCCTGCCAGGGTCAACATCAAGCAGCCCTGAAAGCAGGTCACTTCGGTAATTCTTTATGGATTACGCTTAGTGGTCGCGGCAGTCTCAAACGGTCTACAGTCGTGGAGTGATCTCCAGCGACTCACCTAATCGTTGATGTGCTACGGTTCGATCTTAAAAGGCCCTCTGTGGGTTTTCGATTAGGAACGGTCTTGGTAAGGATTAGAGAGAGTTTTCACACTATGTTGTTGACTATCTCGAAGTCCAAACTTGTAAGTACCGGTCGAATTATTGCTAACTGTCGTATGCAGGAATGTCTGGCGGTTGTAGCTGTGGAATGTTGTAGCAGGTTGCTGTTGTAGCTGGTTGCAGAAAAGATGCCAATCCTCTACCACATGTTCACACTACATCATCATTGTTATTCAACAAAGTCATGATCACCCAAAAGACCTTCAACACAGCTTCTGCTAACTCTGATGCTGAAGATCATGACACCATATAGTGTGAGCATGTCGGCTCTAAGTACATTTCATCACATGGAGACCTAATTCTGAAAGATGACTTGGAGACTCAAGTAGGATGATAATTTCAAAGATTACTCAAAGTTCATCCAAGACAAAAGAGAAGTCATCTTAAGATCACGGATGTTTGCACAACAATCAATGATATTGAAGAATCAATGGTTACGAGCTATGATGTCAAGATCTAAGGAAGAAGTGCTGAAATTCAGAACATTACTTCTGGGGTGACCTCCCTTAGGGGGAGATTGTTAGGAATATGAATATTCAGCTGAAGACTCGGTCACCCCGAGTAATTATTAGTTCATTATAGCTCATAGGATTATCAGTAATATTATTAGTAGTTTAGTTATTAGTAATATTGTGGAGTGGGTCGGGTCTTTACCCACTGTCAGCTCGCTCCACAGTCCACTAAGGACATATTATGTAGTACTATAAATACTCCCTTCCCACCCATGGGAAGGGTTGGACCTTTCATGATAATCTAATCTCATATTGTTTCTCTCTCTACAAAGGCTCCCAAAACTCTCCTACCTCTCTCTAGAATATCTTCTATTCGATCCAAAACTAAGCCCCATACAAGTGTTTCTTGCATTGTGAATACCCTACACAAGCCAATTGCATGCTTTATAACTCAAGTACTTTTTGACCAAGTCACTTCATGTCTATGTCTCAACAAAAAGACATAAACTGTTATAATTCCACTATACGTTATAAATCATTGATTAACTCAATGACTTCATGTATATGTCTTAATAAAAGACATTATGACATAAATAATGCCTAAAAACATTATTCATATCTCTATGTTTTAATGATCACAAAATATAAACTCATTAAACATAAACTTATCAAATAAACAAGTATTTAGTTGTAAATATTCACTTCTACAACTTAATCACTTAAGGTATGAATAAACAAGTGCTTAATGCATTATATGATCAAAGGAACATTTTTCTTAATAACTAGATTTTTTATAAAACATCAAAAACATTTTATATATTTTTGAAAAACATTTTTGGCATTAAATAAAAATGTTTAATCTTTTATAAAAATATGAATTCAAATTTTTAACCAAAATCAGTTAAAATGTTCCAGAAAAACCTTCCCCACAAAAGGACAAAATTGGCCAACGGCCAGAAGGGGCGGCCCCTTTAATTTTACTAGGCGGCCCCCTTAATTATTAAGGGGACCGCCCCCGCTCCAGTAGACCTCCAGCTGTCCAATTTTTCTCCTATAAATACCAGCCTTCTCCTGGACTTTTACTCACCTTTTGCACACTAAAACTTTCTGTTTTAAATCACATTTCATATCTTCAAAAACCCTTTGATCATATAATCTTAAGCTTTGGTTTCTAAGTGATCCAAGCTTCCTCCATTCAAGTGCAAAAGAAGAATACTCCTTCAACAACTAGAGAAGAAGTATTGCAACTTAGCTACCTAAGTTGTTTATGTCATCATACATTTGTTTATAAGTTGTGTATTGTTGTTAGATTGTTGTGTGTATAATTGTTTGAGATAGGTTAGTGTGTAAGTAGAGAAGTTGTGTTGTTAAGGTGTGTAAGTAGTGAAGGTGTGAAGAAGTAGTAGTGAACATAGGTTGTGCTTAGTCGTGAAGCGTCGTGAAGAAGTAGTGAAGAAGTCGTGAAGTGTCGTAAAGAAGTCGTGAAGAAGTCGTGAAGAAGTTGTGAAGAAGTCGTGAAGAAGTCGTGAAGTAGTCGTGAAGAAGACGGTGTGATTAAGTCGTGTTTAAGTTGTGAGATTGGTTCTAGCTACGATTAGAACTCGACATCTAGCTTTGTGTCGTTAAGCCGGTGTAAGCTAAAGTTGTGTAAAGGTTTTCTCCGCCATAAGGGAGCTTGTTGACATAGTGAAGAAAACTCTTGAGTTAGGTGCTCGGGGAGTGGAGTAGGGCAAGGAAGGTGTCCTTGTAGCCGAACCACTATAAATCTCTTGTCTCTCGGTTAGATCTTTCCATCTCTAGCTTTTATTTCATTTTATTACCTTACTTGCATTACTTATTTATATTTACTTATATACATATTGTTCATATTGTTCAAGGAGTTGAGATCACATAAATTCGAATCTAAGTTTTAAAAAGAAAATAAAGTTTTCATAATAAATTTTAAAAGGACATAAAACTATTCAACCCCCCTTCTAGTTTTCCACAGACATAACAAGTTAACGTCTTACTTTATATTATAAGTCTTGTAATAATTAAAAGACTTTATGTTTGTGACTTTACAAAGAAATCATAACATGTATAACTAAAGTAATCATGAACACAACTTCTTGGTTTCAATAGTAATTTCAAGTTAATTTATCACTTCATTTATTTATGTTATTCCAAGAATACATAAATATCCAAATTGAAGTAGTATTAGATTACTTCATTCATTTATGTCATTCCAAGAATTCATAAATATTCAAATTGAAGTAGTCTTGTTATCATATTGACACATGTTCTAATTAAGTGTCTAATTTAGAAACTACAAATTTTCCTGATACGGTCTCACGTAACATGGAGTTTTACATTGTTATTGCAATCTAGCTAAGCTCTCACATAACGTAAATTGCAATACCAAGTGTTTATTGGATTAGATGTGTTAGAACGTTAGTCTCTTACCTTGCAGTCAAGAGAATCCTTTAAATCCTATTCCCATGTGTTGTACCTTGCACACAATAAAGATTTCTCCCAGTTGTGCATGGAACAACATCATGTAGCAGATAAACAACACGACACACGTTTGTTTATGTGATCAATATGATTGTGTCATAGATATTAGCATAATTAGTAGATGTAGAACCACTTCAACATAAGTGTCTACAATTTGAAAGTAATTATCTTGAGACATTCTAGAGATAATCTGGATTACTACCAAGATGACAAAGCTTGTAGCTCCCACTGAATTACAAATCATTACAATAATTCCTTATTCAGTAATACACACAATGCTCCCACTGGATTTGACAACATTATAAGTGTTTCATAACCAGTGAAACCAAATAGTGTACTCTTTACTTTCCTACATCTTTAAGACACCCATACGTAACAGTTAAATAGGTATTAAAAGAGTGTATTCTACTATATAAATAATGGACTATCCATCAATGGCATTAACTTGAAAAATTGGGCATGCAATTTCTTCGTTAATAGGTCTACCATTCCAACAATTGTATGTAGTACCTTTAAATGGTCAAAACAAAATAACTAGATAAAATATACTACTTTGTCTTTTACCATTTTGCGGTAATTAATCTAGCTTCTAATTTAATAACTCATAAAATGTGCAATAATCTTAACTATTAAAGTTTTCTATGAGTTATGTATTTAGAATTTAGACAATTCTAATTTTTCTATCATACCTTTCTTATTCATGAAAAGGAATAGGATTAAGTCTCACGCTTCTCTCATGGAAAGGAGACTAGGTTTATCCTTTTAGTAAAGTTGACTCTAGCCAAGAACCCCTACGGGTGTAGATCAATTTACCAATAAAAGAATATCCCACGTTTACGGTTTAATGTTGCATTAATATATTTAAAAGAATTTACAAAATTCAAATTTAGTATTTTCGATAATACAATCTTTAAGAAAATTAAATACCCATTGGTTAATATTCATATAAACCATAGAATTTTCTTAAAGCTAGGATCCAAATTAACATAGTTCCATTACATCGATCTGCTAGTGATGAAAGTATAAAATAAGGTAATCTGTCGAACAATAATTGGCAAACAAATTCCAATTCCTAGATCTTTATGGGATTTACATTGCCAAACAATATTGCAATGTAAGCATGTTTTATCCCCATCTAATGCCTTGAGTTCAAGCTCTCACTTACAACTCAATTAAGTCGTCTAATTAAAAAAACTGCAAATTAACATAGTTTCATTACATCAGTTGATCTGCTAGTAATGAAAGTATGAAATTTACCTTTCAATTGTAATCTAGTCTAAGCTCTCACATGACGTAAATCACAACTTCAAGTGTTCTTTTAATTAGATGCTATTAACTTAATTTTAAGGGTACTCGTTTTGATATGTATATCAAAATATGTATGAAGAAGCATGCATACAACTTCATAACATAGGTTAATAAAAAACTTTTTATCAACCAATTCAATAAGATTAAATTATCAAAGTTTTGATTGAGGTATTGGGTTCACCAATCAAAGAATTTACCTTTAATTATCGTCCATTATACCGTACTTTTGCATAAGTCCAAAGACTTAGTGTTTCGGATAATTACCACAAAGTGGCGCATGGGATAAAAGCTAATTCGCCCTTAAGATGATTTTGTACTAAAAATAGTCGTACTAGGTAGCTCCAATTTGACGCAAAAAGGAGCGGAGAAACTAAGGTTAGCATAATGCCAATTAAAAACCCGTTTCTTTAAGGTCATAATTTAATGCGTACCCTCCTTATACCCCTCTTATAGTTTGTCACAATTGGGTGAGCCGTTCTTACTATTGTACAAAACTCATAACTCAATTAAACTCTTGAAAATTTAACTCTTCTAAAACAATTCATTGTTTCACCATTATTTAGTCCATATTATTTTTCTATTCAAAATTACCCTTCGTTTATAAACATGTCATAACAAAAAATAAACAAATAAGTAATAATAAAAAATAAACAAACAAATAATGCACACATAACATAACAATTAATATGTGAAAACATGTAGCCACATGCAAACTTTATTCGATAAACCTATTAATAATCAATTCTAGGTATATAATGTATATATTTAACTAAGGCTCTCTCTTGAAAAGCAAGTAGATCCACATGCATCGACGAATCGATTGCGTAAGCCATAATTAAATGTATACCACATAGCATGTAATTTATTCATTAATTATATTGAGGTCTTCCCCAATTCAGGATTTATCAATAAATAAACATGTGTATAATTAACAATTAATTATAAAGTCATCATAACAATTAAATAAATCGACAATAATCCATGCCAAACATGCACGTTTTCATGGATTGAACATAACAATTATTCACGTTGTCACAAGATCACATACAATAAACACGTAATTGTATCATGCAATCCTAGGGTTTCTAATTCAATTAAAAAAAAAAAAAAAAAAAAAAAAAAAAAAAAAAAAAAAAAAAAAAAAAAAAACTTCTTCGGATGAACAGTACCATATGAAAAATACCCGATGAACAGTGTTCCAGATGAACAGTGTTCTGGTGAACAGTGTTTCAGATTTTTTTTTTTATTAAATTAGGGCAATCGGCTCTCTCTAAAATTAGGGTTTCGAATTTTACAAACCCTAGAATTCGACATGTAAAAATAAACACATAACAATTATTCATTTTTTTACGTGTTTCGGTAATTAATTACACATTATCCAAGGCTCATGATGCTACTGTTGGAATTATATAACATGACAAATCATAAATATAAACAATTAAACATCAAGTATACATGCGAAAGCGTATAGGATCATATAACATGTAAATTAATTAACCAAATTAAATAGTGTGCGTGCCTTTTGATTCTAGCCAAACAAGAATCAATTCTTCAATTTAGTCACCAAGAACCCTAAATAGGGTTTATGTGGATTATTAGAATTACCCTTTACAATTTTGTAATTTAATCCAAGATTCAATCAATAGTGTGATTGAATCACGTTCTTGTACACACGTACTATTAACGAGTTAAAGTAAATGCTAGTTTAAGAACACAAAACGTTTTGTTTTGAAAACAAAAACCAATCGACCCTTTGAAAGGGTGTTTGTCGATCGGCCAAGCAAAAAGAAAAGAAGAAAACAAGTTTAGGAATAAACTATGTGTACAAGTGATACAATAATGATCCCTAAGTTTGTTTATATAGGAATAGAAACTTGGAGCTCAAGTTAGGTTATGGGTTGGGTTTCCCCTCCCCTAACCGATCGGCCAACACCCCCTTGGGGTATTCTGAAACCTTCTTGACATACCAAATATTCACACATAATTATTTCCTTTTATTGGTTAACGGTCGTTAGTCATTATTCGTTAAATACTAACAGTCGTTATACGTTTTATGTAATTAATAATTAAACATAACCTTTTACATTTAATTATTAAACTTTAACTCTCATACATAAAATGTGCAATCCCGTGATCTCGAGTTCGATCCTAACATACGACTACTAAATTATGTCCACAAAAGTAACTATTTTTGGGTTAGTTGATTAGCAACTAATTCTGCCCTCTCCTTCAAAATAGAGATTTTTAATTGCTTTTCATAAAATATAAAAAATACAAAAAGAATCATCCCTCACCTCTAGACCTATCTAGTCATACATCTTGACCTTTCCACAACTATTACGAGACTATTCCCCTAGAGAACGATCAATCCCCCGGACTTACTTATACTACACACTACACTACAACGGTTAGGTACACTGCCTAGAGGATTGTAAAACCTTTTGCAAGGTCTACAAATACCGCATCAAGTTTTTGGCGCCGCTACCGGGGAATAATTAATAGTTTAAGTTCAATTTCTATTTCGTTTAGGTCTACTCACTAGATTCCTATCAAGTGAGATTTTTTTTTTTCTTTTTAGTAGCTTTCTTGTAGTCTATCTTTTCTTCGTTCCCTTTGTTCGTAATTCTCTTCATTTGCCACCATGGTGAATGAAGGCATCTTTGACCCACACCAAGCACACCAAGCACCACCACAACAACACCAAGCCCCACCAAACCACCAAGAACAACCCCACCAATTAACCAAGACCCGCCTCGAGCCCGTACTCTAGGTGAGTACTCTAAACCAAGCCACCAAGGCTATCGAAACACCATTAAGCTCCCTCGAAGAGCCAATGTGTCTCCCTTGCGATCTGACACCATCCGGTTGGTGCAAACCAGATGTGCATTCCATGGACTTTGTTCCGAAGATCCAAATCAACACCTCAAGGATTTCCTTAAAATCGTAGATTCCATAGACCTTGATGTTGAAACTCAAGAGACGACACGCTTGCGTCTCTTCCAATTCTCTCTGCGTGACCAAGCTAGTCAATGGCTTGAGCGTTTACCCGCGGGATCCATCACATCTTGGGATGATCTCACTTCTCGTTTCCTCGCTCAAATTTTCCCACCAGGGAGAACTACCAAGCTAAGGAATGACATCTTGATGTTCCAACAACGTCAAGGTGAAACTCTTTACGAAACGTGGACTCGTTTCAAGGACTTACTCCAAAAAGTCCCTCATCATGGCATTGATCTTTGGCTTCAAGTCCAAATCTTCTACGATCATGTCAATCCACAAGGCAAACCATTGACCAAGCGGCTGGTGGTACTTTGGTAAGCTACGTGATAAGAATGCGGAAGAATCGTGGGGAATCATAGAAGATCTTGCTCTCTATGACAACGAATGTTGGAATGACCCCCGCGAGTTGAGCAAAACGGTCATGGCAATATCCATGACTTCAAATAACTCAAGCATTCCCAACCGTAGGATCATGCAACTTGAAGACCAAGTCAAGTTTCTCATAAAATCCTACGAAGCTCCTAAACCTTCAAGTCAAGTGAACAAAATCACTTCTTTGTGTTAATTATTTAGTGGTCCCCATGACACTTGTGATTGCATGGAACTCCCCGAACAAGCTTTTGCGTATTATGCATTCTCGCGTACTGACGGAGCAGGAGACAACTGGTTCCCTTTCAAACCCGAGCAAAACACTTATGGTGATTCATACAAACCATCTTGGAAGAATCATCCGAACTTTAGGTGGAAACAAAACCAAAATTCTTCTCAAAATAAATTTTCAAATCCACCTAATCATTTTCAATCAAACGGTTCGTCCTCGAACCGTACCTTCAACAATAATCCTTCCAACAATTCCAATAATTTTGAAGGATTAATGTCTAATTTTATGGCATCTCAAGAAGCTCGTTTGACTAAGTTTGAAGCCGATTTCAAACAACAACAAAGCGAGATGACCAATAAAATTGATAACTTGTTGAAGGCTCTCAACAACCAAGTAATGACCTCGTCAAGTAGAGTTTCTAGAAACACAAGTGGGGGTAGCGAGATTAAGGATCCTTCATCATCTAAACATGTTCACTTTGTCAACGCCATTACTCTAAAACCACCAAGTAGGAGTAGTGAGGAAGAAGATAAGGAAAATGTAGTTGAGAACAAAGGTGATCCTAAGGAGGAAATTAAGAATGATGATGAGGAGGAAGTGGAAGAAGTAGATAGTGATTACTTCAACAAGTTTCCCACAAAGGATGAACATGCATACCATAAGTATTTATTAGATGATCCTAAGACAACGTATTGCATAAGTTCACCAATCATAAAAACGGGTGAGCCATCTAACATAAACATACCATGTAACATTGGGCACGTGCATGTGTTGAAGGCTTACATTAACCTTAGATCCCCCATAAACATTATGACTAGGATCCACCACAATTGGGTAATGAAAAAGCAACTTGGGCTTAGGAAAGATCCCAACACGGGTAGGGTGAATAATTTTGTGGGGAGAGTTAAGGGGATGCACGTGTATGTAGGAAACTTCACATATATTACAGATTTCTTGATGGTAGAAGATATTCGTCCTGTGATTGATAGTTGTTTATCCCATGTAGTATTGGGAAAGCCATTCGTGGAGGTTTCTAGAATGAATTATGACCCATCGTTAGGGATAGTTAGGTTTACGAATGAAACCGACGAGATTGCCTACCAAATGCCATATAAGATTGAACAATTCCGTCTAATGCCAAACCTAGAAAAAGAACTTAAGCAATCAGTCTACTATAGGAATGAAGAGGATAAGAGAAGAGGAGTAAACAATGTGATGAAAAAGATACTTGGTTTTTACAAAGAATTCTTACAACTAGGTCCGGAGTATAAGACCAAGATAGAAGATGACATTGAGAACGTGACGGAGGATGGAGTCACGTAATAGGCATGACTTTGAGTCTAGCTACAAGACTCGTTAATAAAGAAAAACGCTTCTTGGGAGGCAACCCATGCTTTTTAATTGTTTGCTTGTTTGTTTTTATTTTGTTTGATTTCATATATATGCTCTATCTTTACTTGTTTATCTTTCATGTTTCGAATATTTTGTGAAAATGCTTTATTTTGTTTTTAACATCATCTTAATTGCATATAAAGGTATAAGTGTAGGGAAGATCATATTTTTTTATAAGAACGAATTCGAACATGAAAGTTAACAATTAATGATTAGCATATATTAATGTGTTTGTTTAGATTCAAATGCTTGTATCGAGTCACAATGAATGTTCTGCAGTTTTCCAGGTTTTAACACTCAAATTTTTCCAGAAATTTTCCAGAAACAAAACGTAAAAATACTGTCAGGTCATACCTGACGGCGTCAGGGTCTATAACCTAACGGCGTCAGGCACCGTAGCAGCACAATTTTCAAGAATTTTGTTTTTCTGCTGGAACTTAAATTTTTTTGCAAGCATTATATCTTAAGTGTTTTCTAGAATTAGTTTTTATTATATATAGTGTTTACCGCCGATTTTATGCGAGGTTTTGTGTTTCATTTTCTTAGTGAATTACAGGTTATAATGGACAAGAAGAAGAAAGTATACATTGGAAGTGAAGCTTATCAAGTTTATTTTCTTAGAGGAGGATTTAACCATGTTTTCTCATCGTCCATGCCGAGCAAATCAGGGGAGTATTAGTTTCTTTCATTTATTTTATTTTCCCGTTATCATAACTTTGATACTTTTCAAGAACATTGGGGACAATGTTCAATTTAAGTGTAGGGAGGGTAAAATGGGATACCTTAGAAACTATAACTTCGCTTGATATTTGTTTTGTTTTAGAGTAAATGTGTAATAAGCTAAGAAAGATACTTGTTAGGGCAATTTTAGCACCAAATTTAATTTTTTTTACAACATATAGGAGTGAAACTTTAGTTTTAATAAACGTCTCATGGATAGGAATTATATAGCTAGCACAAAAACCCTTCCACTCAAAAATTTTCACCCCAAAAATGTGAGGTTCGCCTTTAGATCTATAGGAAAAAGTATTTACCTTTAATGCTTATGAGTGTACCGGTAGTATATAGATTCTAGAACTTGCGTTTGTGATGCATCCCGAGATCGCTAGTGAGACTACATTCGTGTAATTAGGATTTACTAAATGATAAGAGGCACTAGAATAACCCTTGCTTTAAACCTGTATTATAATTACGTTGGCCACACCGGTCAAGTAAGATGTACTCATTTTTAGTACACGATATCCCTAGTACACCCTTCAGAGCATATCCTTTTTGCAGTTCTCGTGATATTTCGTTGGATTCTGAAATATTAATGAAGAACATTGTTTACAATCCACCCTCAAATGCACACCCAAATCGCCTTAGCCTACCTTGTATGCACTCATTTTTAGTGCATTATTGTTACAACATTTATGTTAAACCCTTTGTTAATTATCTAACTGGTTACATGGTTGCTAAGTCGAGTCATATCTTGAAAATACAGTTTTGGGACGATTGGGACTTATGGGTAAAAGTACTAGTTTGTTATGGAGTAATGGGGAATCTTACCCCCATATGTGCATTAATGTTTAAAGTACTCAAAGTGTTTTGATTTTCTTAATTCGGGTCATTAGCTAGTAATGTGTAAAGTATGTAAAAGTTCAAGTGTAGGGAGGTCGCAAGATCCCTTTGATGTATTATTTTGGATGGTAGGGCAAGAGTGTATGAAAAAATATATAAAAAAAAAAGATAAAAAATTCAAAAAAAAAGAAAAAGAAAAAAAGAAAGAAAAATGATAAAAAGAAAAAAAAATAGAAAAAGACAAGAGAAAAAAAAAAACATACGAACTACCATCCCGCCTTTCATTTTTGTTTAAGTCAAAATAGTGTCAAAAAAAATACAAAAAGAGTTAGTAGTTAGCGAGTCAAGTTGAGTCGAGTCTTGGCTTAGCAACGCCTCATTGTACATGTAACTGACCAAGATAATTGACTTGCCACCAGTAAATGTCCCTATATCCAACAAACCGCGTTTTCCATACCCTTACACCTAACGTTACAATCTTTGAAAAGCCCTCTTTGATAGTTTATCCTAGGCAGGGGCGGAGCCAGGAATTTGTGTTAAGGGGGCCGTAAATAATTTTTTTTTTCTTTTTTTTTAAAACGGAAACTAACTATCTCTCAATTTATACACCACAACTATCTCACATATCCTAATTAGGACTTGAACCTGAAACAATTTGGTTGAGGAGCTTCTCACACAACAAGGTGTACCATTGGGACACTAGTCCTTTGATGCCGTAAATAATTTGTATAATCTTTTCTAAAATAAATGTCAACTTTTTGTTTCATCCGATTATAAAAAATTTGGTTGGGGAGCTTATCACATAACAAAGGGTATCATTGGGACACATGCCCTTTGATGCCGTAAATAATTTGTATAATCTTTTCTAAAATAAATGTCAAACTTTTTGTTTCATCCAATTGTAAAGAATTTTGGTGGGCAGTGATGAAATTTAAGTTATTGTGATCTTAAAGCATCAACAAAACACTACTTGTAACATGATACAATATTAAATTAACAGGTCTTGATCTTTCCTTAATTTTTTATCATTATTCAAAGAAAAAAAGAAAACACCGAAACTAAACTAAAAAATTAAACAATTAGAAGCAAACAAATAATAAAGGCTTTCCCTTTGTCCAAAACAATCTAACATAAAGAATGAAAGTACTATTAGTCTATTACACCCACAACAAATATTTTATATTAATATTTTCGATCTTCTTCCTCATCCAAAATTTGCATCCTATCTTTTACCCTTTCAAACACATTACTGATTTGAAGTCATTTTCACACAATCACACACCCAAATATTTTTCAAAATTGTGTAAAACGTTCCATATATATTTGAAACGACTGAAAAACTTACTCCACAAGTTGAGAAAAGAAGAAGACGAGCAAAAAGGTGGCTTAAAGCAGCGATTGCAGCAAACAAGTATTGTGTAAACCAGCGATTGCAGCAAACAAGTATTGTGTAAAGAGCTTAATGACGCTGAGTGTGTGTTTAGATATGGGATAGGTTGAATATTTTTATAAAAATTTTGCCAGAAAAGTAGCTAAAACTTAGGTTGGTTGGACCGGTTGGGGGTGGCTGAGCACCGGCCTGCCACCCTACTAGCTCCGTCTCTGATCCTAGGTGCTTATGCCAAAGTGGTGGAGGTTTGATCCGTTCTCAAGCCTATGGTAATCTATGTGCTATGACAGGTAGAGAGTGTTATATTTTCCCGTTTCCCTTCATGTTATATAACTTTATACACCCGAGAGATGTTTGAATCCAAACACTTTATGTGAGGTGCTAGTATATAATTTCCGTGCTTATTTCGACTAACGTGGAACGATTGTATGTGGTAATTACTTTTATATTAATGTTAAATGACCCCTAACTTGTAAATTGATTAGGATAAAAGCTCATTTGCTTGAGGACAAGCAAATCTCAATTGTAGGGATATTTGATAAGGATTTATTTGGTACATTTTTAAGGGGTCATTTAAGCCCAAAATCGTATAAATATGATCAAATATTTCCTCAAATCATTTCTTTTTGTATTTTAGGTACTTGGGACGAGAATTGTGGGAAGCGGCGTGTTTTGGACTAAAATCGACAAGAAAATGAAGAAAAACAACCAAGTCAAGAATTTGTCAAGATGGAGACCTGACGGCGTCACAATCCATAACCTGACGCCGTCACTTGTATTTAAAGACCCAAACTCAGTGCAATTTTATAACGTGACGGCTCAGAAGAATTAAAGCGTGACGGCCTCAAAGCATCCTTGATGGCGTTAGAACGATGAATTGCACAAGACGAAACCCTAATCTACGGCGAGCTGACGGCGTCAGAAGCCATAAGCTGAAGCCGTCGGAGTTGTAAAACTATATATATTTTCGAATGTTTTCATTGTAATGTGTAACACTTTGAAGGATAAAACCCTAGACGATTTTGACAGCTTTTGTAAGGCTTCTCCAGCCTTTTTCATCCATGTTCAATTGAAGATAAGTTATTCGTTTAATCATTCAATATGTCTATGTGTTGTTTGATTACTTGTTTATCTTTTCATTGTTTTAACATGTTAGCTTAAGTTTATTTGTGTTTGCTTAGATCTAGTAAAACCTAGTTATTGAATATTGATTTGTTTTCTATTGTTTAGTTGATTGCCTCGCGTTAGGCTAAGAAAACTGGCTGACCTCTTATATGTAAGTAACTTGAACGTCTTAGAAAACGCAACCGTGGAGTGCACTATTGGTTTTTCTCGTTGTATTTATTGTGTGAATTGCGGCTTGTAGATCCTAGAAAACTTAATAGACTTTAAGTGATTTAGGGGAGACTAAGATTCATAGAGTTAGGGACTTCGGCACCTCCCCACGACCAATATTAAGGAATACAACGCTTCAACTAAAACAAGGACATGACAATTCAACAAATCAGTAGGAGATAACTAGGGAGTAATTAATTCTAAGTGGACACGTTTTCCCTATCATAAGAGTTACCACCAATTTACTTTTCTTTGTTATTAGATTAATTTTAGTTTTATAATTAGTTTTTGGGTTAGTTGATTAGCAACTAATTCCGCCCACTCCTTCAAAACCGAGATTTTTAATTGCTTTTCATAAAATATAAAAAATACAAAAAGAATCATCCCTCACCTCTAGACCTATCTCATCATACATCTTGACCTTTCCACAACTATTGTGAGACTATTCCCCTAGAGAACGATCAATCCCCCGGACTTACCTATACTACACTATAATGGTTAGGTACACTGCCTAAAGGATTGTAAAACATTTTTTGAGGTCTACAAACACGCATCAGTCCTCTGAATGTTTTGCGATATAGAGTGTCGTGCCTGATGGAGTACATGATGGCCTTGAGATAGCCAGTTGAAAATAGGAGTCATCCAAGTGTCATTTGTCTCAACCTGGGAGACTTCTACAGGTTGGAGGATGGATTTCTCGTTGATGACTTCTACCAGGATTTCTTTTCCGAAGTGTTCGAAAGTAGAGCAGCGAGTTTGCTCAGAGTGTCTGCTCGCTGGTTCTATCCCCTGGGGATTTGAGTGATTTTGAAGGATGTGAGGTATGGCAGGATCTGGTTGACCAATACCAAGTATAACTTCATCGGCTCCTCCTTTGCAGTGTATTCACCCCATACTTGGGAGGCTACTAACAATGAGTCTGTGAACACCTTGATTCTTTTTACTTCAATTGTTTTAGCTATGCGTAAGCTTGCTAGTAGCTCTTCATATTCTGAGTCATTGTTTGAGACGTTAAAATTGAACTTTAGGTCATACATGAAGTCGTGCCCTGATGGGCTTGTAAGCACTAACCCTGCCCCTGAACCTTGTATACATGACGCACTGTCAATGTATAAAGTCCAGGTTTCGTCATCGTGGCCCGTGGGTGTTGGCTGTGTTTTCGACTTCTTATCTGGTATTGTTCGAGGTAGTGTATCGACCTCAGCGAGAAAGTCTGCCATGATTTGCCCTTTGATAGAGTGCCTGGATCTAAAGGTGATTTCATGTTCACTTAGCTCGATCGCCCATTTTGACATTCTGCCTGTGTACTCATGGTTCGATAGAACATGTTTTATGGGCTTGTCTGTCAAGACGTGTATCGGATGTGCTTGTAAATACCTTTTAAATCTCCTGGATGATAGTAGTAAGGCAAATTCCAGCTTTTCCAGTGGAGGATAGTTAATTTGTGCATCTTGCAAGATCTTGCTGAAGAAGTAGATTAGCTTTTGAACCTTGTTTCGTTCTGCTAAGAGTATTGACCCGATTGCTTCTTGGGATGCTGCTAGGTACATGGCGAGGGTTTCACTAGTAATGGAGCCATCAGGGTGGGTAGTTCATTTAGGAACACCTTGAGGTCCTGAAATGCCACTTCAGCCTCTTCCGTCCACTCATATACTTTTTTCTAAGGTTCTTGGGAAGAGTCATGTCTAGTACGGCCTGAATCTTTTTGGGATTTGCCCTGATTCCCGTAACGTCGATTATGTGACCCAAGAACTGGCCCTTTTCCACTCCAAATGTGCACTTAGCTGGGTTTAGCTTCATGTTGATACGTCGGAGGTTTTGGAAGATTTCTATGATGTCGCGCAATAGGGAATACTCTGTCTTGCTTTTGATAACCATGTCATCGACATATGCCTCGAGATTGACGCCTATCTGAGATTTGAATTCTCTGTCTACCAGTGCCTAGTAGGTAGCGCCTGCGTGTTTTAAACCGAAAGGCATCTTGGAGTAGCAAAAGAGACCCTGATTGGTGTAGAACGCAGTTTTGTCTTCGTAAGATTCTATCATTAGAATCTGGTGATATCCCTTGTATGCATCGAGAAAACACTTGTATTTGAAGTCGGCCAAAGTCTCTACTTTCCTGTCGATGGGAGGCAAAGGGTAGTTGTCTTTTGGAGATGCCTTATTTAGGCGAGAAAAGTCGACGCACATGCACCACGTGCCATTAACTTTCTTGACCATAACTGGGTTTGAAACCCAGGTTTGATATTTGATCGGGTGTAAGATGCCTGCCTGGATTAGGTCTGTGACCTGGGAATCCATAGCCTGAGAGCGTTCTAGAGAAAGACTGAGCCTTTTCTGTCTGATAGGTGGTGCATATTGGTTTTGGCCCAGGGCGTGTTCTGCTAATTCCTTGGGAACACCCGTCATGTCTAGAGGTTTTCATGCGAATACGTCTAGGCTTTTTTTCAGCAGTTGTACAAGTTGATTCAAAACTTGGGTGAGAGGTTAACTCCGATTGTGATAGGTTGATCTGGGTATTCGGGGTGTATGACGACTTTCACCTATTTGGGATTGTCTCCCAGAATAGGTTCCCACGTGATCTCTGATTCGCAGGAATCAATGTGTAATTATTTCCAAGGAAACACAAGTGAAGTATGTGTAACCCGGTTCGTTATCCCCAACGAAGGATGAATGGAATTCGTGATCTCGATTCGTGAATACGTGTTTGAATAGTGAAAACAAAGATATTTTGGGTTTCTAAGCTAAGATATGTGAACATTAATTAAAAACGACTTAATAAGCAAGGAAAACGATAGTCTAAAGTACGCGTGGCTAAAAACGTAAGGAAAACTGAAAACGCACGTTTAAACCGGGAACACGAACCTAAAAACGTCAAAATGATGAAATAATAACTCTACGGGTACAAATCTATTTTTCCTGGGTTCTAAATAATAAAAGAAAATTTTAGAAAAAAGAATTATATTTTTTTGACTTATATATTTTTTATCATGAATTAAAAACTATTTAGAAAAGAAAATTGTATAAAAAATACTAAATAAAAGTGGAAAAATCTGAAACTTTACAGAAAAGTGTTAAATGATAATAAGACTCTAGGAAAAATAAAACCAAGTTAACTGATTATCTAAATAAGCAGTTATTAAGCAAACAGTGGAGGTAAGTTAAATATTAAAAAAAAATGGGTAAGTATAAACTTTTGCAAGGAATAACCCAAGGAAAACCCAAGGGCAGTTGGTGATGTTGTGTTTGTGTTGGAGCTTTTTAAAATGCTAACGCTACTTATACTAATAATCTATGTAAGCCGAAACTTAACTTTTCACTCCCACAATTTATTTAAGTACTTAGGTGTGTGTGCTTGTTTTCAAGATTTTGACCGTAAAAATCGACATTTGTTAGGGTTGTTATTTATCTAAGTTAATATTATAAGGTAATATTAGGCTTAAATAGATAGCAACCGACAATGATTTAGAGATTAGAGATTCAAAGGCGAGATCACTCCATGTAGCGACTTTCTTCTCAGCTTGTCCTTAGTAAACTTAGGAGGCTAGGTTTTTACACCCTCGAGAATAGTATCGGAGCTCACGGGATCTTTGAAGTCAAAAATTTCTAAATCACCGTCCAACCTTTAGACAATTTTGACGAATACTAGTTCAACTTTCGATTTAAATTTAAGAAAAAGCAAGTTTCGCACATTTATTCATAAGCAACATAAACAAACATTTTCCATACATTTTTTTATTTTTCATCACTTTTTCACCTTTTTTTTTTTTTTTTTTTTTTTTTTTTTTGACAACTTAACTTTTTATTGTACTATAAACTACGGAGCTTCACGGGGAAATTCCAAGACCTTATACCTTAGGAATAAAGGCTCCAAGGGCCGTTACAACGGAGAGTTCCAAGACTCTAGACATTCCGGAAATGAGGTTCCAAGGGTGTTAGACCAAGACCTCACACCTTCCTGAATAAAGATCCAAGGGCCGGTCTAAGAGGGTAGCCAAGACCTAAACGCCTTTTGGAAATAAGGATCCAAGGACCGATCTCGAACCGTATCTTAGGCCTTATTTATTCATACTCAAAACTTTTTTTTTTTTTTTTTTTTTTTTTTTTTTTTTTTTTTTTTTTGCAATTTTCAAGCAACGTCTCACTTTCATATTGCATTCTTATTATGATTTTAAGAAAGTATGCTTGTTCCGAAATTTAAATAAAACTTTGAACTAGTACTCTAAATCAAGATTGTATAAAAATTTATTTTTGCTTAACAAAACGGTTTTTGCGTTCAAAAGTTTAAAAATAGCACTTATTTAGTCAGATTAGGAGCTCCTGGGAGGAAAAGCCATAGATTACTTATATAAGCTCTAAAGAGAACCAACTACTCTACGCTTAGCATTTTTATTTGCAGAAATCGTAAGACCTTAGTCTAATCGTTAAGGAAAAGCCCTAAAGAGAACCAACTATTCTAACCTAATCAAGACTAAACACTTTTTTTCTTTCTTTTTTTTTTGGTGCGAAGCACTTCTTTTTCATGCAATTTCTTATTTAAAAACGAAAAAAAAAATTTAAAATTTTGGCCAAAACGGGGGTACTAGAAGGTACAAATTTGATCAAATTTGCAAGAATTCCCCCCCACTCTTAGAATTGAATATTTCCCTCAATATTCAAAGTACGGCTTTTATGCCGACACTTAGAACGTAAAAAGGTAATACCGCTAGCCAAGTGTGGGAAAGAATTTTTTTTTCACAAACAGGATTAATAAGATATCCCTAAATAATCATTAGCAAAAAGATCGGATATTGGGCGGCTGGATTGAAAACAGGCGCATCAATCATCACGATCTAAGGGAAACCTGCACATAAGAGCAAACAACACACAAGCAAAGCACAGTAGAGGAATTCCCCCACACTTAGTGTCAGAAAATAGAAAGAAGTCAGAAATATGGGTTGTCACCCATGAAATGCTAATATTTTTGTTAACGGAGTCACTAGCTTGACTCGACCCCGAATTTAATTGTTCTTGGGGAAGCAAGTGGAAAAGAGAAATCTTCATCGGACTTTCATTCAAGATGTTTGGATAATCATTGAATTTTAATGAAAGTTCCACTCCGATGAGATGCCCACGGCTCTAAAGGATGATAAATTGAGATGCCGGGGTCAAAAATGGTGTCTTCACTCCCAAACGAGTGAAGGAAAGGACAAGCTACCTTATAAGCACAGAAAGGTAGAAAAAATCGAACGACATATGTGAAGTCAATATAATGGCGATCCTTAGAAGGAAAAGTCACATATGTCGGAGAAAGATTGTCCTTATCAATATCTGGATTAAGAATTGAGGTCATATCATCAAGTTTATGAATAATAGAGTCCTTGACCTTATCGTTCTCTAACTCTTCATCAAAGAGAGGATTTATTTTGCTAGAAAAGTACTCATCATCAAATTCAAATAGAGAATTCGAATAGACTTTGAGACTTTCATTTTGAACGTCCTCATCAGAAAGTGATTCGTCATCACTAGAGGAAAAATCATCGTTTGAATTGAAAAGAGGGTTAGATTAAATCCCGGAAAAATCATCCTCAGTGTCAAGAGGATAATCATGACAAATAGACAAATCACATTCATTGTCCGATATATCTTCAGACTCACTTGGGATTGGGATAAGGTTCTCAACACTAGACTTTATGAATTCGTCCGATTCCTTTTCAGGAATAGTGCTAAAATGCTCATCCCCCATAATGAGAGAGTACTTGGATTCTATAGTTGGCAAGATGGATGTGATTGCAATGGACCGAGGGAGTTGAAAAATGGTATTATTCATAAGAATAGCACTCTCCTCGTAGTCCTCATCTTCGTCATCAAGCATGGCAGCCTTATTAAACAAGAAACGCTTTTGTGCTGCTCGTTCTATGGTGAGTAAATCTTCCATAGATTTACCATGACGATCTTCTTGGGTATGTTTAACAGCCAAATTTTTAAGCTCATTCCTCACATCTTGAAGTTTTTGGAATACATCTTTGAAAGATTCTTGAAGAGATAGCTGAGGCTGAGTTTGAATCATTTGATACTGTGGAGGTTGGTCATGATAAGAATAGTCATAATTGTCACAAGGGCCATGCTCATAGACAAGCGAGTTTCTCGTTTGACAATCGGAGTTATAATGCGGACCTCCACAGTACTCACAATAACATGATTGTTGTGATTGATTCAGTGAAGTGTATGAATATTGGTCATCACTAAAATTTTGATTGTTACACGAATCTTGCTCATAGACAAGCGTGTTCCCTGTTTGACAATCAAAACCTTGGTGTGGACCTCCATAAATTTCACAATAATATGTTTCCATCTCATGGTGTGGGGGTTGGTTAAAGAAATTGGTTGTTTCATTGTAGGGATTTTGGTCATAGACAAACCCGTTTCCTGAATTTACAATGCTACAACCGGGGCAATTTTCACCATTTGGAGGTCCCCCACACCATTCACAACCATAGTTGTAAGATGAAGACATAAAAAGAATTAAACGTGTAAGTGGTAAGAGAAGATTGTTTTTGGATTTTTATAATTTAAAAACATTTTGACAAACATAAAGGGAAAAAGGAAAAAGGAAAAATAAATTTTGAAAAGAAAATCTTTTTGGGTTTTTATAAGAAAATATTTACGAAGAAAACGATAACTTCACGAGAGAAGGGTCTTCAAAACACGCATCGACAAACGAGAATTTAAAAATTCGCTTCTAGCCTTCCCCGGCAGCGGCGCCAAAAATTGATTTGCGGGAATCAATGTGTAATTATTTCCATGGAAACACAAGTGAAGTATGTGTAACCCAGTTCGTTATCCCCAACGAAGGATGAACGGAATTCGTGATCTCGATTCGTGAATACGTGTTTGAATAGTGAAAACAAAGATATTTTGGGTTTCTAAGCTAAGATATGTGAACATTAATTAAAAACGACTTAATAAGCAAGGAAAACGATAGTCTAAAGTACGCGTGGCTAAAAACGTAAGGAAAACTGAAAACGCACGTTTAAACCGGGAACACGAACCTAAAAATGTCAAAATGATGAAATAATAACTCTACGGGTACAAATCTATTTTTCCTAGGTTCTAAATAATAAAAGAAAATTTTAGAAAAAAGAATTATTTTTTTTTACTTTTATATTTTTTATCATGAATTAAAAACTATTTAGAAAAGAAAATTGTATAAAAAAATACTAAATAAAAGTGGAAAAATCTGAAACTTTACAGAAAAGTGTTAAATGATAATAAGATTCTAGGAAAAATAAAACCAAGTTAACTGATTATCTAAATAAGCAGTTATTAAGCAAACAGTGGAGATAAGCTAAATATTAAAAAAAAATGGTTAAGTATAAACTTTTGCAAGGAATAACCCAAGGAAGACCCAAGGGCAGTTGGTGATGTTGTGTTTGTGTTGGAGCTTTGAGCGTGGAGAGACCAGGGTTCGAATCCCTGATCTGGCTTTTTGAATTTTTTTTTTTTTTTTTTCTTTTTACAATCTTAATAAGCAGATGAAAATAAGCATATTTTATAACTGCAACTATTTTTGAAATCTAACAAATAAGCCAGAATAAGCCAAAGGAAATCGGGACAGTAGGCTTATGAAAAGAAAAACTAGAGCTTATAGCAAATAAGCTAACAAGCTATCTCTAGATCAAAAGAAAACCAAAATAAGCTAAGTTATGCTAAACTTAATCTAGATGGACCACAAATTTCAGAATAAGCTACACTTATAAGCAAATAAGCACTTAATCTATCTTAAAAAGCAAATATGGATGCTGAGAACTAAGTGGTGCAAGGGAAAAAGTGGCTGTTTTCAAGGCATGAAGAAGCAGTAAAAAAAAAATCTTAAAATTCTAAAAAAAATAGGAATAGCTAGATAAGCCAGCCAACTAACTCTGTGCAAAATTTGAGCTTATAACAACTTAACATGAGTAAATTAAAAATCAAAAGGATGGGCTGCAAAAATGGAAAAATTAAAAAGTGCAGTCTGCTAATACTTGCTTGGGCTGAGTTGGGCAAGTTTTGAACTAAAGCCATAAGGGATTAAATGACTACTTGTTCTAGACTAAAAGGGCACTAAGTAAACTAAAAATAAGGGCTTACGAAGCCTTAGCTTATAAAGAGCTTATTTGAGCAGTTGACTGTCTTAAACTACCTATATCCACCCCAAAACACAAAAAGGATACAACTTAACTAATAATAACCTCTAAACAGCTTATATTAATGAATTTAAGAAAAACTAAGTTGGCTAAATTGCCAATGAACAGTAGAAACTAGCAATGACCCATTTTAACCCATTGAGCCAAACAGCCCTTAATGGGGGCTGTTTTGAGCTTTAAGCTCAAATAACCCAATTTAAGCTATGATTTTTGGCAACAGATAATTAAATAAGTGTAATAAGCTAATATGAATGAATTTTATCTATAATTAAGCACTGAATAAGCTGACATTATATTTAAGCTATTTTGACTGTTTTAAACTTTTTTAAACTGATTAAGGGCAAAATGGACTAAGCTACTTACACCTAACTAATAAGCATCAATAATCATTAAAAGGAACAAACAGGAACAGAAAATGGCAAATAAGCACTAAATAAGCAAATGAACAATACCTTTGACTTTTGTTGACTTTTTGACTATTTTGGATTTTAAACTGAATTAGCAAAGGGGGAATTCACTATAAGCTGCAAAGAGCTTATATAAGCTAAATGGAACTGAGAAAAGAGCTTGTTATCTATTTTTAACAACTAATGACTTAAATTCGATTAACAGTAAATATTGGAAACATGAAATTTCATTAAACTTTGAAATAAGAACAATGCTGATTAAATTAAGAACTAATAGGCTTAAATTAGCTTGAATTACACTTAAGAACTGAAATTGAAACTGAAAAACTATTACAACTACTAAAACGAATCTTAAAATTATTCTACTCCTAGTTAAATCTTCTGTGTGTGAGAGGAGTGTGTTTTATATCATCCAAAAGCTCTTCTCTCTTCATTCTGAGCAAATCCCACCCATTGGAACGGCTCCAATTAATCTCAATCGTCCAATACCATTTTGGCGGGAAAATGGGGACATGGGTTTTATAGGCTTTTCAGAGCACGTGGGAAGTCAGGATAGCATGAGAGGAGGGGGGTTGGAGTGTAGCAGGGAAAAGTGGAGTGGGTTGGAGGATTGTCAGGGAGAAGGTAGAGATGGTGGTTTTGGCGGGCAATGGTTTGGGGGAAGTGGGTTTGACCGGGGGTTGACCCTGGTTTTAACTAAAAAAGTGGGGTGTGGGATTATTTGGGATTGGGCTTGGTTTATGATTGGGCTGAAAGGGTTAAGGGTTTATTTGTTTTGGGTTTTATTTAAGAGTTGGTTTGGTAAATATTTAGGATAAGGATTGGAATTAGTGTTAAGTTAAAGGACCAACTTTGCCAAATTCTGAAATTTATCTCCAAGGACCATTTTTGGCATTTTGACATTCATGATGGTTGACTTTGACTTTTTGAGCATAAAAGTGATCCTAACTTGAAATTCCTTTCCCGGCCTCGGCTTTTCACGACTTTCCAATCTCGTGCTCGGTTTTGTCCGCTTTTGCCCCGTTTTCAATCCTTTTGTACCTGAAACACATAAAAACACAAACCAATAATATTTGCAACAATAATTGATCTATTTGGGTGTTTTTGGTTATTTTTGCGTCTTATATGGGTATAAAATGATGAGTAAATAAGCACTCATCATCCCCCCACACTATCAATTGCTAGTCCCTAGCAACCCGATCATATAAAGTAATGAAAGGATCAAAAGAATACCAAGCATACCCCGTTTCGACTTTTTATTCAATGAAAGAAATTTAAACTAGAACAAAAATAGATAACATGCTTGATTTCCAAAAATGGTATCATGGAACGGGATTCACACAAAATGGGTGTCTCTAGGGAATTGTAATCGTCATCCTCTTTTTATACTCCCAACAAAGCTTAAACTCACTGTGCAAATGTTTTTGTAAAATGCTAACGCTACTTATACTAATAATCTATGTAAGCCGAAACTTAACTTTTCACTTCCACAATTTATTTAAGTACTTAGGTGTGTGTGCTTGTTTTCAAGATTTTGACCGTAAAAATCGACATTTGTTAAGGTTGTTATTTATCTAAGTTAATATTATAAGGTAATATTAGGCTTAAATAGATAGCAACCGACAATGATTTAGAGATTAGAGATTCAAAGGCGAGATCACTCCATGTAGCGACTTTCTTCTCAGCTTGTCCTTAGTAAACTTAGGAGGCTAGGTTTTTACACCCTCGAGAATAGTATCGGAGCTCACGGGATCTTTGAAGTCAAAAATTTCTAAATCACCGTCCAACCTTTAGACAATTTTGACGAATACTAGTTCAACTTTCGATTTAAATTTAAGAAAAAGCAAGTTTCGCACATTTATTCATAAGCAACATAAACAAACATTTTCCATACATTTTTTTATTTTTCATCACTTTTTCACCTTTTTTTTTTTTTTTTTTTTTTTTTTTTTTTTTTTTTGACAACTTAACTTTTTATTGTACTATAAACTACGGAGCTTCACGGGGAAATTCCAAGACCTTATACCTTAGGAATAAAGGCTCCAAGGGCCGTTACAACGGAGAGTTCCAAGACTCTAGACATTCCGGAAATGAGGTTCCAAGGGTGTTAGACCAAGACCTCACACCTTCCTGAATAAAGATCCAAGGGCCGGTCTAAGAGGGTAGCCAAGCCTAAACGCCTTTTGGAAATAAGGATCCAAGGACCGATCTCGAACCGTATCTTAGGCCTTATTTATCATACTCAAACTTTTTTTTTTTTTTTTTTTTTTTTTTTTTTTTTTTTTTTTTTTTTTTTTGCAATTTTCAAGCAACGTCTCACTTTCATATTGCATTCTTATTATGATTTTAAGAAAGTATGCTTGTTCCGAAATTTAAATAAAACTTTGAACTAGTACTCTAAATCAAGATTGTATAAAAATTTATTTTTGCTTAACAAAACGGTTTTTGCGTTCAAAAGTTTGAAAATAGCACTTATTTAGTCAGATTAGGAGCTCCTGGGAGGAAAAGCCATAAATTACTTATATAAGCTCTAAAGAGAACCAATTACTCTACGCTTAGCATTTTTATTTGCACAAATCGTAAAACCTTAGTCTAATCGTTAAGGAAGCAGCCAGATCAACACTCTGGCAGAGTCGGGATTCCCTTTGTTCTAACCTAATCAAGACTAAACACTTTTTTTCTTTCTTTTTTTTTGGTGCGAAGCACTTATTTTTCATGCAATTTCTTATTCAAAAACGAAAAAAAAAAATTAAAATTTTGGCCAAAACGGGGGTACTAGAAGGTACAAATGTGATCAAATTTGCAAGAATTCCCCCCCCCCCCCCACACTTAGAATTGAATATTGCCCTCAATATTCAAACTACAGCTTTTATGCCGACACTTAGAACGTAAAAAGGTAATACCGCTAGCCAAGTGTGGGAAAGAATTCTTTTTTCACAAACAGGATTAATAAGATATCCCTAAATAATCATTAGCAAAAAGATCGGATATTGGGCGGCTGGATTGAAAACAGGCGCATCAATCATCACGATCTAAGGGAAACCTGCACATAAGAGCAAACAACACACAAGCAAAGCACAGTAGAGGAATTCCCCCACACTTAGTGTCAGAAAATAGAAAGAAGTCAGAAACATGAGTTGTCACCCATGAAATGCTAATATTTTTGTTAACGGAGTCACTAGCTTGACTCGACCCCGAATTTAATTGTTCTTGGGGAAGCAAGTGGAAAAGAGAAATCTTCATCGGACTTTCATTCAAGATGTTTGGATAATCATTGAATTTTAATGAAAGTTCCACTCCGATGAGATGCCCACGGCTCTAAAGGATGATAAATTGAGATGCCGAGGTCAAAAATGGTGTCTTCACTCCCAAACGAGTGAAGGAAAGGACAAGCTACCTTATAAGCACAGAAAGGTAGAAAAACTCGAACGACATATGTGAAGTCAATATAATGGCGATCCTTAGAAGGAAAAGTCACATATGTCGGAGAAAGATTGTCCTTATCAATATCAGGATTAAGAATTGAGGTCATATCATCAAGTTTATGAATAATAGAGTCCTTGACCTTATCGTTCTCTAACTCTTCATCAAAGAGAGGATTTATTTTGCTAGAAAAGTACTCATCATCAAATTCAAATAGAGAATTCGAATAGACTTTGAGACTTTCATTTTGAACGTCCTCATCAGAAAGTGATTCGTCATCACTAGAGGAAAAATCATCGTTTGAATTGAAAAGAGGGTTAGATTAAATCCCGGAAAAATCATCCTCAGTGTCAAGAGGATAATCATGACAAATAGACAAATCACATTCATTGTCCGATATATCTTCAGACTCACTTGGGATTGGGATAAGGTTCTCAACACTAGACTTTATGAATTCGTCCGATTCCTTTTCAGGAATAGTGCTAAAATGCTCATCCCCCATAATGAGAGAGTACTTGGATTCTATAGTTGGCAAGATGGATGTGATTGCAATGGACCGAGGGAGTTGAAAAATGGTATTATTCATAAGAATAGCACTCTCCTCGTAGTCCTCATCTTCGTCATCAAGCATGGCAGCCTTATTAAACAAGAAACGCTTTTGTGCTGCTCGTTCTATGGTGAGTAAATCTTCCATAGATTTACCATGACGATCTTCTTGGGTATGTTTAACAGCCAAATTTTTAAGCTCATTCCTCACATCTTGAAGTTTTTGGAATACATCTTTGAAAGATTCTTGAAGAGATAGCTGAGGCTGAGTTTGAATCATTTAATACTGTGGAGGTTGGTCATGATAAGAATAGTCATAATTGTCACAAGGGCCATGCTCATAGACAAGCGAGTTTCTCGTTTGACAATCGGAGTTATAATGCGGACCTCCACAGTACTCACAACAACATGATTGTTGTGATTGATTCAGTGAAGTGTATGAATATTGGTCATCACTAAAATTTTGATTGTTACACGAATCTTGCTCATAGACAAGCGTGTTCCCTGTTTGACAATCAAAACCTTGGTGTGGACTTCCATAAATTTCACAATAATATGTTTCCATCTCATGGTGTGGGGGTTGGTTAAAGAAATTGGTTGTTTCATTGTAGGGATTTTGGTCATAGACAAACCCATTTCCTGAATTTACAATGCTACAACCGGGGCAATTTTCACCATTTGGAGGTCCCCCACACCATTCACAACCATAGTTGTAAGATGAAGACATAAAAAGAATTAAACGTGTAAGTGGTAAGAGAAGATTATTTTTGGATTTTTATAATTTAAAAACATTTTGACAAACATAAAGGGAAAAAGGAAAAAGGAAAAATAAATTTTGAAAAGAAAATCTTTTTGGGTTTTTATAAGAAAATATTTACGAAGAAAACGATAACTTCACGAGAGAAGGGTCTTCAAAACACGCATCGACAAACGAGAATTTAAAAATTCGCTTCTGGCCTTCCCCGGCAGCGGCGCCAAAAATTGATTTGCGGGAATCAATGTGTAATTATTTCCAAGGAAACACAAGTGAAGTATGTGTAACCCAGTTCGTTATCCCCAACGAAGGATGAACGGAATTCGTGATCTCGATTCGTGAATACGTGTTTGAATAGTGAAAACAAAGATATTTTGGGTTTCTAAGCTAAGATATGTGAACATTAATTAAAAACGACTTAATAAGCAAGGAAAACGATAGTCTAAAGTACGCGTGGCTAAAAACGTAAGGAAAACTGAAAACGCACGTTTAAACCGGGAACACGAACCTAAAAATGTCAAAATGATGAAATAATAACTCTACGGGTACAAATCTATTTTTCCTAGGTTCTAAATAATAAAAGAAAATTTTAGAAAAAAGAATTATTTTTTTTTACTTTTATATTTTTTATCATGAATTAAAAACTATTTAGAAAAGAAAATTGTATAAAAAAATACTAAATAAAAGTGGAAAAATCTGAAACTTTACAGAAAAGTGTTAAATGATAATAAGATTCTAGGAAAAATAAAACCAAGTTAACTGATTATCTAAATAAGCAGTTATTAAGCAAACAGTGGAGATAAGCTAAATATTAAAAAAAAAATGGTTAAGTATAAACTTTTGCAAGGAATAACCCAAGGAAGACCCAAGGGCAGTTGGTGATGTTGTGTTTGTGTTGGAGCTTTGAGCGTGGAGAGACCAGGGTTCGAATCCCTGATCTGGCTTTTTGAATTTTTTTTTTTTTTCTTTTTACAATCTTAATAAGCAGATGAAAATAAGCATATTTTATAACTGCAACTATTTTTGAAATCTAACAAATAAGCCAGAATAAGCCAAAGGAAGTCGGGACAGTAGGCTTATGAAAAGAAAAACTAGAGCTTATAGCAAATAAGCTAACAAGCTATCTCTAGATCAAAAGAAAACCAAAATAAGCTAAGTTATGCTAAACTTAATCTAGATGGACCACAAATTTCAGAATAAGCTACACTTATAAGCAAATAAGCACTTAATCTATCTTAAAAGGCAAATATGGATGCTGAGAACTAAGTGGTGCAGGGGAAAAAGTGGCTGTTTTCAAGGCATGAAGAAGCAGTCAAAAAAAAATCTTACAATTCTAAAAAAAATAGGAATATCTAGATAAGCCAGCCAACTAACTCTGTGCAAAATTTGAGCTTATAACAACTTAACATGAGTAAATTAAAAATCAAAAGGATGGGCTGCAAAAATGGAAAAATTAAAAAGTGCAGTCTGCTAATACTTGCTTGGGCTGAGTTGGGCAAGTTTTGAACTAAAGCCATAAGGGATTAAATGACTACTTGTTCTAGACTAAAAGGGCACTAAGTAAACTAAAAATAAGGGCTTACGAAGCCTTAGCTTATAAAGAGCTTATTTGAGCAGTTGACTGTCTTAAACTACCTATATCCACCCCAAAACACAAAAAGGCTACAACTTAACTAATAACAACCTCTAAACAGCTTATATTAATGAATTTAAGAAAAACTAAGTTGGCTAAATTGCCAATGAACAGTAGAAACTAGCAATGACCCATTTTAACCCATTGAGCCAAACAGCCCTTAATGGGGGCTGTTTTGAGCTTTAAGCTCAAATAACCCAATTTAAGCTATGATTTTTGGCAACAGATTATTAAATAAGTGTAATAAGCTAATATGAATGACTCTTATCTATAATTAAGCACTGAATAAGCTGACATTATATTTCAGCTATTTTGACTGTTTTAAACTTTTTTAAACTGATTAAGGGCAAAATGGACTAAGCTACTTACACCTAACTAATAAGCATCAATAATCATTAAAAGGAAGAAAAAGGAACAGAAAATGGCAAATAAGCACTAAATAAGCAAATGAACAGTACCTTTGACTTTTGTTGACTTTTTGACTATTTTGGATTTTAAACTGAATTAGCAAAGGGGGAATTCACTATAAGCTGTAAAGAGCTTATATAAGCTAAATGGAACTGAGAAAAGAGCTTGTTATCTATTTTTAACAACTAATGACTTAAATTCGATTAACAGTAAATATTGGAAACATGAAATTTCATTAAACTTTAAAATAAGAACAATGCTGATTAAATTAAGAACTAATAGGCTTAAATTAGCTTGAATTACACTTAAGAACTGAAATTGAAACTGAAAAACTATTACAACTACTAAAACGACTCTTAAAATTATTCTACTCCTAGTTAAATCTTCTGTGTGTGAGAGGAGTGTGTTTTATATCATCCAAAAGCTCTTCTCTCTTCATTCTAAGCAAATCCCACCCATTGGAACGGCTCCAATTAATCTCAATCGTCCAATACCATTTTGGTGGGAAAATGGGGACATGGGTTTAATAGGCTTTTCAGAGCACTTAGGAAGTCAGGATAGCATGAGAGGAGGGGGGTTGGAGTGTAGCAGAGAAAAGTGGAGTGGGTTGGAGGATTGTCAGGGAGAAGGTGGAGATGGTGGTTTTGGCGGGCAATGGTTTGGGGGAAGTGGGTTTGACCGGGGGTTGACCCTGGTTTTAACTAAAAAAGTGGGGTGTGGGATTATTTGGGATTGGGCTTGGTTTATGATTGGGCTGGAAGGGTTAAGGGTTTATTTGTTTTGGGTTTTATTTAAGAGTTGGTTTGGTAAATATTTAGGATAAGGATTGGAATTAGTGTTAAGATAAAGGACCAACTTTGCCAAATTCTGAAATTTATCTCCAAGGACCATTTTTGGCATTTTGACATTCTTGATGGTTGACTTTGACTTTTTGAGCATAAAAGTGATCATAACTTGAAATTCCTTTCCCGGCCTCGGCTTTTCACGACTTTCCAATCTCGTGCTCGGTTTTGTCCGTTTTTACCCCGTTTTCAATCCTTTTATACCTGAAACACATAAAAACACAAACCAAGAATATTTGCAACAATAATTGATCTATTTGGGTGTTTTTGGTTATTTTTGCGTCTTATATGGGTATAAAATGATGAGTAAATAGGCACTCATCAATCTCCCTGATATTACTTTTCTCCACCGCGGCTGCTAGACTTGCGTCTTTGCCTGGGTAGTCGCTTTTTACTGTAGCGACTCCTGCTCTTGTTGGGAATTCTACTGAAGACCCGATGGTGGAAACCTCCATACTAAGCTTTTGAAGTGATTTCATTCCGAGTATGACTTTATACTTGGATGTAAATTTGACAATGTGGAACTGTAACATGATTGTTCTCGACAGCGGGTGTGTTCCTATTGTGACCTCTAAAGTGACTACTCCTTCAGGGTATGATCTCTCCCCTGAGAAACTGATTAGTGGTATGGTTGGAGGCTTAAGGTTTAACTTATTGTGTTCTAGTAGTTTGTTGAAACAATGTTCGTACATTATGTCGATTGAAACCCCCCCCCCCCTCGGTCCATGTATATCCTGCTAACCCTATGTGAGGCTATCATTGCTGTTATAACTACGGGATCGGATGATGGTATGAATGTATCCCATGAAATGCTTCGGTATGGGGTACGTTTCTAGGTTTCCATCACTTCGTTGCCTTTTTTGTGCCTGACTACCCATGATTGGATCATGTTGACACTTTCTATCTATTCTCTGAGAGATTCTTGTTCCATTTGGCTATTGTTATCTACCCTGGGTTGTGTGTCAGGGTGGCCAGGTTTGGGTGGATTGGCTAAATACTTTAATCTACTCTCTGTGAGTTCCTAGTGTTGAACTTTTCTAGGTACGTATTTGAGATTTGTTCTATGTGTGGGGTAAGTTGCATGTTATGTCCAGGGCAGGGGCTAGGAGGGAATGTCAGGGTGCCTTTCTGTATCTTGTAGCCATTGTGGTTCCCAGGCAGTGGCTTGATCTGATTGCTATATGTAAAGTAATGTGGATAAGAACAAGTGAGTTGGTATGCGTTTACCTGAGTTTTTTTCGATAAGAGGGTGTAGCGTGACCCGAGTTGCATGTTTGTCGATATTTTTTCCTGACATCCTCTAGCACCCCTTTCTACCCTCTGAACCTCGAACAGTTGCGATTTTTGAGCTTTCGTGGGTGACCTGAGAGTGTGACATCTCTTATAGAACCATGTAGTCTTCTTTAGGGGGAATGACGTGTGTAGGACTACAAGGTTAGCTGTTGCATGCGGCTTCCTTATAGGTTTCTTTGTGTTGTTTCTAGGTGACTGGTGAGTCTCTTTTTCGAGTATTTGTTGGTTTTTCTCCATGTGAGGAACATTGTCCACTCAGATAGGTCTGACATGGTTTTTGCGTATGTCCCAAAAATTTTAGGGCATTGTTTACCATACATGTTTGACCTTAAGTCTGCTTGTTGTGGTCGTTCATACTGCTTGATTCAAGTTTCTGCTAATTAGGGTTTTAATGAACGATTACAAATTAAGATTTCTTTGGTGTTGGTTGGAAGTGGATGCGATTTGCTTAACTGATAACAACACTAACAGGTGATGTCGTGGTTAATAGCACTAACTACAAGTTGTTAATGCTGCTCGTTATGAGAAGTTAGTGCTGCTATGGATGGTTAATGTTGCCTTCGTTAGTTTCTACTGCTTGGTTTGAAACTTAATGCTGCTGATTTCATGTTAATGCTGCTAGGTTCATATTATAGTTTCTGCTGCTACGTCTAATAGTTAATACTGCTTGCTCGATATATATTAATGCTACTTGAAGAAACTTACTACTGCCGGTTAATTTTTAATGCTGCTCCATATAGATTAATACTGCTAGTAGTATTTAATGCTGCTAGATAATTTTTAATGCTGCTTATATGGAAGTACGAGGGTTTCAAGGTTTCTTATTAAAGAGTGGAGTAGTATATGTTTTGCGGATTGAGTACATGTGTTCGTGGGTCTTGAAAGAAAAATGTTCAAGTTCGATACATGTAAGTGGGTTTAATATAGAGATGTCGAACACACACAGGAGATTGGATTATTGGTTTCAATGTTCTTCAACGTTTAAAAGGCTCGTATTTGTTTTAATTGGAATAATTGATTACGAAGAAGATGGATTATCACTTATTTGAAGTTGAAGTGGAGTTTCATGGATGCGTGTTCTTATCATATCTTAAATGGCTAACAACGTTTAGAGATAACTTGTTCGTGCTTTAACGTTGTGACAAAGACTTGTCAAAATCTAGCAATATGGATTTGCTATCACTTAAAGGAGTTACATTGTAGTGCTCAGTGTCTCATAGAATATGCGGATTTTCTCAAGAGGTTGCGGTCTACTTAAATATTTGGTTTTTAGTATAAGTTCAAAGTCACGTGGATAGTACAAGACATAAGACACAAGTTTGAGTTGTTTTACTTAATCATCAAGTTCGCTATACTTAGTTTTCTTCAACAGTAATCATTACAAGAAGCCTACAGAATTGGAGATTCAAGAAATGGTTAACACATGGATTTCATGGGAAGCATATTATAGAGTGTTTAATCATTTACATGCATCATTTGAGGGGAAGGTTTTTACTACTGCTAGTCGTTATTACTACTGCTGGTTAAGTTTCTATTGTCTTGAATTCCTTTTTAGTAAGCTTTTTGGTGTACTTCATGGAGGGTAATTCGAGATATTGGAAGGCTGGATTGGAAGTGTGATATTGGTTTGTGGTTGTCAAAATCAAAGTTGCATCTACTTAGCATTCCCTAGTGGATAATGACAAAAAGGGGAAGAAGAAGTAAATAGAAGTTTTGCAACTTGCAGATCCTTGGTGGTATAACATGTTATTTAAGTTCACACGAGTTGAGCTTAAGGGGAAGATTGTTTCATTCATGGAAGATCTAGGAGAATGTTTTGTAATTATCAAATAGGGGAAGATTGTTGGAAATTATATTGAGTTGATAATACAAAATAATAAAAGAAGAATGAAGCAAATACGAAACTAGAAGGGCTTAAAAGACAAAGAAGGAATTCTACAAGCTATGGAAGATTATAGAAGATTCCTTAGAAGATATTGATAAAAGATTAGGAAAGTATTTGTTTCCTAATACAGTTATGAGTCTTTGTAAACCCTAATATCTATATTATATAAAGAGACATAGGGCGTATCTTTTATGTGTGCACAAGTAAAGATGTAGTCGAGTAGTAAAAGTGTGTGTGTCTAGCTAGGCGTTTGGTTGTTTGTGTAAACGCCTAGGTTTAGAGTTTGTGTTTTAGCCTCAAGGATCTTTGATCCCTGTTATTGTTGAGTAACCATACTACAATTAATCAAGTAGTATTGGGGCTAGTTGTGTATGTAGTTATTATGATAATGATGAAAACCTTGTTAATAATAACGTTGATTCTTTATTGAATATTCCGTCTTGTTATTATTTGTCCTAGATCAGACCTAAACAGTCTGGAGCTCAAAATGATCCAAAATCTATCAAGTTATTAGACTCATCAAGAGGCTTGTAGGGATTAGAGATAAGCCCTTTGGGGATGAACAACGGCTACTAGAGAGCCAGGTGTTGATCATCCGAGAGCAGACAAGGAGGACAGGTGTCATTCGTCCTTTAGCTTGTACATAGTGGTGCTTGTCGTGTGTCCCCACTGTGAAGTGTTAGACGATACATCTTAACCGCTAGTGACAGTTGGGGAGTAGTAGTATTGTCATACTTAGTCTGACCAGAGAGGTTTTATCAGGCCAGACATGGCCTGGGATTTAAGCCGGGCTTCCATCAAGTGTTGATGGACTTTGGTAATGGGCTTGATTCGAGCGTGTGATTAATGAGCTTCGGCCACTAATATTGATAAGCTATTAGTTTTGATAATCGATAATAAGAGGATATTGAACCGTAGTCTTTTACAGAGTTAGAATCTAATGAGAAATAAAAGTAAAATGAGAAATGTGAGAAGTAACTATAATCTCAGTTCAAATGCAGTAGCACAAATAAATGCATTTTTTTTAATTTCTCTCTCTTATTTAAAATATGTTGCTAAAAATACTTGTTACTATTCTTATTTTAAATTTTCTTTTTACTTGGATCCATTCCCGTCTTTAACATGTTTGGTTAGGTTTGATCTAGTTTTAATTATAATAACATTGTAACTAGCACCTCACTAGCTCTTTTTAAAAAGTAAAGGCTAAATTCTCTTCATATAACACAACTTTGACTTAAAATTTTCCATGCTAAGAGCGGGAGGTCCCTTTGCTGATTGATGGCGCCATGGCCACCAGCCAACCATGGTCGACGGCGCACGGTACCGCCGCTCGCGCCATGGTGGCTAGCGCCGTAGCCACCAGCCCACGCCATCGATTTCTCTCTTTATTTTTATTTTTTATTTTTTTTTCTGCTACTTATTCGAATGTTGGGGAAGCTTTGGGAGAAGAAGCAGAATGTTAGCCAACGTTGGTGGTGGGATTATCGGTGTTAATGTTTAGTGAAGATGAGATTGTGACTTTTGTGAGTTTATGAGCTTGAATGAGATAAAGGAGATAGGGGGTGGATGGGGAATAAAAAAAATAGGGCAAACATTACTCTTTTTTTATTTTAGGCCTAATTGCAATAGTGGGCCAACTACTGGGCCAAATACTAACAAAAATAAAGTGGATTGAGAGTTTTAACTTTCGACTGAGTATTATGAGTTGCGTTGGATATTAGCTAAATTATTTTTTTAAATTAATGAAGTTTATTTTAGTTAATATTGTGTATGTTTTATTTTATGTAAAAAAAAAAAAAAAAAAAAAAAAAAAAAAAAAAAAATTGGACGACGGCACCACATTTTCTGGTGCCGTGGGATTTCTGATACCAAAGAGATTTTTGCTGACGTGGCAGGGAATTTTGAGTCATGGCTCCTGGGTACCCAATGCTCTAATAAAACTAAAGAATAGGGGAATGTTCCACAGGAAAAAATTTTGGAAAAAATTTGTGCACTACTCTTTTTGTAACTAGTTTGGTTATGTTTGATCTAGTTTTAATTATAATAACATTGTAACTAGCACCTCACTAGCTCTTTTTATAAAGTTAAGGCTAAATTCTTTTCATATAACACAACTTAGACTTAAAATTTTCCATGCTAATAAAACTAAAACATAGGGGAATGTTCCACAGGAAAAAAATTTGTGCACTACTTTGATTTTGATGTGCTTCTACGTGACTACAAATCATAATAGGCTAGCGAAAATCATGCATAACTCTATATATGCCTTTGTTTTGTGGAATAAAATAAAAAATCAACTAATAAGAATTGTCACTTTTTAGGAAAATTATTTGTACGAATTTCTTTACACATTATTTAGATCACACTCTCATTTTTATTATTTGTTTTTGATGGTTTGTAAATTTTATTTGAGATATAAAAATCACTTTCTTGTAATGTTCAATCATATGTAATACTGTAATTGGTAAAAAAAAAAAAAAAAAAAAAAAAAAACGCTTACAAAATAAATAAGTGGACCAGTAAAGTTTCATAAACAAAAGTGGTACTTGCATGCACAAAATTTAACCAAGCAGAATTTGTTACCTTCTTGTCTAAACACTCTAATTTCTGTCACCTTATTAGCTTTAGCTTCATATGGATCATAATACATATAGGCCATATTTTTCTTCTTCTTTTTTTTAGCTTCACATAGACTATAGATTCAACCCAATGCAACTTGCAATGTAGGGGTTTAATTATTAGTTGAAAAATGAGATTGTGCTCTATGGTGCATAACTACATACTCGTATAATTTGTACAAGTATTTGAAGAAGGAAAGTGAACAGTAATTAGTTGTACGGCTATGAGTGCATCTTTCTTTTTGAATTCTAATTTTTCATACCATAACATGACATCAAGTAGTCTTCGAGGCATACCAGGTACCATCAACGTGCATCAAATTATCAAGACAAAAGAATCCGTTTTTCAGAATCCACAAGTAAAGGTTTTTAAAAAGGTAAATACTACGAGAGTTGGTGCTATAGATCGCAGAAAGCTCCATCCGTCAGCTAGAACTAGTCTCTTAAAGCCAACGATGATGCTCGACCAAAAGATACATAACCCAAGCATGGTTTCAAATCTTGGTTCGGGGAAAATGGTGGATAGGTTTGTATTTCGAGAAAATTTTAACATTAGAACATATGAAATTGGGCCAGATCGAACACTCTCTATAGAAACACTAATGAATTATCTGCAGGTAAATATGGCAACTTTGTATTTTAACGGAACGATATATTATATTGTAGCAACGTGACATTTCATTTGTCTGTACGTATATTGGTATGTCCGTGCTCTTAATTTGTTAACAATCTCAAAGCTGGATTCGCAGGAAACAGCCGTTAATCATATGAACGCAATTGGTCTCTTGGGTGATGGCTTAGGTTTAACACCAGAGATGTGCAAGAAGAACCTAATTTCGGTGATGGCAAAGATGCAAGTGGTTGTGGACCGTTATCCAATTTGGTATCACGCACTCTTTTTCTCCATGCATGTAGTATATTCGTTTTATCAATCACAATAGCAATATGGATTAAAAGTTGTACGGAACTAATAGCTTTGTTATCATGACATTGCTTTGGTATGGTGCCGCCCTCGAGGGTAGGACAGCCGGACGTCGAAGGGCCCCAAAATTTTGCCCAAGTGTATAATTATATAAATATGTACACATATTTTTCGTATATATAGATAGAAACGTTAGGTAAAAATACATCTTTTTTTTTTTTTTTTTTTTTTTTGAAAGGCAAAACATTAGATATATTTTATATAATTAGATAATTTGTTAGACATTTTTATAAACTTATTGTCTGACGTCTAAATCATAATGACTTTTTGTTTACGTATTTGATTTTCTTTTGCTATAGGAGATTAAGAGTTGCCTATGCATACAAGATCATATCTGTGTTTATCATCTTGGCCCAAATATGTGTTTGATTAACTATGAAGATCTGACTAAAAATGTTTGCATAAAAAAATGCTTGAATAAACGCATTTTATATAATTAGTTTCATTGTATCCTATAAAATAGTGACATGCACATTTTATATAACATTATTTTTTGAAGGGCTTATTTTGAGGTTTTTCTCTACACCCCCGAAAACTCGGGAACGCCCTGATTGCTTAACTACACAATTGGAAAGTTTTCATATTGAACTTATTACAGGGGTGATGTTGTCCAAATCGATACATGGAAAGGTGCTTCTGGTAGAATTGGTATATCCTCCAATTGGGTCTTTTCTGATTGCAAAACAGGCGAGATATTAGTGAGAGCTTCATGGTAATCCTTTAATCTTCTATATGAAAATAGATCGAAACTTTACTTAACTGGAAGAACGTTGTGTTGATGGTGTGGCATATATATTTCTTTTGGATATATAGTGTTTGGTTGATGATGAATAAAGAGACAAGAAAGTTATCCAAAGTTCCACAGGAAGTTCGAGCTGAACTTGATCGATACTTTGTAGATGCACCTCCTGTTGTCAAACAAGATACTAGGAAATGGTCAAAACGAGATGAGAGCATTGTTGACCATGTTTGCAATGGCTTAATGGTTAGTCTAGTTTTCTTTTACATGTGAACCATAATTTACAGGTTTCCTAATAACATTATAACTTCTTGATCCCATGTGTGCTCAAATATAGCCAAGTAGGAGTGATTTGGATATTAACCAACATGTTAACAATGCAAAATATGTTGGATGGATCCTCGAGGTAACTAGTTTATTATCACGTACATTCTATGGAAGAACAATGTATCTATACGACTATACTCATCCCACGATAATTAATTTAAGGCGCTTGGTTACTATTGCAGAGTGTTCCAAAGACGATTGAGGAGAACTATGAACTTGCTAGCATAAGGTTAGAGTACCTCCGAGAGTGTAGGAAGGACAGTGTGGTAGAGTCACACACTTATGTAACTGGGAGCAACAATGGCAAAAGAGGTGATTACGTCCATGTTGAATGTGAGCATATGCTTCAGCTTGAGATTGGAAGTGGTGGTGGTGAGATCATGAAAGGTAGGACTAGTTGGCGGCCGAAATACGGAAAATAACCAGCATTAATTAATTCTCTAATAAAAGTTTGTGTAATAATACTTTGTGGACTATAAAAGAAGTTTGTAATCAGGTTTGTATTATAAACCTAAACGTAACCTTAGCTTCTACGAACATACTATAAAACTTGCATGGCTCATAAATAATTAAGAATAACTAGCAAGAAGGATCATGTCTTCGGAGGCTAATGTCGGTGAATCGGTTAATATGACATAGATCGGAGAATCGGACAGAGCGGATGGCCACTGAGAGTGTCGCATTCAACCAAGAGCGAACACTTTGATCCGAGAAGGTAGGAAAAAATTACAATTTTTTGGCACAAGCCCAAATAAAGTCACTAAACATAAATCCAAGAATACGATAGCACGATGATTTCTTCCAAAAGTGTATCATTTCTTTGTGGTTTTAGCTCGAGATCCTATTTTGTCTCCAAACTGGCCAATTTTGATTGCTTTTTTTTTTTTTTGCGCAAAGGGTGAATTATATTATTATCAACAAACAAATTACAATCAATCAATTCATCTGAGATGGACAAACCCCATCCAGAGAAAACTGAAACAACAATACTGATCAAAATGCAGGACACAAAATACAAAATCAGACAACACTAAACTCTATCTGATATCACTATCTCAGAATCCAAAATCATGGCTGCAAGTATAACATAAACCATGTCAGCTTGATCTTTTTAAATCACCACTAATGCACAACCATCTAGCTACATTTCCACATCACTTTTCCATCAAACCATTCAACCATCATCCACAATGGCAAGACAGAAACAGTGTGTGGCTTCACTAGGAACCCAAACCCATCCATAGAGGGGCTCTTCCAAATCACACTACATTTCCTTCTCTAGAAAGGCTTCAGATGATTGGAAACACACTCCCCCCATGATGCCAACCAGACCTCCTGTGACAATGCATTGGGTGGACCAAGAAGGTTCATCTTTCACACACTCTCTATTCCACCCATCATGCACTGTCCTCCTAGGCCATATACCCTTCACAATGAGAAGCCCTACTTTATGGTACATCTTATATCCAGTTCAACCTCCTCTTCAACAAAAGGAGATACTAGTTTCCTCCCAAGGCCAAACTAGAGGATCTACAGTGACTACCAAGGTACAGTCAACCAGATTAGACTCCAAGGTACTAGGTACTTCAAACATTGTTATGGCTGCTTGCACATGTATAACTCAATTTTGATTGCTTGATACTAGGATGTCAATGGACGTCATCCGATTTAACGGATATCCACCCGATCCGATCCAATTATACTCTAATAGATATGGATAAACCAAATGAATATTTAATAGATATTGATATGCAAAATTATTATTAAATCAGATATAAATGACATTTTATCATCTATGAATTACCCGTTTACCGCCCGAAATATAATATCTGTATACACATATATCTTTTCAAACTTCAATTTACACTCTTCGGATGATTTGTATAACTCATAATAAGATTTTTATGAAATGAAATGTCATTATATTTGTTAGTTTGGAATGTCATTATATTTGTTAGTTTAGTCTTTTTCTTTTACGTACAAAACTTAATTTGTGTTATAAAACTACTATATATAGGCTTTATTTAAATGAGCCAAAATTATAAAGAACTTTTTGATGCAAAAATAAACATGAAACTATGAGAATAAAATGTCATTCAATATAATTTAGTATTAAATTGTATTTGTTTACATAACAATATATGTTTATTTCAATTAGAAATTGGGATTGCTTAAATGAGTGAGTTTTTTTTAACTATATCTAACGGATATCCATTTACCCACTTTAATTATCCATTAGATAATGAATAAATCAAAACTAAATGGATATCAATATGTATATATGAACAATGTAAAAATATATGGATACGGCTTCACCCAATTCATATCCGATCCACCACTATCCCTGGTTGATCATACCCATGTCATGGCTCATGTGATCACTATGTTTTAATGTGAAATGAATTGTCAAAAACTCTTGTACTTTGTCTTTTGTTGTAACCGAACTATCTTCTTTTATCTTTCTTTAAGTTGCAACGAAAGATACTTTGCAAAGTTTGTAATTAATTATTTTAATATGCTGACTTTGATACACAATAAATTAATAAAGAGGGTTAACATTTTATAAAGCATGAGTATTGTTGCCTAGCTCGTATATATGTTATTACGATGGTTGGATACTTGGATTAAGATAGGTTAGCCCATGTTGTATCCTACTTATATTAATTTTCAAAGCATGTTATGCTAGGAAAACTCATAAACTTAACTTACAACTCACTATTTCATATTATACAATGAGTGCATATGTAAGATGCATGAATCTAAGCTTTCCTTTGTTAGAATTTGGGTGTGTGTGGGTGATAATAATCCTGATATATTCTCTGAATCATGTTGAGATTACTTTCAGATTGAAGTATTTCGACCATATATGCCTCGAGTATCACGAAATCCTCAATTGGATAAGACAGAGAACAAAACTTTGTTTCTAAGGTAAGAGAAATCAATGCAATACACAGAAAGTTGTTATGTTTCTTATGTTCTGGAAGAGATCAATTATGGTCTATATATATAACCCAACCGAAAGTTAGTTATATTCGGTTAAAAACGGTTGGCGGGAAGAGTCACACTTATTCATGAAAAGGTGTATTTTGGTGGGAAAACGGTTTGGAGGGAAAAACGGGTAATACCCGAATCCCAAAAATCGTTTAGGTTTTGGGGCGCTGCCCTAAACCCCGCGAGGGGCGTCCCCACTGGACCCCCGCCAGCTCACTTGAGAGCGGGACCTCGGCAAGGGGATCTGCCCCTTGACCCTGCAAAGGGGCGTGGCCCCCTTGACACCCGCTCTTTGTTCGTGGCGGCATCAAGCTAGCTAGAACGAGTTTGCACCCTACACCTCCTAACTCGACTGTAAGCTAAACTTGATTAATTAAGCCATTGATCTCAAGTAAATCACAATTACATAAAATATAAATGATGACACTAAAATCACCAACAAGTTGCATATGTTAACTCAAATCCAAGTAGGCTCTGGAAGATATGGAATATATTTGATTCCTACAAATCTATCCACGGACCAAGTTATATTCTATAAATAGGAGATGGATCATAACGTCACACCCCCAAAATCTAGATTGCAACAGAATGGAATTCCGAGGACGTGATGTACATGGATAACAAAGTACAAGGAAATAAAGAATGACCTCTAAGTGAGTCATTTTAAAATAAGCGTTTGATTTAAACATAACGTTTTACAAAACATAAATATCAGGGTTCACCATCAAAATGTAAGATTTTAATACAAAACCAAACGCTAAGTGTTGCAAAGAAATCTTCATCATGATGTGCGTTCCAAATTATGACTCTAGAGTGCTCCATACATAGATGATTATTATCGTCTAGTTACCTGAGAATACACGCTAAAAGGTCAACATAATTGTTTGTGAGTTCATAGGTTTAAGTAAATAAGTACAGTGTGGACCACAAGATTTCAATAGCATGACATTCACAATAAATATAACGTCATGGCCAAAAATAATATACAGTGCTCTAAGCTCATGACCCCGAAGCTCGACGAAATTTGGTGAATAGTATTATTTCTGACGGAACAATAGACTATCATTACCCTGTAGAAACCTTAGACAAACTCTAAGATTTATTTTGAGGAAATCCCAGTAGTAACCTAGGAATCCCTAACCCATCGCTGTAGTGTGGACTCAAACTTTCCTGTTCTTTTAAAAAATAATTATGATGTTATTTTTCAAAAATAATGCGTTGTACATCATCTAAAACTTTTTTAAAAAGAATAAATACCACATGACTGAGCCAAACATCACATCATTTGGTCCTCAATTTTACATAGCCTGATCAACTATGTATAATTTAGGAAGAATCATGTAATGAATTGGACAGTTATCTTTTCAGATTTTCTAATAACAATTTCCATTCAAAAGCAAAATGTTGAAACAAAACAAATTGTTTATAAACTATCATTTTTTATTTAATACAATAAATGTCCACATCTACTACCCATTGCCTCTAAGATACGAAATTGACAAGAATTATGGATAGAAAAAAAAACATAAGATTTATGGCAAACGCAAGAAGTACAAATTTTATTAGAAACCACGGAAGTTCATACATAGCGAAATAATTAGAAACGGAAGTACTAAGGTTACAATGATTACAAGATAAGGAATAGAATCTTCAATAGGTTGACCCACCATGAAAATGAGGATCGCCACCAACAACACAATAGCTAGAGCCACAACGGGATGAATTACCTTGACTATCCTGCGTAATAGATACCACGAGACTAGATATTAGGCATAAGAATAAATAAGTTTTACTGAGTGTTAGGAATATGAATATTCTGCTGAAGACTCGGTCACCCCGAGTACTTATTAGCTCATCATAGCTCGTAGGATTATCAGTAATATTATTAGTAGATTAGTTATTAATTAGTATTGTGGAGTGGGTCGGGTCTTTACCCTCTGTCAGCTCTCTCCACAGCCCGCTAGGGGCATATTATGTAGTAAGTATAAATACCCCTTCCCTTGTGTGGGAAGGGTTGGAACTTCCCTACATTCTAATCTAATATTCACATAGTTCTCTCTCTCTAGAAGTTCCCACTTTCTCTTTCTAGTTCTTTGTCATTCGATCCAAACTAAGGCCTCAATCAAGTGTTTCTTGCATTGTGAATACCCAACAATTGGTATCAAGAGCCATGGTTAGGTCCATGAGAGTTGGTATTCACGGATTTGTTTAGTTTTTGAGGTTTTTAGTTCGATTTGACAAGTTACATAAATTTCTTTTTGTGCTTTGTTTAGTAATTAGAAGTTGTTATACCTTGTACTTTCTAGCTTAGGAACAGTATAAGAGTAGTATTTGGTGCTTGGATTCACAGATTTAAGGTTTGTGTGGTGTTTTTGGGTGATTCGAGTGTTTTTATCCAAGTGTTCTTGGGTGCGGTTTGTGTATCTTGGACGTGTTCTTGAATGCGGTTTGTGTCACATCGAGAACGCGGTTTGTCGTATTACTTGTTTAGGCAAAAGGACAAATAGCATTGAAAGCGACGTGTTTGGCGGTTTGTGTCTACGCGGTTTGTCTCTAAGGCGCGTACGCGGTTTGTGTCTACGCGGTTTGTCTTTGCAGCGTGTACTCGGTTTGTATCAACGCAGTTTGTCTCTCCAGCGTGAACTCGGTTTGTGTCTACGCGGTTTGTCTCTGCAGCGTGAACTCGGTTTGTGTCTACGCGGTTTGTCTCTGAGGTGTGTACTCGGTTTGTATCAACGCGGTTTGTCTCTCCAGCGTGAACTCGGTTTGTGTCTACGCGGTTTGTCTCTGCAGCGTGAACTCGGTTTGTGTCTACGCGGTTTGTCTCTGAGGTGTGTACTCGGTTTGTATCAATGCGGTTTGTCTCTCCAGCGTGAACTCGGTTTGTGTCTACGCGGTTTGTCTCTGCAGCGTGAACTCGGTTTGTCTAGGCGGTTTGTATCCTCAAGGGTGCTAGTTGTCTATGCGGTTTGTGTCTTGGTGATTTTAGAAATTCCCGCGAAAGATTCGATTTCTCGGTTAAATCACAAGATCTGTAAAATCCGTAGTTACTATGGCTACCACATCAAACACATCATCAGAAGATATTCAAGCAGCAGGATCTGACACTCGTCCACCTATGCTAGATAGGACGGATTATGAGTCTTGGGCACAACGGATAAGACTGTACTGCTTGGGAAAAGAGAATGGAGTTAACATTCTTAAGTCAATTGACGATGGACCATATCAGATGGGTACCACCAGAGATGTTGTTACAACTGGTGAAGATGGGACTGTAACTTGGGGCATCGACAGACCTAGAAACTACAATGATCTTAATGAAGAAGAAAAGAAGAGGTATGATGCTGACATTAGAGCTTCAAACATAGTCATTCAAGGTCTTCCAAAGGATGTATACAAGCTCATCAATTTCAACACTGAAGCCAAAGCTGTGTGGGACAACGTTAAAATGTTGTTGGCAGGGTCAGAACTCACAAAGGAAGATCGTGAGTCACAGCTGTATGATGAGTTCGAGCATTTCAAAATGAACCCAGGAGAGAATATCACAGACTATTATGTAAGATTTCATAAGTTGGTGAATGATATGAGGATGATCAGAATGACTATGCCCAATATCCAACTAAACTCAAAGTTTGTGAACAACATGACTCCTGAATGGGACAGATTTGTTACTGCTGTCAAACTCAACAAAGGTTTAAGGGATACCAACTATGAACAGCTGTATGCATATCTGCAACAACATGAGAAGCATGCTGTCTACGATCAGGTGCTGAGAGAAAAGTTTAATCCTACAACTACAAATGATCCACTGGCGTTCATGACAAATGTTCAACCAACAATCCAATCTTCATCCAACCCAAGCTATCATCAACTTCACTCACAAGTACCTGCTATGAGTTCTCAACTTGACTCAGGCTACTCTCAGACAGACAAAATGATTGACAACCTCACCAATCAAGTATCATTGCTGGTTCAACAGTTTCAAGCATCACTCCCTCAGACCAACAATCAGTTAAGGAATTCATCCAACCCACGTAATCTAGCAATGGTGGAGGATGGGAAAATTGTGGTTCAGAATGTGCAAGGGAGAGCTGGAAGAAACATGGGTCGAGGTTATGTGCAGAATAGAGCAGGGAATGCCAATCAGGGTCAAGGGAAACAGATCAAGTGTTATAATTGTGGGGGGGCTTGGACACATTGCTAGAAACTGCAATCAACCTAAACGTCCTCAGAACTCAGATTATTTCAAAGACAAGATGCTGTTAATGCAAGCTCAAGAGAATGGAGTTGTATTGGATGAGGAAGAGTTATTGTTCTTGGCAGGAGATGGGGGAAATACTTTTGATGAAGATGTGGATGAGCAACCAGTTCAAGATCTAGCACTTAATGATCCTAACATCTTCAAGGCAGATGACTGTGATGCATTTGACTCGGATGTAGATGATGAACCTACGGCTCAAACAATCTTCATGGCTAACTTGTCTTCCTTGGTCTCATCTCCCAGTCAAGTTGGTCCTTCTAATGCATCCGTGATATCTGAGGTACTAAAAATTTATGACACATATAATATAGTCGAGGGACAAAAGAATCCCAAAGAAGTACATCAGGCAGATGTTTCTGACACAAGTAATGTTGATATGGAAAATAGCAATATTATCTCATATGAACAGTATTTGAATCACAACAACTCGCCTGATGTACCAAATGGTGAATCTTTTGTAAATAATGATGTTTGTGTTGTAAGTAATGTAGGTGCCTTAGATAATGCGTGTAATTTAGATAATGCATATGAGTGCCATGAGAACAAATTGCCTGTCCCTGATGATGACTTGATCACTAGACTTAACATTTATGAAGAATAAGTGGCTATGTATGAACAGCGTGCTAAGTTTGAGCTTAATGAACGTGAGCAAAAATTAGAAGGTCAAATGATACACTTATCAAAGAGTCTAGAGTAAGAGAAGAAACATTAAAATTAGAGTTGAGTTCTTTGAAAAGTCAGCTAGAACAGTCTGTCAAACAGAAACAGGAAGCACAAAAGTGTGTAACTACACTAAAGCTAGAATTCAAACAAAAAGAAACAACACTTTTAAATGATTTCTCTAGACTCAAGACGTTAAAAAATAAGCTTGAAGATAAGTTGTACACACAAGACCAAACCAGACAAACGGCCCAACTGATGTATAAGCACAGAAAGTTAAGTGACAAGCATAGTGAAAGCAATGTAGGTAAATCTAAATTAGCTATTCATGAAATTGCTAAGATAGCCCAACCTGCATTATATGATTCTAATGTGATGTTTATGCCTAATCATGACCCGCCTGAGCATATCTACACAGAAGAAGAGGATGAGTTAAGTGAGAGAACAAGGGTTAGAATGAATGAGAAAATGAGGGATCCCAAGTGCATAGTCGGACGAATAACAATCAAACCTCATGACTATAGTGAGGAAAATCGTTTGACTGTGTTTGCTCCTCAAAAGAAGTTAACACCTGAACAGATATTCTGGAAACAAGATAATGAAAAACTTAAGGTAGAAAAACTTAAGGCCAACACCCCCCTCATTAGAAAAGTTGCGTCCATAACGGTGTATCCTCCCAATACACCTCGGAATTTGGTGCCTTTGTCTCTTCCCACTGAATGCAAAACCTTTATTAGCTTATATGTGCTTTGGCAATTATTTGCTGATTTTGATAAAACATGTAAGAAGAGAATCACACCAACCGGCATTACTGAGGGGGAAAGGTGTTTTGAACATGCAAAAAGGTGTTACTTAACTGAGGTCATGCCATTCTTTAAACTACTTAAAGAACATTTTGAAGGGTTGCAAACTGCCCTTAAAGCCGAAATAAAAGAAATGGAAGTAGTGTTTAAAGACATGGAAAATGAGGTGAATGAATATGCAATAGAGCTTAAGAGTCGAGAGATTGAAAGAAAAAACATACTCATTACTAACGACAACTTGATTGCTAAATGTATTGCACAAGATGTATTTTACACTGTTACTGATTCTGCATTGTCCGCTTGTCAATTTAATGAGTATGCTATTGCGTTAAATGTCACCCAGAATCGTGTTGTTGAGCTTGAGGGGGAGAATTTAAAATTGCTTGAAAAAATTCAAAATGATGACCATGATAATATGGTTAAACGTTTTTCAAAATTAGAAGTTGAATATCTTAATTTGCAATTGAAACATCAACATTTAAATGAAAAACATAAAATATCAAATGACAAGACATCCTTGGATGCTCCTGAATTTGATACTTATTTTGAATTAAGCAAACGAGATGAGACAATTCAAGCTCACACGAACACGATTCGACTGCTGAGGGCCCAAATTGCCCAATTGAAATCCAACAAGTATGAAGTGTATGGCACCAATAAACCTTCGTCTTCAGATTCTCAGAATTTTCAATATCAAAACACCATAAATAAGTTACATTATGAAAATGAGTGTTATCGAGAAGAAAATTCAAAGGTCAAACAACATTTCAAAGAGTTATATGATTCCATTAAAGTTACAAGAAGCAATCACAATGATCAAATAACCTCTTTGACAAATGAAATTGAGAATCTTAAGGCTCAGGTGAAAGGTAAAATGCCATGCACCATTTGTAATTGTGATGCACCAAAGGCTACTGCTAGTAAAAAGTATGATGTTGATGTTGGGCGTATTCCGTTTAAGCTTAGAAATAACAGTTTTGCCCATCAAACATATCTCGATCATCTTAGAGAGGGCCTTGACACACTTCGTGAGGTAGTTGAAAAGGATAGGACTGATAAGCCACTTGATAGGGCAGTTGTCTATGCCTGCAAACTCACGAAAAGGATTCAGGAAAACTTAGAATATGCCATAGGCTCAATTCCTAAGTTTAGCAGCCATAGAGATAGATTTGTTGCATCATCATCCACTGTTGAGAACAAGCATGTAGCCTTTGATCTACCACCTAAAACATCAGAACCCAGCACATCATTATCAGGAAGGCATGTGACAGAAAAACAAACTAATGTTACCTTCGATGCTTCTACAGGAGTAAAAAGTGACACCCAAGCTAGCGGGTCAAGGTCTAGAGGAAATGCAAGAAAGGATAGGACTGCGCCAGCTAAGAATGATCACTTGAAGAATGTAGAAGCCCAACCTAGGAACAATAAGTTTGCAATGAGTAGGATGAATCGTGTTGATTCTAGTATCAAAAGTACTGTAATTAATTCGAATTCTAATGCTATCTGTAAAACATGCGACAATTGTTTAATTTCTGCTAATCATGATGAATGTGTTGTGTCTTTCTTGATGTCTTCTGCATCACCCCATGTTAAGAATGGTAGGATAAATGAAGCATGCAAAAAGATGTGGAAAGCAACAGGAAAAACATTTGCTAGCGTAGGCTATCAATGGAGACCCACTAGAAGGAAATTCAGTTTAGGAAAACAGTGCACGTTACCTAAAATGAATAAGCGTAAAATTGTGAAAGTTAAGGAATGGAGACCCACTGGAAGGAAATTCAATTTAGGAAAACAGAGATCATTACCTAAAATGAATATGCATAAAATTGTGAAGAAGAAGGAATGGAGACCAACTGGTAGAATCCTGTCTTTAGAGTCACAATGCCTTCCATCTAGGTCTTGTCCTGCCTCTAGTTCTGTCTCCTCAATAAAGACAGTAGCATCTGTGAAATCTGTGGTTCCTGAATATGTGTGTGCTGACCAAACGGACCCCAATTTCACTTGGGGATCCACATTTTTCAGTTATCCATTGTTGTCTGGTTTCAAATGCAGGTCGTACAAATCGTCCTGTGGTATTTGGACTCAGGCTGCTCAAAACATATGACTGGGGATCGCTCGCGGCTCAAGAACTTCGTGAAAAAGTTTATCGGGACAGTTAGATTTGGGAACGACCACTTTGGTGCTATTATGGGTTATGGAGATTATGTGTTTGGTGACAGTGTAATCTCAAGGGTATATTATGTGGAAGGATTAGGGCACAATCTGTTTTCTGTGGGTCAATTTTGTGATTCAGATCTGGAAGTAGCTTTCAGAAAACATACATGTTTCGTCAGAGAATTGGATGGTATAGATCTTCTCAAGGGCAGTCGGGGCACCAATCTATACACCATATCGATTGAAGAAATGTTGAAGTCCTCTCCCATATGCTTGCTTTCTAAAGCCTCTAAAACAAAATCATGGCTGTGGCATCGTCGTTTGAACCACTTGAACTTCGGGACCATAAATAATCTTTCCCGTAAAGATCTTGTTAGAGGGATGCCCAGACTGAAATATGAGAAAGATCATCTTTGCTCTGCGTGTCAACTGGGTAAAAGCAAGAAACAAACTCACAAGCCCAAAACCATCAACACCAACTTGGAAGTTCTTCATACCCTCCACATGGATTTGTGCGGTCCAATGAGAATACAAACCATAAATGGAAAGAAGTACGTTCTGGTGATAGTAGATGATTACTCTCGGTTCACATGGGTAAAGTTTTTGAGAACCAAGGACGAAACTCCAGAGGTGATCATTAAACTGATAAAACAGCTGCAAGTAAGGCTCGACAAAACTGTCAGAATCATCCGCACTGATAATGGTACTGAGTTTGTTAACCAACAACTCCGTAATTTCTATGAAAGTATTGGCATCACGCATCAGAAAAGTATCCCTCGCACTCCTCAACAGAACGGAGTGGTTGAAAGGAGGAACCGTACTCTGGTGGAAGCTGCAAGAACTATGCTTATATTTTCAAAGGCACCGATGTTTCTCTGGGCAGAGGCTATTGCAACAGCATGTTACACTCAAAACCGATCCCTAATTCATCCGGTTCATGAGAAGACTCCCTTCGAGTTAATTCATAACAAGAAACCGGATCTTTCCTTTCTCCGTGTGTTTGGTGCACTTTGCTATCCAACTAACGATAGTCAAGACTTGGGAAAGTTAAGAGCTAAAGCAGATGTAGGTATTTTTGTTGGATACGCACCAGACAGTAAAGGGTATCGAATCTATGATGAGGCGAAAAGTGTACCGCTTTTAAGGGGTCATTTAAGCCCGAAATCGTATTTATTTGATCAAATATTGCCCTAAATCGTTCCTTTTGTCATTTTAGGTACTTTTGAGGAGAAATCTGGAAAAGGAGGCATTTTGGACGTTTTTGGAGCATTAAAGTGAAGAAAACGGCAAAGTTTCAAGAATCGGCTAAAAGTTACTCTTGACGGCGTCACAATTAACATGGGACGGCGTCATGCCTTGGCAAGAAAAGTTGGATGTGAAATTTACTCATGACGGGCCAGTGAGTTAGCATGAGAATTCTGACGGCGTCACGCTTTAACTAAATCAAGGGCGTCACGGCTTAAATCATAAGGGGACGGCGTCACGTTCATGATCCGACGGCGTCAAGCCTTGATAGGCCAGAATGGATTTTTGAAGAGCTAAAGAGGGACGGCGTCAAGAAGGTCACCCGGGAACCCTAAAAGCGGCGAGGTGACGGCGTCACAATGCATAAGGTGACGCCGTCAGATCCAAAAATCTATATATAGTTTTCTAATTTTTTGTCATTAGAGGAGAGCTTAGTGTGTGGAATTTTGGGATAAAACCCTAAGCCGATTTTAGCTACTTTTTCAGGGCTTTTTGCCTTGAGATCTTCCATGTTTCATTGAAAGATAAGTTATCAATTAATCATTCAATATGTCTATGTGTTGTTTGATTCTATCTTATGCTTGTCTTTTGTTTAACATGTTAGGCTAATTTTATCTTGTGTTTGCTTAGATCTAATGAAACCTAGCTATTGATTATTGGTTGTTAGTGTGTTGTTAGTTGTATTGGATGATTGTTTATCTATGTTAGGCTTAAGAAAACTGGCTAACTTCCTATTCGGTAACTTGCTTGAACGTCTTAAGAAACATGAACCAAACGCGTACTAAAGGTTTTTATGGTTGTATTTAATGCACAAGCGAATTCTAGTGATCCCATGTTAGGAGCTTCCTAGCCGGCTCGACATAGGAGTGAAGTAGGAGCTTGTAGAGTTGGGGAAGTAAGTACGCCACCCCACGAATGGTATTAAGGAATACACCCGTCATCCACGCGACTAATACACACTAATTAACCGGTAAAAGATAGTTAGGGAGTAAGGAAATCTAAGTAAACACATTTCTCTACACATAAGTTTCTCACCACATTTCATTTTTGTTATTTTATTTTATTGCATTTGTAGTAATTTTGGGTTAGTTGACTAGCAACTAATTCCGCCCACTCCTTCAAACCTGAGATTTTACTTGCTTTCATAAAATTATAAAAACATAAAAAGAATCTTCCTCAACCCTTAGACCTAATTAGAGTAGCCTTTCATACCTAACGAACACTATTCCCTGTGGAGAACGATCAATCCCCCGTACTTACCACTACACTATACTACATCGGTCAGGTACACTGCCTGGTGGGGTTGTAAGCCTCTTGAGATCCCTCGAGAGGTAAAACCTGTTGTAAGGTTACAAAACCACGCAATCAAGTTTTTGGCGCCGCTGCCGGGGAATAGTTATTGTTTAGGTTGAATTTTTATTTCTAATAGGTCTACTCACTAGATTCCTTTCTAGTGAGATTTTTATTTTATTTTTCTAGGTTTTCTTTAGTCTATCTATTTTCTTCGTGTCTTTGTTCGTAACCATTACCGTCCGACATCATGGAAGATGGTAATATCCTTAACCCCCACAACCCACCACCACAACAACCACCACCACCTCCTAGAGCCCGTACTTTAGGAGAGTATTCCCGTCCTAGCCACCATGGCTATCGAAACACCATTGAGCTCACTCAAGGAGCCAATATCACACCCTTGCGATCCGACACCATCCGGTTGGTGCAAAGTGGATGCGCATTCCATGGACTTCGTTCTGAAGATCCTAATCAACATCTCAAGGACTTTCTTAAAATCGTTGATTCTATAGACCTTGATGTTGCCACTCGAGAGACGACCCGATTGCGTCTCTTCCAATTCTCTTTGCGGGACCAAGCTAGTCAGTGGCTAGAACGTCAACCCGCAGGATCCATCACCTCTTGGGATGATCTCACTACTCGTTTCCTTGCTCAGTTTTTCCCACCGGGAAGAACTACCAAGCTAAGGAATGATATCTTGATGTTCCAACAACGTCAAGGCGAAACTCTCTACGAGGCATGGACTCGATTCAAGGACTTACTCCAAAAAGTCCCTCACCATGGCATAGAACTTTGGCTCCAAGTCCAAATCTTCTATGACCATATCAATCTCTCCACGAGGCAAACCATTGACCAATCGGCCGGTGGCAAGCTACGTGATCTAAGTGCGGAACAATCATGGGCTCTCCTAGAGGATCTTGCTCTTTATGACAACGAAAGTTGGAGTGATCCCCGTGATTTGAATAAAACGGTCAAGGCAATATCTTTGCCTTCTAACAATTCAAGCACTTCTGACCGTAGGATCATAGAACTTGAAGACCAAGTCAAGTTTCTCATGAAATCCTACGAGGCTCCTAAATCTTCAAGCCAAGTGAACAAAATCACTTCCTCATGTGAATTATGTAGTGGTCCCCACGACACTCGTGATTGCATGGAACTCCCCGAACAAGCTTTTGTGGACTACGCATCCTCGCGTACCGACGGAGCGGGAGACAAGTGGTACACTTTCAAACCCGAGCCAAACCATTACGGTGATACATACAACCCCTCATGGAAAAATCACCCGAACCTTAGGTGGAAACAAAACCAAAACGCCCAACAAACAAATTCTTCCAACCCACCTAATCGTTTCCAATCAAGCGGTTCCAACTCGAACCGTACTTTCAACAACAATCCTTCCGGCAATGGTAGTACCAATAACTTTGAAGGATTGATTTCCCAATTTATGGCATCTCAAGAAGCTCGGATAGCTAGATTCGAGACCGAATTCAATCAACAACAGACGGAGATGACCAATAAAATTGACAACTTGTTGAAAGCTCTCCATAACCAAGTGTTATCACCTCCACATAAGGACGCTAGGAACACAAATAGCGGACCCCAAGTCAAAGACCCTTCTTCATCCAAACATGTCCACTTCGTCAACGTTGTCACTATTAAACCAATCGATAGGAGCATGGAAGAAAGTGACAAGAATGAGGGTAGGATAGAAAGTGAACCTAAGGATGAGGATAGGAAGGTCGAGGTTGATAAGGAAGTTAGGACAAGTGTGATTGAAGAAGTAGATGATGATGAGGACTACTTCAATAGGCTACCCACTAAGGAAGAGCGTGCATATCATACAAACTTATTCGATGACCCCGAGACACCATACTTCCTAGGTAGACCAATCATAGAAATAGGCGACCCTTCTAATCTCAACATACCATGCAACATCGGACATCTACATGTGTGGAAAGCTTACATCGACCTTAGATCGCCCATAAACATCATGACTAGAGCCCACTACAACTTGATAATGAAAAATCAACTTGGGTATAGGATGCTCCCTGACAAGGGTTGGATGAGTAACTTCACGGGAAGAGTTAAGGGATTACCGGTTTATGTAGGAAACTTCACCTATGTCACCGACTTTGTAATTGTAGAAGATATCCGCCCAATAGTCGATGCATCCTTGACTCAAGTGGTTTTTGGAAAACCATTTGTTGAGGTCTCTAGAATGACTTATGAACCTTCCTTAGGGATAGTTAGATTTAAGGATGAGACCGATGAAGTAAGCTACCAAATGCCATATAAGATAGAACAATTCCAACACTTGTCAAATGTTGAGAAGGAGCTCAAGCAAGCGGTCTACTATAGGAATGATGAGGATAGAAGTAAAGGAGTAGACTATGTTATGGAAAGGATATTCGGTTTCTACAAGGATTGTTTGAAATTAGGACCGGAATATAAAACCGGGAAGGAGAATGGCCTAGGAACCGTGACCGATGATGGAGTCACGTAATGTACGTGACTTTGAGTCTAGCTACAAGACTCGTTAATAAAGAAAAGCGCTTCTTGGGAGGCAACCCAAGCTTTATTTGTTTTATTTGCTTTATGTGTTTATTTATTTGTTTGTTTGATTTTATTTGTTTCCGTATGTATGTTTAATTTTTATTCTTATTGATTCATGTTCAAAACTAAATTGTGAAAATGCTTTATTTTGTTTTTAACTTCGTCTTAACTACATATAAAGGTATTTTGCAAAAGATAAGTGTAAGGGAAATCTAAATCGGTTTATTAGAACACATATGAACATGAATCGTAATAATAATAAATTAGCATACATATTAGTATTTGTTTGAGTCAAATGCTTGTATCGAGTCATAGTGATGTTTTGCAGGATTTCCAGGAAGTAAGGTAAAGGTTTTTCCAGAAATTTTCCGAAAACTTAAAATGAAAATTTTTGTCAGGTCATTTCTGACGGCGTCAGGGGTTATAACCTGACGGCGTCAGATTTAATTTCCAGAAATTTTTGAAAGTTTTGTTTTCATAAAAAGTTTTTATTAAATCTCCAACTTATAATCTCCAGGAATCTGCAAAATTATCAGTCCACAAGCATTATATCCTTATATATAGATTTTATCCCGCCGATGTTATGCAGGTTTTCGTGTTTGTTTTCTCAGGTTAACAGGTTATTTTGGACAAGGAAATGTTTATGGAATCAAGCTTATGGCGATGCATTAGTCATGGAGCTTCAACATTCTCTTTGGAGGAAGATTTAACCGTGTGATTTCACTATCCAACGAGCGAATCAGGGGAGTATTTGATTTCATTCTTTTACCTTATTTACTTTTACATCTTGTTATTTGAACATTGGGGACAATGTTCATCTTAAGTGTAAGGGGAGGGTAAAAGTACGATTTTAGAGAATACAATTGCGCTTGATTTTTGTTTGTTTAATAATAGATGTGTAATAAAACTGAGAGAAATACTTGATTAGGGTAATTTTAGTGCCAAATTTAAAATTTTTTACAACATATAGGAGTGAAACTTTGATCTTAATGAGCGTCTCACGGATAGGAGTTATATGACTAGCACAAAAACCGTACCACTAAAAAATTTTCCACCCCCAAATATGTGAGGTTCGCCCCTAGAATTGGTAGGAAAAGCATTTATGCTATGATGTGTGTACCGGTAGCACTTAGATTCTAGAACTTGCGTTAGGACCATTCCAAGGCCACAAGTGAGACTACATTCGTGTAGTTAGATTTACTACATGATAAGAGGCATTAGGATTAACCCATTGTTTTACACCTGTGTTTTTGTTATAATTACGTTGGCTACATTGGTCAAGTAATTCTCCCACACCCTTTGCGTTGTACTCATTTTTAGTACACGATACCCCTAGTACACCCCTCAGAGCCTATCTTTTCGTTTCGACCTTTAAGCATTTTACTTAAAGGAAGAATTTGTTACACCCCACTAAAATGTACACCCAAATCGCCTTAGCCTACCTTGTATGCACTCATCTTTAGTGCATTATTGTGTCAACATTTGTTTAAACCCAAGTTAATTATCTAATTGATTACATGGTTGCTAAGTCGAGTCATATCCTTGTACATATTGTTTTGGGACGATTGGGACTCATGGGTAAAGTACTAGTATAATGGAGTAACGGGAAAGAACATCATTTATTACCCCCATATGTGCTAAATATTTTAAAAGTACTCCAAGTGTTTCAATTATCTTAATTCGAGTCATTAGATTAGTATTTGTAAAGTTATGTAAAAATTCAAGTGTAAGGGGAATGCAATGCCCCTATGATGTATTATTTTGGATGGTAGGGCAAGAGTGTATGCAAAAAAAAAAAAAAAAAAGAAAAAAAAAAAAAAACACAAAAAAATGAGAAAATGAAAAATAGAAAAAACATACGGACTACCATCCCGTTTCATTTTATGTTTATCTTTATGTTTTTGTTATTTTGTTATTTTGTTTCTAGCTTAAGATCGAGTCGAGTCTTGGCTTAGCAACATTGTATAGTACATGTAATTGATCAAGATCTTTAACTCGCCACCAGTAAAATATCCCGTATCCAACAAAACCGTGTTTTCCTTTTCCCTACACCTAACGTTATAACCCATTTAAAAGCCCTCTTTGATAGTTTATCTTAGGTGCTTACGCCTAGTGGAGGAGGTTTTCGATCCTTTCCCAAGCCTATGGTAATCTATTTGCTATGACAGGTAGTGAGAGATATTTTCCGTTTTCATTTATGAGATTTATTTTGATGACACTTGAGAGATGTGAGTATCTAAACACTACTTGTGAGGTGCTAGTATGTAATCTCCGTGCTTATTATGATTGAAGTGGAACGAATATTTACTGTAATTACTTTTATGTTTGCATTAAATGACCCCTAACTTGTATTTTGATTAGAATAAAAGCGCATTTGCTTGAGGACAAGCAAATCTCAAGTGTAAGGGTATTTGATGAGGCGAAAAGTGTACCGCTTTTAAGGGGTCATTTAAGCCCGAAATCGTATTTATTTGATCAAATATTGCCCTAAATCGTTCCTTTTGTCATTTTAGGTACTTTTGAGGAGAAATCTGGAAAAGGAGGCATTTTGGACGTTTTTGGAGCATTAAAGTGAAGAAAACGACAAAGTCTCAAGAATCGGCTGAAAGTTACTCTTGACGGCGTCAGACTTTACTCTGGACGGCGTCATGCCTTGGCAAGAAAAGTTGGATGTGAAATTTACTCATGACGGGCCAGTGAGTTAGCATGAGAATTCTGACGGCGTCACGCTTTAACTAAATCAAGGGCGTCACGGCTTAAATCATAAGGGGACGGCGTCACGTTCATGATCCGACGGCGTCAAGCCTTGATAGGCCAGAATGGATTTTTGAAGAGCTAAAGAGGGACGGCGTCAAGAAGGTCACCCGGGAACCCTAAAAGCGGCGAGGTGACGGCGTCACAATGCATAAGGTGACGCCGTCAGATCCAAAAATCTATATATAGTTTTCTAATTTTTTGTCATTAGAGGAGAGCTTAGTGTGTGGAATTTTGGGATAAAACCCTAAGACGATTTTAGCTACTTTTTCAGGGCTTTTTGCCTTGAGATCTTCCATGTTTCATTGAAAGATAAGTTATCAATTAATCATTCAATATGTCTATGTGTTGTTTGATTTTATCTTATGCTTGTCTTTTGTTTAACATGTTAGGCTAATTTTATCTTGTGTTTGCTTAGATCTAATGAAACCTAGCTATTGATTATTGGTTGTTAGTGTGTTGTTAGTTGTATTGGATGATTGTTTATCTATGTTAGGCTTAAGAAAACTGGCTAACTTCCTATTCGGTAACTTGCTTGAACGTCTTAAGAAACATGAACCAAACGCGTACTAAAGGTTTTTATGGTTGTATTTAATGCACAAGCGAATTCTAGTGATCCCATGTTAGGAGCTTCCTAGCCGGCTCGACATAGGAGTGAAGTAGGAGCTTGTAGAGTTGGGGAAGTAAGTACGCCACCCCACGAATGGTATTAAGGAATACACCCGTCATCCACGCGACTAATACACACTAATTAACCGGTAAAAGATAGTTAGGGAGTAAGGAAATCTAAGTAAACACATTTCTCTACACATAAGTTTCTCACCACATTTCATTTTTGTTATTTTATTTTATTGCATTTGTAGTAATTTTGGGTTAGTTGACTAGCAACTAATTCCACCCACTCCTTCAAACCCGAGATTTTACTTGCTTTCATAAAATTATAAAAACATAAAAAGAATCTTCCTCAACCCTTAGACCTAATTAGAGTAGCCTTTCACACCTAACGAACACTATTCCCTGTGGAGAACGATCAATCCCCCGTACTTACCACTACACTATACTACATCGGTCAGGTACACTGCCTGGTGGGGTTGTAAGCCTCTTGAGATCCCTCGAGAGGTAAAACCTGTTGTAAGGTTGCAAAACCACGCAATCAACAGTAAAGGGTATCGAATCTACAATAAGAGAACCCGTAAAATCATGGAAACCATTCATGTTACGTTCGATGAGCTGAGTGAGCAACCTGCTTCAGGACAAATTAGTTCTGGACCCGATCTTAACCTTTTGTCACCTGGACCCATTAGTTCAGGACTTGTACAGAATTCCACGCCTGCAGATTCTTATGTGCCACCTACATGCGAGGAGTTAAAGAAGTTATTTGATCCTATGTTTGATGAATACTTTGAGCCAACGAATGGAACCATCCCAAGTGAACCTGCTGTACTTCCTATGGCTGAGGTTCAAGCCCCACAAGGTTCAGAAGGCCCTACAGCTTCAGTATCAGTCAGTCATAATGCTCCAGCTGCCAGTCAATCGCCTTCGTCATCAAACGCTCAATCTTCTCCAGTAATACAAGAATCTTCAGATAATCATTCTTTGGAAGTTAACCCTTTTGCTCCTGTTGATGAGGTTCCTTTTGAAAACATATTTGCTCCTGAACATGCATCAGACACATCCTCACTTGAAGAACACAGCACTGCTACATCTGTTCACAACCCTCAACCTCACGACCATCTCAGAAAATGGACCAGTGATCATCCAATCGACAACATCATAGGCAATCCCTCACGTCCAGTATCCACACGTAATCAACTAGCCACTGATGCACTATGGTGCTTCTTCAATTTTGTACTGTCCAAAGTCGAACCAAAAGATGCCAAAGAAGCAATGACTAAAGATTGCTGGTTCCAGGCTATGCAGGATGAAATCCATGAATTTGATCGACTTGAAGTATGGGAATTAGTGCCTCCTCCAGAGCTTGCAATGATCATTGCTTTAAAGTGGATCTTCAAAGTGAAGCTTGATGAGTATGGTGATGTGTTAAAGAACAAGGCACGGCTAGTTGCTAAAGGGTTCAGACAAGAAGAGGGCATTGATTTTGAAGAATCGTTTGCTCCGGTTGCTAGAATTGAAGCTATAAGAATCTTCCTGGCAAATGCTGCTAGTCGAAATATGATAGTCTACCAGATGGATGTCAAAACGGCATTCTTGAATGGTGACTTAAAGGAAGAAGTTTATGTGAGTCAACCAGAAGGATTCGTGGATACTGAACATCCTACTCATGTTTACCGCTTGAAGAAGGCTCTTTATGGGTTAAAACAGGCGCCAAGGGCATGGTACGATACATTGTCCAAGTTCCTCCTAGTGAACGGATTCTCCAAAGGTGTTGTTGATCCCACACTATTCACCAGGAAGTCAAGAAACCATCTACTACTAGTTCAGATCTATGTAGATGATATCATCTTTGCTTCAACAGATCCTAGTGAATGTGATAGTTTTTCAAAAGAGATGAATTCCAAGTTCCAAATGTCCATGATGGGACAAATGTCATTCTTCTTAGGATTACAAGTTTCTCAAAGTCCCGGAGGCATATTCATTAATCAATCCAAATACGCCAACGAGATCTTGAAAAAGTTTGGATTCTATTCAAGTGAACCTGTTGACACTCCCATGGTTGATAGAACGAAGCTGGATGAAGATCCTTCAGGGATTCCAGTGGATATAACAAAATATCGAAGCATGATTGGATCTTTGATGTACATCACGGCTAGCAGACCAGATCTTCTGTTTGCTGTGTGTATGTGTGCTCGGTATCAATCCAGACCAACCAAGAAGCATGTTGAAGCAGTGAAAAGGATCTTCCGATATCTTCAAGGCACGGTTCATATGGGTCTCTGGTATCCTAAGGACACTGCAATGGAGTTAACGGCTTACGCGGATGCTGATCATGCGGGATGTCAAGACACTCGTCGAAGTACTTCAGGAGGAGCTCAGTTTTTAGGGGAAAAGTTAGTTAGTTGGTCTTCTAAGAAGCAGATGAGTACTTCCATATCATCTACTGAAGCTGAGTACATTGCCATGTCTGCTTGTTGTGCACAAATCCTTTGGATGCGATCACAACTTTCGGACTATGGATTCTCATACAACAAAATTCCCCTATATTGTGACAACAAAAGCGCCATTGCTCTTTGTTGTAACAATGTTCAGCACTCCAGGTCAAAACACATCGACATCAGGCATCACTTCATCAGGGAACAGGTGGAAAAAGGAATTGTGGAACTATACTTCGTGAGGACAGAGTTTCAGTTAGCTGACATCTTCACCAAGGCCCTCCCAAGAGAAAGGTTTCAGTTTATTCTCCCACGCCTTGGCATGAAGAGCATGACTCCTGAAACCCTCAAGTGTCTTAAGGAAGAAAAGGAGGAGTAAAGGATTGACTTCCTATATCCTTGTACATAGTTGTATATATCTTAAATCAAAAAGACAAATACAAAAATATAAAACCTATAAAAACCATAAAAATCGAAAAAAATCAGAAAATACCAAAAATAGTCCTACCTAGGCATGTCTTCTGTTTATCGATAACATTTACGGATCTAGAAATGTCATTCAACAATGGCACGGATTCTTAAATGAAGCTCGAGCAGAAGTTATACTAATCAGTTAAAACATGTCTTAACGGCTTGCAGTTACTTCATACTGCAACCCGCGCTGTACAATGGGGAAAGCATGTCGCCAAAAAGACAGTTGTTCCTCCAACCGGGTGATGTTCACCTGGGCATGGATTACTTTATATCCATGTTTCCCCGGCTTGATGTACGTTTCAGTGCATCACTTCGTACATAAGAAGAGAAGTCTTCTTTTCATCAAGACTCTTTATCTTGTTTGATTCTTCAAGAGAGTCTTGATGTTACACAAGGTGGTAAATTGAAGTAAAATTTTCACAAATACTCGTCGCTTAATTGAATGACTACAGCTCTTTTAATAGAAAATGGGTCATTAATTAAGGGGGAGAGTACTTGTTCAAATTTGTGACACCTTGCCAAATTTGTGCAACATCAGCAGTGACACTCTCTCGTGGTTTAAGGGGGAGCATAGTATGCTCCTAAATCAGAATACATTTAAACCTGGCCACATTTTCTCCCAAATTTTTCTAAACTTATTTAAATCAATTGGGATCTCAAATCTCAAATGGTTTGAAATTTTTGATCGGGGGAGAGAATGTGATTTAAATATGAAATTCTGATAAAATGTGATGATTTGGAAGTAAATGTAAGCTCACCCGTATGTGCTAAACCATTTTGTATATCAAGGCACATATTGAGGGGGAGCAAAATGTTTTGGAGAAGGAAGTAAACTCTCCCATAAGTGTTCAGTTGTACGTCAATGCACTTATTGTGGGGGAGCAAAGGATTTGGCATCTCATGTGACCGTGACTCAGAATTAACCAATGAATTGACGAAACTTGAACTGTCATCAATCGAAAGGATTCGTCTTGGCCGGGTAATAATTTCAAGCTGGTCTAACCAGTGATGTAAGCGTGTCTCGAAAAAGATGAATCTGAGTAGAGTGTACCATTTCGAGAAACCTTCTGTGGACTTGACCAGGCCGGGTAATAATTTCAAGCTAGTCTAACTAGTGATGTAAGCGTGTCTCGAATCGGTCATGTTCACTGAAAGTGGATCAATTCAAAAAGTGCGAGCTCTACCTAACATGTGCAAATTTATAAAACTATCACTCGAGCACATGTTGAGGGGGAGCATTTGAAAAATATAAAACTCTCAAGTGTTTGCAAAAAATGTGTTTCGAAATCATGAACACTTTGAGAGATTTTTCAAAGATTTGGTTTGACAATTGTGGAAGAACACCAAAGACCGACCATTGTATTTCATATAATGGAGTTATAAGGATGGTAAGGTTAGGTACAAGTTCCCACAATCCCGCCAGAGCCGGAGGGATCTACCCAGGGACAATCCACTAGTTAGTGTAGAAGTCCTTAGGTATGATTAAAAAGGAGAAAAGTGAATGAGGGAAGAGTGCCGACTGAGATGGAGCTAACACTGGAATAAACCCAACAAGGTGTTAGTTATGAAGTCTTGGTATGCACTGAAGGGGTTGAAGAATGAAAAAGAATTGTAAAGATAAAGGGTGAAAAGAAATAGCCCTCCTTACAACTTAGGCAGAAACCGGGTCAATACATATGCTGTCAGAATCACTTAGTTGATTGCTGACATTGAAGACAAAGTATCATGGACCCAGTGATACGCTGCACAACCCTCCCTAGCCACTCAAGGTCCCTCAAAGGATTCTTGTTTCAATTGTCACGGAGTTCAATACATTCCTATCGTCTCTCTCACTCCGAGTTAGATGATATTGAAAAGGTGGCAGTCCTCTCCAGCCTCCGCTCACTAAATCAAAACGCACTATAGAGTCTAGAGCCACGAGATGCATAATAAGATCTCATAGGGACACGAATTATTTATACACTGGTTGTTCAACATTAAGGACACCAGTTGTAAACTTATGAGTCATACGCAGATCTTAGCAATCTGCCAGAACATTCATAAGGGAATTTACAAATGTAATTCTCAATGATTGAATGGAAATTCCTGCCAGGGTCAACATCAAGCAGCCCTGAAAGCAGGTCACTTCGGTAATTCCTCGTGGATTACGCTTAGTGGTCGCGGCGGTTTCAACCGGTCTACAGTCGTGGAGTGATCTCCAGCGACTCACCTAATCGTTGATTTACTACGGTAAAATCTTAAAAAGCCCTCTGTGGGTTTTCGATTAGGAACGGTCTTGGTAAGGATTAGAGAGAGTTTTCACAATATGCTGTTGACTATCTCGAAGTCCAAACTTGTAAGTACCGGTCGAATTATTGCTAATTGTCGTATGCAGAAACTTCTGGCGATTGTAGCAATGGAATGCTGTAGCTGGTTGCTGTGGTAGTTGGTTGTAGAAAAGATGCCAATCCATCACCACATGCTCACATCACATCTTCATCAAAGAAGTCATAATTAACCTAAAAGACCTTCAACACAGCTTCTGCTAACTCTGATGTTGAAGATCATGACACCATATCGTGTGAGCATGTCGGCTCTAAGTATATTTCATCACATGGAGACCTACTACTGAAAGATGACTTTGAGACTCAAGTGGGATGATACTTTCAAAGTTTACTCAAAGTTCATCCAAAACAAAAGAGAAGTCATCTTAAGATCACGAATGTTTGCACAACAATCTATGATATTGAAGAATCAATGGTTACGAGCTATGATGTCAAGATCCAAGGAAGAAGTGCTGAATTTCAGAACATTACTTCTGGGGTGACCTCCCTTAGGGGGAGATTGTTAGGAATATGAATATTCTGCTGAAGACTCGGTCACCCCGAGTACTTATTAGCTCATCATAGCTCGTAGGATTATCAGTAATATTATTAGTAGATTAGTTATTAATTAGTATTGTGGAGTGGGTCGGGTCTTTACCCTCTGTCAGCTCTCTCCACAGCCCGCTAGGGGCATATTATGTAGTAAGTATAAATACCCCTTCCCTTGTGTGGGAAGGGTTGGAACTTCCCTACATTCTAATCTAATATTCACATAGTTTTCTCTCTCTAGAAGTTCCCACTTTCTCTCTCTAGTTCTTTGTCATTCGATCCAAACTAAGGCCTCAATCAAGTGTTTCTTGCATTGTGAATACCCTACACTGAGGATTACCTAGAAAAACAACCCTTACCCCCATATCTTGTCTACCCCGATAGTAAGGACCACAATAGGCATAAGGACCGCTAGGACGCAAACTAAGAATGCATAATCTTCGTTAGGTACGTATGCCAAATAAGTAACCGCAAGAACCACGTAGACGATTGCTAGGAATGTAATGAGGTGCGGCATTTTGAGGTTATTAGAAGAAAATTTAGTGGTGAATGAATGAGGATTAAAAATGGGGTATTTAAAGGAGAAAACTAACGGTTAGACACTGTTCATGACCATTAAAATTCACTATTCCTGACCATTAAAAGTTACTGTTCATAGACGTTAAGAATCTGACCATTGGATAATACTATTCACGGCCTTTGGATTTATTCGGTGGCAAAACATTCAAATTTAGTTCATCTAGTAGGAATAAAACTGACCAAACTGCGTTCCCTTAAGCATTGAATAGAAATTCCTAGACGACTCTTTTTAGGCCAAAGATATAACTGAGGATTAGCAGTAAGGCGATATTATTGGAATTATAGGACATAAAAATAAGATAATATTATTTATAATATTATTTTTAAACTTGAGGCTTTTTAGGCATATCAAACTCCCATCGCAAATCAAATCGTTGTACGATTTCCCATTCTCATATTTCTATCTAAATAGGTTAGAAATCTAAACATAACTCTCTCTATACTTCATTTTTCCCAACTTCTTAACCAACATAGACTGAATCTCGGGACGAGATTCCCTCAACGGGGGGATACGGTAACCACTGTGAAAATCCCACATTATAATAAACTATCTTACTGAAATACTTATCCTTTTTCTACGTGTAAATTTTTTTTTTTTATTATTATCTGATCATAACTATTATCTTATGTGACGTAGATCACATCCTCGATAAACGTGCTCGCATGCAACCTAACCTCAACGTGCCTAATGTTTATTCTATATAAACATTATCATATGAAACCTTAAGATATCTCATTTGCCATTTTACGTTAAATTATTAACGTACGTATAAACTAAACGTTCATTATCAAATAGAGTTCTATAAAAACCCTAAACTATTATAACAGCATATGTAAGTAACAAAACCCTAAAAATATTAAAGTACAACTCATTTAACTAAGGTACAAGCATCTAAAGCTCAGAAACCTTAATTTCGTTTTAACTCCCGATAAAACCCTAATTTCATTTAAACTATGATTTTATGTACAAAACTCACAAACCCTAATTTATTTATATGAGATTTTTACAAATTATAAATGTACAAGTCATTTAAGCCAAGGTACAAGTCTTTTATGCACAAAAATCATATATTAATAAAAATCCTATTAAAAACCCTAATTATAACTATTTTAAAGCACAATTTACAAGTCTTTCATACATAAGCCTTAAATTTAAATTTTCCTAAACTCACTAAATATAAGTACAAGTCTCTAAACCTAGTGTACAAGTGCCTAATGCACAAAATCCAAAAAATCTCATTTATATACTTTATAACATAATGAAAACTAACATATAATTTATATAATTTAACCAAACATTAAAAATAGATTTTCTACATTTCTAAACCTTTAATATAACTCTATAAAGCCTATAGTGCAACCCTTATAAGCACAAACCATTTTCTTAACCATTTTCCATATAAATTCGATGCATGCATATATATATAAAACCTTAATTATTTTTCTAACTAATAAATACCTAAACTAAACCTTAAACCTAACCTAGTTCCATCCTTAAACCCTAAATACTACATGATAAAGCCAAAAGTACCACCCTTTCGTTGCCTATTCGATCCACAACCATATACTTAGTTCGAATCCAACAACTTCCCAACTAGATCAATTCCTTTTCTATTCCTAAATAAAACCTACCCTATATGCCCCCTCCTCCACATCATCTTGTCTTCACCAAGTAGTTAGTTTGCTTGGTTTAAAACTAAAACACATCACCTCCATATAAACCTTACACGGTTTCCCCCTCCTCTCCTCACACTTGTCTTCAAAGCATTGAACCACATCACCATGTCCCCTCCTCCCTATGATATGGTGACTTAACTCTTGAAAAACCCTAATCATCTTCTTTCTATAAATAGCCAAACCAAACATCCATACTATCTTCACACCAATCGAACCAACCAAAAGAGACAATCACACTCACTCCATACTGATCAACAGCCCAAATATAAGCTAAACGAAGATCCTAGGAAGCCTAGAAGGGAAGAAACCTTGGCCTTCATTCGCTAAATCAAATTTGTCCATAAACCCTAGAATCAAACAAACTATCTAGTAAGTATATTTAATCCTTTATCATTTCCTTTGTTCATTTAAACTACTCTTATAATCATTACTACATAATCCCTAATAAAAGTTATGATCAAAAACTAGTGCATCATTTCCTTTCTTTCTTTCCTGATCGAACAGAAACCAAACGCGCCCTAACTTAATATTTAATACACAAAATTAAAATCAAGACATCTTAAAAATATGTTAAAGATAGATTAAATATGTTCAATATCATGTTAGCATGCTTTAAAAATCAGTGGAAACCTTTAAAACTTGAAAACCAATTCGTTTTCTTCTTTTCTGGTTTTTGTCGAGAAATAGTCTCACAGACCCAACTTTGGACCTAGTTTTTGACTTCTAAATGAACTCTAAAAATCTTAAATTTTGGCCAAGTTATAGACCACCTAGCTGTCTAAATTTAGAAAGAAGAACGTTGAAAAAAGATGAAACGGTTACAAAGTTATTGTGTCTCAAATATTGCTCTATCGCTAACATGAAAAACCCAATATTTTTTTTTTCTTTTCTGTCGCTACAGCCCAAAACCACCCAACTTTAAGCCTATTTTTCGCCTATCAAAAGACTACTAAAATTTCTAAATTTTGGTAAACATTAAGATCACATAGCTAACTAGTTTTAGGAAGAAGAATAT